>UFQX01000155.1:1036614-1246845 GCA_900497675.1 Arapaima gigas | reverse complement strand
CCCCCCCCCCCCTCCCCGGCCCCCCCCCCCCCCCCACACGTACCTCCATCCCCACTGCTTTCACTGTACTCATTCCTGCAACCAAAAGCCCAAACTACACCTCGTTATATTGCGTCTGTTGTTTTCACGTCACTACAAACCAAACTGCCAACATGTCGGTCTGCGCAGACCCCCCGGGGTGTTTCGCCGAGGTGTAAAACGTAAAGACCAAAACCTCCGTGAGAGCGAACCCCTTGAAGCCCGCGGACGGGGGGGTGGGGGGCACCGCCGTCCCCTTCCGCAACCCTCAGCGCTAATTCTGCGTAAACAGCTACCAGATTAGCGCGGTTATTACATAACGCGCAGTCAGCAACGTCCAAGAACCACTTTTCAGTGTCTTACTCCGCTTTAGCTCCTACAGGCTTCGCCTTTCCCCATTTTCTACTTAGGAGGGCCACTTAAAAATACTGCTTGAGTGCCGATGTCCAGGGCGACCCGGCTGCTGGCCGCATCAGTAGAAGAGCAGAACAGCTCAGTGTTTGGTTACAGAGTAAAACCTCAGCCGTCCGCTTTCAAACGACATTTTTACAGCCTGAGCTGGGAGTTGCACGATATCAGAATATCACGTTAGTCAGACTGTTGATTTTAACTGTTTGGATCACGATTATGTTTTAGTTCCCGCACAACGCGGTGATGCTGGAGCTACAACAGTAAAGTAATTCCCGTCATTTCAACGCCCGGCACAAAATACAGCACCGAACTTTAAAATGATGTAAGGTAGAGGCTCAGTTTAAAACCGTTTTAAACAAATATTCCCTGAAGGAAGCCCAACAAGCATATTCTCCTTCTGTAACCTTTAAGGCAATTTAAACGTGGGATGATTTTCACTTGTTACTCACCTTTCACTGCAGTGGCCGTCTCCTTAAACCCCAGGCTCACAAACGGGGTGACATGTATTCCATTGATGTCCCCTTTGCAATAACTGGCAGCTTTGAACTTGACGAGATTTTTGCAGGTCGCTAGATTCTCATCCATCAGGTTTAAGGCAATACAGTTGAGTCCATTCTGGAACCCTGCAGAGGTCTCCCGACACATGGGACTCCCGTACTCCTCATCGGAGCCCTCGCTGTTCCACACAGAGACATTCTCAACGGAGGCGGAATTGTGCCTCTTGGCATCATGGGCGAAGGAGGGAAAGACTGGCGTGACCGTCGTGGTGGAGGAAAAGGTTTCGGAGCTGTGACGTCTTCGTCCCTGGGGGTCAGCCCGGATCACCTTCGCTCCTCTGTCCGGGTCCACCGGGGCGCCCGGCACCAGGAACGGGTCGACCGCTGAGCGCCCCTGGTCTCTGAGGGTTAGCCTCTGAACCCCGCTGCCGGGACTGGGGGTTTCAATGCCCTCAAAGGTCTGAGAGTCAGGCTGTGGGGGGCTGCTGCCCATGCCAAAAGCCATCTCTGTGTAGTCATCATTGTCGGTGCCAGGGGGACTGTTGAAGCCCACCTGCAACTTCAGGTACTCCTCCTTTTCCGGCTGGCATAAGGACAGTTTGTACATGGCATTCAGAGGATCTGCAGGGGCATCTCCTGATTTGGGAGACTGTGCACTGAGATCGATGTTTATGTAGTCAGACAGAGGGGATCTTCTGTGGCTGTTGGTTGAGCCTATAGATGACGCCAGACTGTCCGAGGATCGCGACGGCGGGGACGACTTGGTGGTCCCACCAAAGTCGATATTGATGTACTCCCCAGGACTTTTGGGTTCAGCAGGCAGAGGGTGCTCGTTCATGCTCGGAAGGGTCCGCAGAGCGTCCAGCGCTAATCTGTTGGGCCGGTTGGCCCTGCCCTTGTGACCCGAACCCTCGCTGCCGTGCTCCCTGACGGCCAAGGGCGCAGAGCGGGCCGTCGTCACAGGCGTCGCGCAGTAGTTAGATTGCTCGGCGATCTTCTGACTCTGCAGGTTCATCACCACGTACTGATCGCTGTCACCGTTTCGGGAGAGGTGTGTTTTGTAAGAGCGCGGCAGGGAGTTGAACATGTACGAGCCCCGCGGGGGGTCACCGCTCAGAGACCCGCTGGAGTAATCCGGTGGCGTCAGGGACACACAGGGCTCCATCGGCGACATGTTCACGTACTCACCGTCACCGAGCTTCCCGTCCGAGCTCTCCACCGACAGCCGGGAGCCGCACCACATTCTCATGTAGCCACTGTCGTCCAGCGAGCAGCTGCTGGGGGATGCTGTTCTGGAGCTGTTACCCAGCGTTGGGATCGGCGACCTGGGTTTGACGATCTGTTTAGGTGCAGAGACTATCATGGGGCTCATTGGCATGTAGTTGCCGTTTGCACTACTCTGTGGGGCCACGCCGGGGTTCATGGGCATGTACCCGTTGTCATCCAGGTTGCTGTCTGAGCTTTTAGCACATCCGATATTTACCTTGCCATAATCTTCGGGGTAAGTGATTTTCGGCGAAGCTGCGCATGAGCTAATCCCGGAAGGGCCACTGTTGTACGTCGCCCTCATTAGGGTGTACTCATCCAGCGAGGCAGAGGACACCTGTGACGGCGCCCTCTGCTGAGATGGCGTGGTAAGCGAATACGTCCTCTTCCTGTACGCTGTCTCTTGTACCTCATCACGAGACGCCCATCTGCAGCTGTGGTTAAAGTGGTTACTCGATGGCCTCTCCATCATCACGTATCCACAGAGATCACTGGCCTCGCGGGAGGGGGGCGTGTCTGCGATGGATTCAGGCGTGTTGCTCCTGTTAGCGAGATGCTGTCTCGTGTCCACGGGACTGGAGCCGTAATAGTCAGACGACATGAAGCCCACGTCGCTTGGCGACTCGCAGGTGCTGGTGCTGGTGCTGGCTGGGCGCTGCCCGGTTTCGGCGCTGGAGCAGTTGCCACCGCCGGAGGACAGGCTCACGGGGCTCAGGGCAGAAGGAGGGGAGTGGGACACCGGCATGGACATGGACTTGCTGTGCTGGAGCACGGACGACTCGAACATCCTACCAGGCCTGATGGTGACGGTATTGGACCTACTCAGAAGAGTCTGCTTGGGGCTGGGGCTGACCAGGGTCCCATTCACCGATACTGGCCTGGTCATGGTGCCGTCCCCCTCGCTGGCTGTTCTAATCCTGCACGAGGAGAACTTATTGAGAGGGGAAACCGTTGCCATGCTGTCTGTCCTCGATCTCCTCAGCAGTCCCGTTTGACTCGGTGGCAAGTTATTCAAGTGCCGCCTAGTGGGCACGGAGATCGGGTTTGTGCCCGAGGACTGACTTTTACTCCGGGGTCGGAACTCCGACAGCTCCTTCATGGCTTTCATCGCCTCCAGAATGGTCTCGTGGATGTTCTGTGCCACCACCGAGTCGTCCGCCTGCATCCACAGCTCGCCGGGGCCCGTGGCAGCCGACCTGCCCACCTCCATGAAGAAGAAGCTGTCCGAGTGGCCGCATCTCCTGATGTTCATGAGTTGCAGGATGACGGAGGGAACTTCTGAATTCAGCTTCACAAAGCTTATGGTCCGGCTGGACAGACACAGCCTGTACACCCCCGTTAGATTCTTGGTTTGTCCGAGACCTTTAGACTTCAGGTTCACCTGCCAGACCTCTTTGTAGGCGGCGCTGGCCGGCGCGATCATGCCGTAGTTCGCCTCCTCGAAGCCCCCCAGCGAGGACGCGGAGCTGCACGCGGAGCGCTCGCACACCTTCCCCTCATTCATGAGGTTGGTGAGGACGCTGTACCAGTTCTCCTGCTCCTCCTCGTTGTCGGCGGCCACGGCGAAGTACTCGTCCTTCGTGTACAGCGCGATCAGATATTTGTGCTTGGCGTCCGCCCTCTTGTTGATGTTCAGGCAGGAGCCCAGAGAAATGACCCTCTTCGCAGCCGACTTGTTTCTCCATTTCTTCTCGTTCTCGTAGTACTCCAGCCTGGCGGGGGATCCGTCGCTCTGCTCGCGGAGCACGAAGAAGCGCTTGTGCCCGTGTCTGTGCTTCTTCAGATATCCGCATTTCTTAACGCTGTCGCTGACATTCACACTGGAGAGCAACTGTCCTTCCGTGCTCGGCGGACTGGCCATTCTGTCGTCCCGGGCTCCCACTTTTCTTCTCCTCCCTTTAACTTGTCCTCTCTGATCCCAAGTGCAAAAAAATAATAATAAACACCCGTCTGCGTCTGCTGGCTCTTATCTCTGTGCCGGTGCCGGCTTCGCCATTCGGTACCTGTAACAGTTTCACAGTAAATAACACACATCAGCGAGTGACTTGAACTGAAGAGGAAAAACAACATGTGACGTTCTACACATCCAGCTTTAGTTACAAAAAAAGAAAGGGGGGGGGGGGATACACACGCTTGCGCTGGGCGGGGTGACTCTCGGGGGGGGCGTGTCCGTCCGGGGGTGTTCCTGATTTGATCCGCTCATTCGACCGATTGGTGCTACGGAGTGATTGATGTCAGTTCTGGCGCGTCATATCGCAGGGCAACGCCCACTCCCAAGCCGTGGTCCCGCCCTACTCTCGTAGAGCCGAAGCACTGCGGAGGCTGCAGAAGTTCTGAGTCACAGAAGTTTCTACTTCAGACGATACGACGCCAGAGCTCCAGCGCGTGCCAAACGTCTCTTATTCGTTTCATCATTTTTTTATAAATGCGTTTTATGTCAGGGGCTGAATGTTTACGTTTGTCTTCCGAAAAATTCAGTAGATCTAATCTAGTCAAAGGCAAACCGGTTATTCAGTCCTTTTGGGGGGGGGGGGGACTAAAAATGCTTTTTCAGCAAATGTAGTCGTAAGTATATGTGTCTATTATAGAGCATGTTTTATTACAAATATTTCAATAAAACCCCAGCATATATTTATTCCCGTACTTGCCCACGCGTGTTGTTGTGATGTGTACGATGCTCTCGTGTTGTCGCTATGAATAACGCGTTTATTTTTAAAAAAAAGATTTTTTTAATGTCGAACGGTAAACATTCCTACGTTACAAGTCATTTTGTTTACAGATCGCATCAGTTTAATACAAAACCTAATATGTTTATATAGTTATTTTAAATAATTTCACCTCGTATCGGTTAATATTAATATCGTAAGGAGGCGGTCCGTCGAAATCGGACGTTTGAGTCAAATGTAAACCCTCAAAATCAACGGTCAAATATGAATGTGATACATTTTATTCCGGAGACAACGTCGATAAATCAGCGTATAGGAAATATCTGGTGCGAACGGGACAGATATTGCGGGTGCTTTATTTCTGCTGTTTTTCAGTAAAAAAAAAAAATACTTTCTCCGCAGCATGTGGAAAGACGTAAACAAGTTGGCGGGCAAGGCGCGGGAATGTGGTGGGATGGCCGCTCCGGGGGCGCCCGGCTCCGCTGTAAACAAGCCCGCGGAGTGCCCGCTGCGGAGCGCCTTTTTGCCACGCTTGCGCAGTGGCGGCCGCTCGTTCCGGCGCGAGGAGCCCGTCTCGCGGTGTCTGTGCGCCGCGGGTAAACAGTTCTGCACGGACCGGTAAAGGCCGCGCATCGCCTTACATAACACGGTGGTCTATTTCTGCGCGCCCACATTTAGTCGCACCGAACTGCTGCCTCTAGCGTTTCCCACTCGCATACTGTATTTACATTCATAATTCAACTTATTTAGCTTTTTTTTTTTACAACCGGTGCTTTAGAATGCGCTTATTATCATTTTTTTCACAGCTTGCGGCAATAATCGCTTTTTTCATTACTGTCATCATTAAAGTCCGCAAACACGTTCTTGGCAGGGGTGTGAGGTTCGTTTCTCCCAGAACCTGGCAAATGATATGAAAACATGTTTCTGAGAAATGCCTCTCGGTCCCGGAGGTTGTTTTGCACAGCCGAGTAGTCCCCGTGTTAGAAATGCCAGGAATGGCGCCCCCGTCTGGTTGACTGAGGGATGGGTTCCCGGCTGGGGGGGGGGGCACCGTGGGCTGATCCTGTTCTCACAGCAAATGCCTTAGTTTTTTCAAAATGTTCTTTCGACACATTTTGATTCTAGACACATGAACACAGTTACAGAATGATCTCCAGAAGTCCTCCAACGTCTCCTGAGCAAACAGACTGCAGGACACAATGTTTTCCTTTGAAAAGGCTTGTATATGAATAGTACAGGTATTTTCTTACCACCACATCCTTCAGTCATCTGTCTTTATTTCCCCATAGTTGGCTGTGCATAGTATAAACATTTTATATTTATTTAACCTTCCTTCATTCCCTTGTCCAAGGTGACTTCAGTCTCAGCTCTGCGGTGATTTTGCCTGTCTGTAAAGCAGGATATTCTCACTGTGTTAAGGCGCAGTAGGCGTTTTGTCAATGGCACTACAGCAATTGTGAGATTGGAACGAGACCTTCAGACTGCGAGGCAGAAAGACCTAAACTCTTTGCTCCCAGTTATATAAAATCTGAAGCCATTAAACATCCAGAAGTAAGCAATGACGGTTTTGTGTCGTTCGGTGTTCGTACTGCAATTTAATTGTATTGTTCGTGTGCCGTTACTCGTAGAAAAAAGTCAGACTCTTGAGGCCAAGTGCAGTAATGTTCATCCATCCCTGGGCCAGTAACTAGTCTGTAATATGACGTGTGGCCTGGGCTGGATTGTTGGCTGCTGAGCCCATATTGTCCTCGCTGGCAGAATCTGGAAAGGCAGCCAGTGACTGCGTTGTGTGGCGAGAAAAGACGGAGCACGTGTTTGTTTAACCCACTGCGCTGTAAAACAAATCAAAGAGGGAAGCAAAGTACTGGAAAGGTGTTTGATCCCTCCACCCATGAAATGTAACGTGCAGAACACTAATCATTAGCCTAATATTGCTGTCCATCTGGCTTCCTCCATTATATGTGCTTCACTTACGCATCAACGCTTGAATAGTGTCACGAGGAAAGGCGACTGAGGAGTTACACCCTTATTTACGACATCTTGAATAGAAACACCGATCTGGCCGCGTCCCCCTTCTTTGTTTCTAGCTAAACTTTTGAGTAGAGGTGGAGAATCGATGCACTGTTATGATTAGCTTGCGCTCCACAAAGTGTGCGGTTTTTGTTTTTCGCAGTCTGGCAAGGATGTTCTTAGCTGGACGCTGGATTGTAGCCAATCACATATGTTACCTATTGTTCCCTTAAAAGCAAACTGCTGGAGGGCCTCTGCGAACACCACGGAACATCAAAAACACACATAACAATGGGAAACCGACAATCAAACATTGCGCTGGATCTCTAAGCGGCGTCAGGTCTGGTTCTCAGATCGTGGACGGCGGAGGTGTTGGTCTGGCCATCTTTTGATCTTATCCGCGTCTTACTCACGAGCTGTCAGACAAACCTGATCGAGTCTCACGAGAGAGTATGATTGGTCTCATAATCTGTCACAAAGAAGATTAGAATCTTCAATCTGAGTCGAGCATCGGGGGGGAGGGGGGGGGCTTTCATCCTATCACAGACACCGGGTCTAAATGAGCAGCTGCCCATTGTGGCATTAAGACCACAGCAGTCAGATTAATAAGGCCTTTATTATGCAGGACCCCTCATTGTTCTTGCGCTTGTTTTTGTTTTGAACGTTGTTCGAAAACCTGCTGTTGTTTTCGCCTCTCGTCCCTCCAAGTGTCACAATAAGCAAGCAGATGACGTCACGCGTTCTTAGCGTTAGCGGTTTGATCAGAAACGCGACGCTCATCCGTGCGGACTGTTTTATCGACAAATAAAAATGTCATCCCGTGGACGGTTTATTTCCCGCGCTTTTCAACAGTTCGGCCGCACCACAGGGCTTCTGATGTCACCGCGCGTACGTTTACATTTGAAATGTTACTGTGTTAGTTTTAGGTCGCTGTTTCTTGTCCTTCCACTCGCTTTGCAATTTGCTGACAACTTTCTGTGCAGGAGTGCAATTCGAAAACAAAATCGATAGTTGCTTTTTACCAACGGTTCTCTCTCTCAAGTTAAATAAATAAATAAATAAACAAACAAACAAAAGATGTTTTCCAGCAGAGACATCAGCTGGAATTCACGGTCTCTCGCGTTTAATGCCATCGCATCGTCACGTACGTTTACGGCACTTTCGTCCCGGGTGGCAATTCCAGCCTCGATTGACAAAACTGTGCACGGTAGGTATTTCTGGTGAGTTCTCTGTTAAACTTAACATTGAGATAAACGGTGGTTTTGTTTTTGAGTTTAAAATGACCTTATGAAAAGACAACGTGTCCCTGTGATGACTTTGATATCATCAGGTCGACTGCCTGGTTCTGCATGGGGCCAGTTAACTAGTAATGAGATACTTGAGTACTTCAGTTAATGCTACTTTGGAGAATTAATCTATTTTGCTTTAATTAGTGGATTTGGAAGGGAAGCGTTTCGGTTCAATGCTGTTAAAAATTCTCTAAGGACTGATGAAGGAAGTTTCGCCACAGGAGTCGTGTGGAGTTTTAAGCGAATTCTCACCGTGGATCAGCAGTCCACAGACTCTGCTCTTGTTCTCTGCTCTTCGGCACCGAGCATCCACTGCCCATCGGTGTCATCCGAACATCCGTAAGTCGTGCAGATGCGCCGAGTGTTAACATTTCACGCCGATTCTTTTTGTTTTCATCATCCTTGTCCGTAAACCTTGATATTCCGCTTGCCATCTCAAAACATTCTGTTAGATAAGCGAATAAGCAACTAGTAGAGTTATAATGTGGCGCAGCTGGCCTTTTCCGCGCAGGGTCCGGGTGGTGCGATGCAGCTGCTCAAAAGCAAAAATGCCCCAGAAGGGCCCAGTCAAGGTCCTGACCTCAGGAGAATTGTGGTCCACAAGCATCATCCAACTAATGTGAACATCCTGCTGCAGATTTGCCAAGATGAATGAGAAGGTAACTCCCAAACAGCGTGCGAAGCTGGTACATATTTACCCCAAAAGACTTAAAGCTGTTATCGCAGCAAGAGGTGGCTCTACCCCATGTTAACATGTGGGGTGTGAATACTTAAGCACGCGTCATGTTTGGTTTTTTATTTTTATTCTAAAATATCTACAGCTGCTGACAATTTAGCGTTAAAGCAAATGAGTTCACGACAAAAGCAGAGATTGGAAAAATAAGCATAACTTGGAATCCAGGCAAAGCTGACAAATTTCACGTGGTTTCAATAGTTTGCAAGACACTGCAATTGACTGGTTAAGGGGACATTTACTAAGAAGAGAAGCGAATAACAGCAGCTGCGAGAATAAATACAGTGTCATTTAACAAACATATTATATTAATCTTATGTAAAATATTAATGTCATGTACAACCACTACCATTTCAGTAAGATTATATTATATTATATTATATTATATTATATTCTATATGCTGCATGGATCATTAATTAATAATTCACAATATAAGGGAAAATTGGTGAAATGAAGCGCAGCGGTTCGTCTACACGTTTGTTTACAGATGAAACTACTGTACGCAAAGATTTTTCAAATGACTGAAGCGATAGGGAGGAAAAACTGACTCGAATATTTCAGCGATGTTCAAGTTCTGAGAAACACTCGTCACCAGGGAATTCACATTTTCCCTCCGCCCTCCTCTCATCCCTTGGTCTCACCTGTAATAAGACACCCGGTCGACTTCTTCCGGAAACCGGGCTGCTATTTTCTACCACTTGTGCGGGACTCGCTCACCTGTCCTGTTTAAACTGTCGTCTCACCTCCATTTCCAGTGGGCAAAAATAAGTGCTGCGGTGCATCTTTTTCCAAGAATACCTTATTCCTCAGGTGTATTAGTTCATTGTGGCTTCTGTTAGGTGAGCAAAACAATTTATCGCAGAGTGGGTTTTTTTTTTTTTTTTTTTTTTTTTTACACTGTTAGCATCCAGGGCTCTTTGCCCAAGCCTGGTCACAAAGCGGACGCTGGGAACGCAGGCTGAGGTGTCATGCAGACTATTTCGAAGGAGAGCAATGCTGACTCATCATTAGAAGCTGACAAACAGGTGGAAGCCTGTGGACGGACTGAACACAGAGCCCCAGCACGGCCTGCAGTTCAGCTCCCCCTGACCACCCCGCTGTGCCAACATGTATATTTAGACGTGTCAGAATGCTCCCCAGCCAAATGTCCTGAGAAGTAAATCAGCCAGATGCAAAACGCCGCATAAAATGGCAGGACCTGCGGTGTGACGGTGCAATTGTGCTGAAATTTACATCACAGAACATCTGCAAAGTCTGACTCAAATGTGGACAGTTGATCTGACCACAAGTGAAATGATGAAACTATTAAGTGTAGTTTAACTTTGTCCTTTTGTCCTGCTCCTGGACTATACAAGTATACACTAGATGTCAATGAATTGATGCAAATTTTTCCCTTAGATTCTAGCTGTCAGAAAAATGAAATTACCACAGGTTGGTGGGCTTTTATCTGTTGTCTGTTTCTACTTATTTCTCTCAGTGTTTTTTGCAGGGGAGGATTCATCATCAAGAATACATGCTTATTAAATAAAATACATCTCCAGCACTGCATTACTGGTAGCGGATCATGAAATATTAATGCGATATAATGAACGTAACAAAAAAGAAACGCAGATGTTTACCCAGAGAGCGGGATAACTGAGTAACATGAATTCTATTTTGCAACCAATGGAACTTCTTTAGCTAATAAATACTGCACATTCATTTTATACACACACACACACACACACACACATATAATACTAATACTAATAAATACTGTGGATCCATAATATATTTATATAATAAATAATAAATACTAATATTAATAAATACTGCAGATTCATTATATATATATATATATATATATATAAATAAAAAAAAAATGGGGGGACTCAGACTCGGACCTCCTACCAGAGGCCTGGGAGTTTGAGGGAGTGTGCTTTTCTGGTCTGAGCCTGATGATGTCATACCTGGGATCTGATGGAGCTGCTCCTTATATTCCTTCTTCCTGATGTTTCTATCATTCAGAATCACCACATCTAATCACCACTGGTGTCATCTCCTCCTTGTCTATTACCACTGTATCTGGTTGTTAGGCCAGTACCTGTTTTTCTGTTTGGATGTGGACGTCCCACCGGATCTCAACTCTGTTGTTCTCCACTAAATGGCACCTCCTATTTAGACCTGGGAGTGTAGAGGCCAGATTCCTTACAAATGTTCCTGCATATGATCCCTGCCACTTGGTTGTGCCTCTCAGCATTCGTTGTCCCTGCCTGCATCTTGCAGCCACAACTAGGTGCTGGATGGTCTCAGGAGCTTCTTTGTACAGTCTGCAACTGGGCTCCTGTCTGATATGGTAATATTTTTGTGTGTGTGTGTGTGTGTGTGTGTGTGTGTGTGTGTGTGTGTGTGTGTGTGTGAACACGTGCATTTATTGTCCTGTGGAGGACAATCTCGTTTTTCTCATTTATCACAGATGGATTTTTGGAGAACAATTAAAATCTTCAAACTTTATCAGGTACAAATAGTTTGGCATGGCTTCTGCTGTCTCCATTGCAGCAGCACCCAGGAACTCGCTGTGCCGCTGCTCAAATGCCATCGCAGGCCCTCGGTGAATTTTTGAAAGCCGAAATGAGAGCAGCCGTTGTTTTTCCAAAGTGCCGTTGTGGATTTTGACCGAAAACGATCACGCTGTGGAAATCGATTCAGTGTTTACTGACAGGAGGTACCGATCTGAGGACTGCGAGAATGAAAAGGTGAGACTGAACGGCTGGAATACATCACAAGGAGGCCCGGACAGCGCTGCGGCTCTCATTCCTGGCTGTGATACAGATCTGCCAAAAACACTCATATGTGCCTATATATCACAGAACCTAACTTGAACGTATCAAATAAATTTTAACAGGCATCAAACATAAATCAAATGATAGAAAATAGATTTTAGGGGAGAACCGATTTTCCTTTATTTGTTACCCATAAACTTCACGTGTTGCTGTTTTGTGATCTGGCCATTGCTTCTTATAGGGGTGGCGAGATTAAACACTAAATTAAGTTAATAAATACATGCTGTGCCCGGCAGCATCATTCAAAGTCCACAGCTTTACACACAACTCGCTCCCCTGCTCCGTTTCGTGTGCCTCGCAGGCTGAACGCAGCAGCGCTAACTCACAGATCTCCGAGCAAGAACTGTGCGGTGCGGCATCGTCCGGTTACCGCGGTCACTTAACCGAAGGCTCAGCCATAAATCCCGGTGCTTCAGTGCCTTTTACTACCGTTGTTGTGCGCTGCAGGTTCCTTGCGGACCAAGGCCTCAAGGTAAATATTGTACATCACTGTAATTCTGACAGTGAGACCACCTGTAATTGTTTACATACTGCAGCCAAACAGACGGTTTATATCTCCTCAGCCTCCGCTGTACTGGGGCTCTGTTAAAATGTTTTTGTTTTTTTTTTTTGCAGGGAACTGCGATGCTTCCGATTTGCCAGAAAGGGTTTGTTCTGTCCCTTTTTATTCATGGGAATCTGGCCTGTCAACCCCAATGAGTATTAATGAGTTATTACCCCCCCAGTTAAGACTTGTTTACTATTTATTCCCTCCAGTGTTTAGTTTTTAAAAAGTGACTTACAGGATTTGATTCATTTCCACAGCTGTGTATTTTAGCTGGGACATTTCAAGGTTAGTGCCTCGACCGAGACTTTAACCGCTGTAGCACGGAGTGGGGTTTGGATCAGCAACTGCTGCGTCGCCTTAACCACAACACTACCTGCCTCCTGGTACCCGTATTCTTACCCAGAAACAACCGGGCTTGATGTATGTAGTACTAATGTAACACGGGATAGGTGCTGCCGTGGGTCACAGACGAAATTTCGGCAAATGAATGACGGTAATCAGTGTTACAAATGAAGGCTTCGCTGGCGATGGGTGCGATTCATAAGGATTGATTCTGAGTGATTCTACACGCCCACAGCGCCTCTCATACTCCCACGCTGCAAACCATCGTGCGTCACGGGGAAGGGAGGGCTGGAGAGGAGAAGAGTGTTTTCACTGTGCTGCATATGTTTCTCCGCGCTTCTCCCCACTCCGCTACTAGCTGATATAACCAGTTCGACTTCTATCTTGAAAAATGAATATTTCTACACACACGGTAGTGTTATCTGCATACACTCCGCTTTCAGCTGGGACACACAGAATGTACGTGCTGATTCGCAACTGTTTAGTACTTAAAAAAATAAAAGGCAGCTGAAAATCTCAGTTCAGAAGGAGTTCTTAATTTCAAAGGAGTCCTTCGCTTCCTTCTGGGATTCTTAAGACCTGTCACCCTTCTATGATTTCATCACAGTCCACTAAGCAAAAGTTCTCCCCGCTGACAGGTGGCGGTAAGGATGTCAACTTTGCGTTTGACCGTCTGCTGCTGTGCGAATTTTTGTTAAGCTCATAACTGTTGGCGGACTATGCTGTCCACGCAAGGATGGAATCTGTATGATAAATATTTTTTTCCACAACACTAGAATCTAGTAACCGGCAGAGAGCGGGGTAAGAATAGCCCTCGGTTCCTCAGCACTTGCACACTGGGTGGAGTCCAGCCACTGTGACCCTTGACGTGATTCCGTCCCTCTGTTCTGACAGATCAGAAAGCAGCCTGTCTCCGTGGACCTAGAAGTAATATCAATGGAGGTTCCAAGTACAAAGGCAGTATTACGGAGACAAATCCATTCTAATTCTGGGCCAGCCGATAGCACTCGAATAGGATAATGGATTAAAACCATTATCAATTAGAATAAAGTTGATTATCTCAGCCAAAGTACTAGTCCCACAGTTGTCCTAGATCTGCATTAAGGTCACAGTTACACATAAAGAAAGTGTGAAATGCCATGATCCCCCAGTCAGCCCCCCCCCCCAATTCTGAACTGAATCACATTTGTGTAATATTGAGATACTGCGGCTACCTCCTATCGACCATCCCAGAGATGTTCAGCGCTTTCCAAGCACATTTTACAACAAGAGCTTTAAATTTAATTGCAAAGCTGGTTGTCTCCGTCCTCGACTTTAACCCAATTAAAGGCGAAGTTCAATCCTGCAGATAAACAGAGCGAGAGGAAAAAAAGAAAAAGAACATGAGCGGTAATTGGTGTAACAGAGGTTTGCTTTAACTTCAAACGTCAATCTTTCCTCTTAAACTTCAAAGTTCGGAAACTTCAATCAGAATGTATACCGTCAGAGTTCAATTATTATCATCAGACCTCAATCCATATTTAAGGAAAGTTCTACTTCAAGCTGCATATATACTGCATATAGACAAAGAGTAATGAAGGATATGCTGCTTATACAGATATACTGTGCACGTGTGTGTGTGTGTGTGTGTGTGTGTCTGTGTGTCTACCCTGTTTATACATATATATTAAAATGTAAAATGGTATGCAGCATATATTGAGCCAGTGTGAAGAGAGTGGAAATAGTGGAAGTGAAAACTGAATGAATCCAGTGACTGCAGTGATTCCAGTTCATGTGTGACTTGTTGAGCAAAACTGTATTTGATCTACCAAGCAAGGGGGGGGGGGAGGGGCAGAATACGAGGACCGCTGTAGCCGAACGTTCCTGTCCAGACTGGTTCAGATCTCTTTGACTCCAAGGCCTGGCCAGTGGCAGCATGTGAGGCAGGGAATGAGCCCAGCCAAGGTGGGGGGTGGTGGTTGCGTGGGGGGCAGTGTGGGTGGGAGTTAAAAACAAGATCTTTGTTCTCGAGGAGCCAAAGCTCAGCTTTGTGGAGAGGTGCCATACCATGTTTCCCAAACAGTGGCACCATGAACTTGTCCTAATTGTAGCCTCTGCTGCTGGAAATGACAGTTTCGACCCTGCAGACAAAGACCGATGGAGGTTAAGCGCGAGGACATGAAAGTGGCGGTGTTGTTTGCTCCATCACCGTTTTTCCCCTCGGTTTTCTTTTCTCCTTTTCTTACTGGAGTTTTAAAGAAGCGCTTTTACCTTCAAGCTCTGCAGCTGAGGGGAATCCTTGCCGTCGTTCGTGTCTGACGTTGGTCAACGTGCTGTGCATCCAAGGATGCTATAAATAGGGAAAAAAAGGAAGAAATGATATTATTTATAATCATTTGAATTAACTTTGCCCAGTGAAGCGCATTGACCGCTTGACAAATCGAATGTCGGCGTGTCTAATGAACGCGGTGTATTGGATTTGAGACAAAGACGACTCTGAATTGATCAGCCTGTCAAAATGCCAGACAGTGGACACAATAATACAGCAAACCTTCCAGCCAAGCAAATAAAGTGGACGTTTTTTTTTTTTTTTTTTTTGCAAATAAACCTTTCACATATTATTAGAATCCTGCGGAGTTCATCAGCAGGCGTGGATTCGGACCTTGGATGAAAGTCAGCATTTTTAAGCCCCGTATCAGCAAAAATATGATGTAGCTTTGCTTTTGCCATGAGGGGAATCGCTGGTAGTTCCTGCACGTGAGACTGATACCTCACAGTGTCTGCGGGATATTAACAGTGGACACATACTGCCTCTCAAACCCGCTTCTGTGGTCTGTCATGGTTTTCAAAACACCTTTCTGCACATAGACATAAGATAGGGAAAGAAGAATGTCAAACATACAAATCCCTCTTTCATGGCTTCAGTTGTTTTTCTTTCAATATGACATTAAATGAAGAGTATTTATTATACTGTATACCCAGGAGGGTCCAGAGAAGAGGAGATGTCTAAAGGCCGTTGAGCATGCTAGGTTTTAAACCACTAAGAGATATACAGCTCACATAATGAGTTACAAAGTAGAAACCAGCCAGGCTGTTGGAGATCCTCTCTTCAAAGCTTTTCCCAGCAGACAAACAAAAAAAAAAATCAATCCCATCTGTTATGTTCATGCTAACCGATTAATGTAGTCAAGTATGTACAACAGATTATTTGCTAGATGGAAAAGGCGCCAAGGTGTAAATTGCTTAAAAGGCAGTTGACCTTCTGCCTGGTTCTAAACAAGCACTTTGGGGTAAAAACCAGTTTTCTGGGAGTAACTGGGTTCAAACTCTATATACAGTGGTGAGTGAAAGAAGGCTGGGAGGGAATCTTTAAAACACATCCTCTGCCTGCCATGTGTTGACTCAAAAGAATTTCTCCGACCCACCAATTACAACGCAATGAAACCCGAGGACACAGAACACAAAATATGTCCTTTACCGTGACAATCGTCTGGTTCTATGCTGGTTAAAGCCACAAGTGTTCAGAATTTGCCAACTCCACCCCGGCCCACGTGAGAAGACATCCAGTGACCTTTGTCATCGCACATTTGTTGGCGTGCCCTCGTATATTTACAAAGCACAGCAGAAATGAGCATGAGGCTGACGCATTCAATGAAAAAAGGTTGTATATTCACCATTCAGTGTGTAAAAATCACCGCTCTCTCACAAAGTGGTCGTAAAAATATGTGTATCATACCAGATGTGTTCTAGACAAGGTGGTTTTAGTGAACAGTTAAGGATGTGATCTGGTAATCGAAAGGCTTCTGTTTAGGTTCCATTCCCCCATACTGCTGCAGTGCCCTTGACCGACACACTTTAACCTGAACTTCTCCTGCAAAATACCCGGCTGTAAACATGTCAAATGCTGTAAGTTGCTTTAGATAAAAGTGTTAAGCAGCAGATAACAACGACAAGGGGCGGCTCAGCAAGTAGCGCTGGTGCCTGGCTGACTGGGTGTGAGTTCAAACCCAGCTCAGTATGTGTGGAGTTCACATGTTTTCCCCGTGTCCAAAGACACATGATTCAAGTTAATTGGTCACGCTAGATTCCCCGGAGCGTGTGAATGTGTGACACCACCTTGTGATGGATTGGCATCCTATCCAGGGGTTGTTTCATATCTCAGCGCCCTCTGCTTCCCTGATCATTTCCGGACCACCGTGACCTTCCTCAGGTTTAGCGGTTGATGATAATGGATAATAAGAGTGGTACTGTGCTTACAAACGTGTCAAAAATTATTGGTACCCTTACATGTTTTTTAAATAATGCACCATTCTTCCTGAAAAGTGTAAAATTAAAACATCTTCTGTCATCCATACATGTATTTCTTGGATTTGCAGTGGAACAAAACAAAAAAAGTTGCGAAAAGGACTGAATTCTTGCTTATTCTGCAAAGACTTTCTAAAATGTCCTGGACAATATTACTGGTACCTTCAGGAGTTATAAGAAATAACTGTATTGCAGTGATACTCCAAGCAGACTGTTCTCCTTCACTTAGTACCACAGGTGTCTTCAGTCTTATAATCCCTCATTCAGCCAGTTTAAATGGAGAAAAGTCTCATTCTGCTCTTCTGTGTCACTCTATGTATCACACTAAACATGGAGAAGAGAAGGAGAAGCAGAGAGTTTCTGAAGAGGTTAGAAGAAGGTAGAAGCCAAGCCTGGCCAATGTTAAGGATACAAGACCATCTCTAAAGAGCTTGGGTCTTCCAACAAGATAATGACCTGAAACACCTCAAAAAGCAACCAGAATGGATAAGAAGAAAACTGGATCATTCTGAAATGGCCTGATATGAGTCCTCATCTGAATCCCATAGAGTGGAAAGTAGGGACCAGTGGAGATATGTAAAAACTTCATTCAAAGATACAGAAAGCAGTTATTGTCTCCAAAGGCTGTGCTACCAAGTATTAGCTTCAGGGGCTCAATATTTTTGCCCACGTCACTTTCGTTTCTTTTATTTTTTAAAATATTGTGTTTAGTCATAAATCAAAGCAAAGTTTGTGTTCTATAAAACATTATTAAGAATGGTGTACTCCAAATACTTTTGTGAGTATAACGTGCTGAAAATCAAGCGATAAAGCAATTGTTTCCTCCACACAATAGTGTTATGGCTTTCTTGTGAACATATGGACAATGACTGGGTGTTGCTACAATGGTGAGTAGTAACAGGACAACTGAACAGCCAGTCATCAGCAAGGTCTTGACTAAAGCATCTGTGACCTTCAGTCATTCTCCAGAAGGTCTGATGACCCCTATCCCCCCATCTCCAACAAAGTTCCTTGGGTTTCTACAAGCGCGCCCCCATTTAGCCGGGCCTGAAATACCTTCATCGAATTTCCGGTCTTCCGTACTCATCATTCATATCAAAATGTCACCAGGTGGTCTTCCTACAAACAACAAGGGGAAAGAGCCCCTCAGGATCAAGGGAAGGAAGAGCAATCAGTCTTAGAGGAGTAAAACTATCTGCCTCAGACATGTCCTCTCCAGCTTGCTGGCCTTCAGAATTTATGCATGGACGTGCTTGGTTTTTCATCAAAGCACCTTTGAAAGGAAGGGCAATGCAAGCCCCACATCAATATTTCATACTGATGCGGATGTGACAAAGGGTAAGACTTTGAGAGCTCTGCTCTACATGTTCTCCCTCAGCATTCTGTTGACCTCATCAGAATTTTTGCTTCTCCTCTCGGTTCCTGATTGTTGCCTCCAGAGGAAAAAATTATTTTCTTCATTCTGTCACAACCGTCACCTGCTGGAAGGAGAGGAGGGTAAAACAAGGAACACGACTTCTTCCCACATAAACGCACAACCATGCTTTAATGCTACCTTAGTTTTTTGATATTTGTAACACATAGTGTGATTTTCCTCTCATTCCTATCACATTACAACAGTTCAGTTAATGTGATGTTTTCGTTTGGATTTCATGGCCGTGCAAAAATTTCCAAGAGGAGTTTATGGATCTATTTTAAAAAGATTGGCCTCCCAGTAACACCTGCTTCCCATACACCCTTCCCATAATGCCACCTAGAATAGCTATTCAGCGCTGAACCTGCACCTCTTATTCACATTATTATCGCATATGTTCCCAAAACCAAGTGGCCTCACTTACAGCATCTCATTTTCTAGACCACATGCGTTTCGTGAAGATGCTCAGCCTTGTCAGATCATCACATTTGACAGTGTTTCTCTACCCTTGACGCAATTTCCCTTTTTGGTCAGCAAGCAGTGTAACACTTAAGAAGACTTAAAGACTTACAGCTCAAACACTGCCACTCTGCCACCACCAAAGTGGTGGCCCTGACCTTCTGAAGGAAAATGCCACATTTTGTGAATGGATGAAAACTGTAGCTCTGGATAAACAAAGCCAGCTAAGAGGGAAAATAATAACAATACAAACAGAACCGGCTGTGTGTTCCAGTTCAGCATCTTGTTTTAGTCCTGTTTTCAACGCATCCCGACTGCTTGCTTTATCCCTGCGCAATTTAATAAACAACACTGGGATTAGGAAAGCGGACTCCTCCTTATTTATCTTATTTATGGGCTTGTGGGATTTAAGATTCATTTCCACTATCCTCACTCAAGGGGGTTTTAAATAAATGTACTTCCTGACTGCGCTCATCTATTCTGATCTCACACCTTTTATCCGGACCCTTGGTTAAGACAGAAAGGGGACATTAATTCAGTTTCATCATATTCAGAACCACTGACATCCTCCTTTTAAAAATGTTCTTCTCTCCTCGCCACTGCCGTCTGACCAGTGCTGGATATGATCTTCCCTAATGTGGTCTCCATGGGAGAGAATAAGCATCTGTCATCAATTATAGGCCTATGTTTCTATTCACGACAGTTTACACCATGTCAACAACTCATCTGCTTCTATCAGACATTTACATTCAAAGTTCCTCTGCCCAGAAGTATATAGGTTATTAGAAGGGTGGAAATCCATACCTCATCTGATCCCCCAGTCTCAGGTCTGTGGAGCCCTGCTTTGTCTTATTTGATCTGTTACAGGAGCACAACAATCTTTGCATGAGTTGGTCATGCTGAGCCAGAGATATGAATTTCCTCTGTCATGTGATTTAGGGGGAGAACCCCGAAGCAACACACTGGGAACTTCATGCAGGGCGTTGTGAAGGAAGGCAGGAGAAAGAACTGATAGCCCACGACAGGACGAGAAGCAATCAACCGACGAAATACTAATTTGAAACCTTCAGGCGGCCGAAAGGTCACCAAAGAAGCCCTCGGTAGCTCATGTATCTTACATGCAAAACAAGGCCTCACAAAAAAGTCCTTTTAATCCTGCTGTTGTGTTGTTGCACTCCCACAAACACACACTGACATCACATTTGCCAAGGACGAGCAAGGGCAGGACACACTGAATAACTCACGAGGCTGAGAAGAACATTAAGCTGCATTTTTGTTATTGTGGGCTGCTTTTCTCCCACACCTTCCCGCACGCTGTTGCATCCAAATTTGCCGAAAAAGTACAGTTTTGTCATGATGTCAGGTTGGCCTCACTGGAACAAGGCACCGATAATTCAGAATATTATCAGTGTTTCAAAGCCTCGCGTGTGCTTACAAAGCACATTCAGAAATGTCCTTTAAAAATATTTTATAATCTGATCCCACCCCCACCCCCCTCCTCGGAAAATTCCTGCGATACCACTAAAGGCTGAGCAGTTGTGCCGGACCCATTTTAAAAGTTATACACTTCCAGGAATTGTTTATAATACTGTATTTGTCTAATCTCTTGTTTTTCCATTAGATTTCAGGCCTACAGTGACAACCGCAACTGGCGTCCCCTGTTTTCCCATCCAAATGAAACAGAACAATAATTGAGTTATTGTTGTCCTTTGAGTTGAAATGGCATTCACTATGACAATGCATAAAAATACAGGAAGCCTCTGAGACAGATAATCAGCAAAATCTGTGTTCAAGGCTCCTGCATTTATTCATTTAGCCGATGTATTCCTCCAAAGCAACTTGCAATTTTTACCCATTTATACAGCACATTATTTTTGCTGGAGCCATTCAGGGAAAAGTACCATATTCAGGCCCACTCTAACAGTAGCATGAGTGAGATTTAATCTAGAGACCTTCAGGTTACGAGTCAAAGTCCTTAAGTACTACGCTTCCTGCTGCCCCTCTGTGACTTAATCTCTACAACTGTGTTCACAAAGAAATAACAAACCAATAGAACAAAAACCTTCCTTAAAGGAAATCTGTGTTTGTTACATTTTGTACATTGGAAAGCAGCAGAAAACCTTACGTCAACACGTTTGAATAACTTCGGAAATCGCTGTGGTCTTTTATTGCCAATTTCATGTCTGATGTCATTTATATAAGCATCGTAATATACTATATATACACTGTATAGCAAGGTAGCAAAGGTATGGAGGTGCGATAGACGTGAAGGAATCATACGAAAGGCAGGAATGAAGGACAGTACAGAGGCTCTGATCATGGTAGCACAAGAACAAGCCTTCAGCACCAGGTCGGTTGAAACAGAGGTGCCATATCAGACAAGAGCTCAGTTGCAGACTGTACAAAGAAGCTGCTGAGACAATCCAGTTCCCAGTAGTAGCTGCAAGATGCAGGCATGGGCAGCAAATACTGAGAAGCACAACCAAGTGGTGGGATCATATGCAGGAACATCTGAAAGGAATCTGACTTCTACACTCCCAGGTCTAAATGGGAGGCGCCACAGAGAGTGGTGGAAAACAACAGAGCAAAGATGCTGTGAGAGGTCCTCATCCAGACAGATAAACAGGTACTGGCCAAACAACCTGATACAGTGGTAATAGACAAGGAGGAGATGGCAGCAGTGGTGATCAGATGTGGTGATTCTGGGTGAAACATCAGGAAGAAGGAATATGAGAAGCTGGAGAAACACCAGGGATTGAGAGAAAAACTGGAGAGAATGTGGAAGGTGAAAACCAACGTTGTCCTATTGGTGTCAGACGCACTTGGGATTGTGAGCTCTAAGCTGGAGGAGCAGCTCCATCAGGTATGACAACACTGATCTCAGTCCAGATATATATATAGTCACACACACACACACACACACACAACTCTAGTGAGGTGTATAATATCCTGAAGGTACAGTACTTATTAGTGAAAGAAGTCCTTGGTTAGGAGGTTTGAGTCTGAGGAGAGTTACCCCCCACAGAGAAAACTGGATGAATTAGATTCCTACTATTTTAGAATATTGTAGTTACTTTATCTCTGTATGGAATCCTTGACAAAATATGTACATTTTTAACACTGATGTATTTTTTTCACATGTAGGACATCCAGAAGTCCTACATGTGAAAGAAGAAGAAACTTTCTGCTTGCATCTTGTTAGATGATCTCTTCCGCTGGATAATGTCAACCAAAAGGACACCAGACAGGATCAGATGGTCTCTAGGAATGGCATTTGGCTTCAACAGAGTTGTCACATAATGTGCTTCCACGGAGCAACAGCAGGTCCTAATTTAGCCCGAGTTGAGGGCGCTGTCTTTTATCATATTTTTAAAGATAACTATTGAATAATTATGACATGCACACGCAGGACATTATTTTCTTTTTCAGCACAAGTTTTATACGAGGTTTTTCCAGCTATTAAATGAAAATTGTTCATAGTCATGATGCTGGTTTCACACAGTCCAAGAACTTTTAAAAGGACAAAGAAAAAAAACAGTCAAAGCTCTGCAGAATATAAAATTTTCACATTAATTCCCCAACAACCTACATACAGTGTATGAGTAATTGCTAGTCCTAGTCAGGGATGCGGTGGTTTAGAGGCTACCTTAGATGGACACCATCCCAGGGCAATTACACACACACACACACACACACACACACACACACACACACACACACAGAGAGAGAGAGAGAGAGAGAGAGAGAGAGAGAGAGAAGGGGGGGGCAATTTAGATTCATCAGCTCACCAGAAACACATACTTAGACTGTGGGAGGAAACCAGAGCACTTGGAAGAAACATGGGGAAAATGTGAAAGCCCTGAACAGGCCGAGTGCGGATTCAGACCCCCGGCTCAGGAACGATGAGACCAGCACTGCTCTCTGCACCACTGTGCCACTTCCTCAAAACACCAGGTAATAACCAGAGAATTACAGCTCTTCACATGTTATGAAGAAGTCAGGGTGTCCAGGGCATTTACGAGAAACTGTACCATAAATATTTACAAGAACCAGTCCACCTGTTTATGAAAGTAGAAGATGTTACTTAGCAAAATTTCGATTCTAAACTGAGATACCATCCTTATCGGAACATTGCTGACTTCATCTCCAGCCATAACCACAGCTCAAATGCAGGGTTATGAGTCATTAAAAAATGTCTGCAAACAATTTAATACTAATAGTGTCTAAAATGTGATTCATTCCTATGGTTTGATGCTAAACATTTGATAACCTCATTTTTCAAGTTTAAAAGTAGGTTTATTAAACTTCATATCCTTATACTTTCCTTGCTCAACCTCAAATTAACCCCATTTCTCACCCTGAGTTACTTCTGTCTGAAGCCCCAATACTTTGTCACAAAGTCCACAACTACATACATCATTGTTGCCAAAATCTTTCTAAAAAAGACAGTTTAGCTGTGAGGGAATTAAATTAATATAAGGTACTGTACGTGCTGAACAACTTTCAACACGTACTCATTTGTTCAGGTTCAACGCTCATTCCTTCTCCTTAACATCCAAATATGTGCCTTACAGGAGCTTTATAGTGGGAGAAGGGAGTAACGGAGTAAACTCTGACTGCTTGGTCAAAAGAACTGATGACTTCACCATCATCTACAACACAAGATTTCCAAACAGCAGATGAGGACTGAGATTCGCCAAGCTTTCATTTAACAGGGTACAGCGATGATCTAACAACAGTTCTTTGTTCATTTTGCTGGACCATTCTGTTTAAACCCCCCACCCCTTCTTAACAGCAGCATGCTTTTCAGCTTTATGAAAATGACTTTTTGCAAAAGGATATTCTATACCCTTTCGTGAAGGAACCTTCAACATTTTTGCCTGCTGGGCACAGTTACCATGTTTGACACTTGCTGCCCTTGGATGGGTTGGAGTTCTGACCATCTTTCAACTGCCTCCCGTATTTTCATTTGCTTATTTGCGCCGATATTCAACGTCTGAGTTACCATTCTGCTCCATCTTGTGCTTTCTTTTCTGTACTGTACTTTTAAATATATTATTTATGTACAGTAATGGTGTAGTTAAAGAAATGCACAAGGCGCCCTTCGGGATCGGAACCTGCCATTGCTGCACTACCAGGTGGCACCGCTCCAGAGCCCATTTGGAATGCAAAAGCACAATTTCCATGTTTTACAGTCTGTAAGTGTTGCAATCAGTTTTTACCTTTTTGCTTTGGGGGATTTTACGAGAGGCAATTCAGAATGTGCAAAGCGAAGGCCTGCTGACTGAGAGAGACGCTCCCTAGTAAATATCGCACAGAACACCCACTCAGCACCCAACACCCACACTCAGTCTGTTGCCATGGCTTCCCTTCCATTCATCTCCTCCACGCTCATCTCCTCCGCACACCGTCAGAGTTCCGCTCCTTTCTCTATTATTCTGCCTGGGTTGTACTCCTTTCATGAGATGACTGCGTTGTGAACAATCGATCACCTTCTACTTTATCCAGAAAACTGCTGTCTTAAGGCCTTCTTAATTTTGTTTTTTTTTTGCGTCATGTTTGCTGATGGGTACAGTTGTCGCTCACGTCCACCGCTGCTTTGCATCAGTGCTGCCCTTTTACCAGTATAGCAAAGTCAGTGTTTTTCTGCTCTCAGTTGGTCAGTTTGCATTAGGGTGTGTATTAATGCAGCTGTGCTCATAAATCCCGACAATAAACGACAATAAACTTGCGACGGAGAAGAAGCCCCAAACTCGAATTGCGACCTGCAGTAGTCTGTTGGTTCTTGAGGTGCAGTATGACAGCAGATGCGGAAACTGTATCTGGCCATGTGAAGTTTCAGCACAAAACCATTCCTCTGTTCGAAGAAAACAACTCTTGTCCATCAGGCTGTTTTCCTGCAGCCATTTGGGTTAAGTGTTCTTAAACGGCACCATGTGGTACAGCAGTGTGCCACCCCCATTGTAGCTGCGATCCATTAACCTGCCAGGCCTGCCAGCTGCCTTGTGCCCACAGCCTCATCCACCCTGTTGTCCAGCTTCTGGAGTGGTATGGCATCACACAGCCTCTGCTCTCCACTCAAATGTTCACCGTCAGGTATCGCAGGTCTGGAATCAGCGTTTCGCACTCAGTGTCCTACTGCAGATCACACAGGGTGCACGCGAGTTTGCTGTTTAGTCCTGGCCTCCGAAGGCTGCGCTCCAGCCTCCTCCACTGAAGGAGTTGTGGTGGCAGCGTGCAGGAGACCAGCTTCTGGTTCTTACTGCGGTCGGCTCTCTGCGGTTGTCTCCATCATACCCTTCCAGGACTCATTGATCGTGGCAGGCAGGCTTCCTTCAGAGAACAACCGGCTCACAACTGTGGGCTCAGATCCTAACACATTTTTCTCCACAGCCTGGCTTACAATTTCTCCTCCTCCAGAGGAAGTGCTGGGAGCACCGGTGTCTATTTTATGAGCGTGCCCCGCTAGGTAGCTGTGGCCCTTTCATCTACATATTTTGTTTTGATACATACGCTTGACAGAATGAATTATAAATTACTTTGTGTAACCTTCTCCTTCCGGAGAAAAACCCACGAGCGTACACTCTTATAAAGGCTGTATCTGTGTGCATTTAGAGATTTAATATTTATGACTGTATGCTGAGGAGAAATGGGGCTTAATGTAATTGTTATGAATTCTGATAAAGGGCTTTTGTCTCGGAAGTCTTCTCTCAAGTTTCCAGCACTGAATGGTTCCAACTGAGGACTCACTGGGCTGGATAGATGCACTTCAGTGGGCCTTTTTTTATGTTTAATGTTTTGTGCTTCAAAGTATTACCATGGCCAGAGTTTGTCAGAATATGACACCTCCAGAAGCGAAACAGCATCATTTCCCAATTATTGGGCAGCTGGGCAGCAGAGTTTATGCAACTGGTGTTTGGTAGTTGACCCAGCTAGAACAATATGAGCAAAGAGGGTTATTCTTCTCCAGCACATACAGCTTTTCTCTACAAACATTTAAGAGGTTCAAATATTTGTACAGTTCCCTAGGAAATGTTCTGTTTTTAGATTACTGACGAGAATGTTTGGACAGTATGCGTATGTACATTTTGATTTTGCTCTTTGCTCTGAGCCGGTTTCAATGGCTCAACTGTTAAGAAGCTCTGGAAAAATAATCTGCAAGAGCCAGTCTTCTGAACCTCTAAAAACCGCAAAAGTCCCCTTCCGTAAACTTGAAAGAGGAGTTTGGAATTGTTCTCATCACTGAGTAAATGATCACACAGCCCAGAGGTTTGCTGTTTGCCATGTTTGCTGAAGGAGGACACTTGCGGCGCCCTGTCCCTTTGTCCTTACCGGAATTGTTGGCCGTATCAAAGGTCCTGTTTGAATTAATAGGTGTTTGTCAGACGCACAGGGTGAAAAAGTGGGGAGAAATCATTTGTCTGGATTTTGACTTCTTCCCTCTCCTCTCCTCTGGTCAGTGGAGATAACCAGACAGACGTAAACAGTCACAAATATCCTTCATCTTGATTTTCGAATAATTTCTAGGAATTATTCCCTGATGTAATGCTTGGATGTCCTGCTAATTCTCAAAATTAGATGTGTAGCAACATTGATTATTAAGGTATTTTTGTCTAGTGGTGACAAGCGACAGTTGTCACCACTCTGACTGCTCTGTACTTTCTCTACGATTAAATGGAAATGTTTATCTCTCTTCCAGGCCGTACGAATATCTAAGGCACCGCAGTCCTGGGGATTCGCCTTTTGTAGACAATGACGCTAAATGGACAGAAAGGTCTTGCCAGCACCCCCGCTGTGCATGCTGGGTAGTAAACTGGACCATCTTTTCTGCTCAGTTATGCATGCCAGATAGAAATGAGTTGTGAAAGTAGGGAGGCTTCCCAGCAGAGCGGTGGCCTGGAGAGGGACACAATGGGACAGGCAGAGCCTGAACACGCACATTGCAGTGTGTTTTCAGGGCATTATTTGCATGCTTGCATACCAGCTGCTGTTATTCAAACTTGCAGTTATTACATACCTCGCAGTCACAAACCTTTTGCACATTTTTGCAATGCGACATTTACTGAAGCCGTATGAGACTAGCACGGGAAATGGAAACCACTTATTTTCAGATTACTACAGGTGTAGAGAGCTGCTGTCAGGTGTACTGAGCAACCGCACTACAAACCTGGACCCGGACGGTTGGAAGATGTCCTCTGTGAGCACAGCAGAACCTTGGGTAGCGTTCTTCAGAAGCCAGTTCTTGGGTTGCTGTGCCCGGCTGGCGTGGTGTGCTGCCTTGTCGGTTTCTCAGGCACCTGTGTAAAGCACGCGGCAGCACTGGCATGAAGCACCTTGAACTGGTGTGCTAGAAGGGACGGATATATGCAGCAACATTTAGTGAGGTTTCGGAAGGGTTCACACTGGGCACAAACAGCTCAAGAGCACAGCAGGGATATTGGGTCTGCTTTGTGTCGCCGTAATGGGACCAGAGATTAACTTTTTCACTCAAACATACCGATTGTGGTTTTTTGGTGAGGAAAATTCACAACTGTTGTTCGTTCAGTACTGCGACGTGCTAATCCACTCCAGCATTACCTTCCAGTGCGAGAACCATCATCTGGAACCTTACGGGAGCAGTAAAGGGATAGTCTGTTTTTGCAGAGCTTCAAGTCAGCATCCTACCTAGACATTAATATGATGGAATAGGTAAGGGAAATAAACAGATAGTGGTTAGCAGGAGACTGATTCCAGTAGAATTAGTTATTGAGGTCGAGAACACAGCAATGATCATACGTACAGTAGATGATTAACAAAGACAGGGCCTGTACCGAGGGAACAGAACCCTATCCCATCTGCAGTCTTTTCTTTTCCTTTTAACAGGTTGAGCTTCATTGTGTCATGGGTCAAGAGGACACTTTCTTTAAAGCTGTCGACATGCCGGGGCAGGAGAGGTACAATCCCGGCACAAATGGAAGACGTCACGGTCGTTGAGCATCCAGCATTATCAGCGGCCCAAAGTGTGGGGAACGCTGCGGAAGCCAGCAAACCAGTGACCCAGCGGCGCACCAGCCAGCTGGGTGACGTCCGGTCAAACCCTTAAACAGTTCAGCAGGACTGGGGGCAACGGCTGAAGTCAACTTACACTGAAACAATTAAAACCTCATATTCAGGGTTATGCTACTACTATTTTTAGCTATCGACTTTATTAAAAGAAAGGCTGCATATTAAATAAATGATACACATGTGAAAACGTAAAAAATCTGTGTATGTCGCAATCCTAAGAGCAGAGATGTTTGTTCAATGGCTGCTGGAAGTAGGAGTATGTTGACTGACTGCACTGTGTTAATGTGTTGCAACTTTAGGTCAGTGTCTTCTATTATTATTATTATTATACAGCAATTTTTTGGAGTCCAAACTCTGAATAACTGAATTTTTGCTATAACAGCTCTTGAAAAATAATGTCAATATATCAGTATCCAAATGGAAACTTGTGCTAATATAGTTGTTATTTATATAACAAATTTTTATCGGAAGCATCCATACTATCCGGAACTATCCATACTAAAAAATTAAAACACAAGTAAAAATCAAAACAAATTGTAAAAATATACAAATAAATACTGTACAGTGTGCTGTAATAAATAATACTGTATGTATTCTAATAAACTCTATTGTGTTCTGTTATGAATTTATCCAAAGTCTGACATGCTGCACAGGAGTTATCAGCTGTTTCCACCTTTTTTGCTTGCTCTGAATACGTTTGCACTGCATCACAGATATTGTGCATTTCCTTTTTTAAATAAACCTATTACTCTGACACACGTATTTATTTCCTTTTTTCAACACATCATAAGACTGAAGTGGGGCTGCGAACCTCTCACCTCCTGTGTGTAATGCAGTGACTTACACGTGAAATGTGCTGCACCGTACACACTGCACCATGGTATAAACCTGCACATTAATGACAACAATAAGTATTCTAATGAGGTAACTGGTGTTTACCGTGTTTATCATGCCGAAGTCATGGGTTTTTTGTTATAAAGGTGTTTTCTGATGGGCTGGGAGCACATCACATTTGTTTTCCCCCATTTTAAATAATGCGAGCTTGACCCTGAAGAATAACTGTACTTAATTTAGCTACGTACTTGTGCGTAGTTGCCAAAGGCTTGACCCAAATAATACAAATAAACAGATTTGATTTGGATTCATCTTACATCTTTTTGCAAAGGTCAGTTTTTTTGACCCATGTTTGGAAGAAGGGGACATTGTACCTTGAGTTTTTGGTTGTGTTGTGTGTCTGTGCCTTTAAGTGCAACTCAGGTAGACAGAGTAATCTCAGGTGAGTGTATCTGGAAACTAGATGACACACATGTCCTCGAGCTCTTATTTTTCCACCCCACACATCATCAAACCCCTTTCACGCTTCTTACCACTTTGATGTTGCTAACTTTTGGGGAAAAGTTCATCGTATTATTTCACGAACGGACCTCTGCTGTTTATTGTACAACAAAAGAAGGGAAAGAATGAAAGAAACAAAAGAAGGTGGAAAAGACAAGCTGTTTGTTAGTACTTGTCTGCTGCTATTTCTCGCCGGCTGTTGGCGAGAGATGAGTCGCAGATGAGCTCCGGTGGGAATAATCCTACCCTAATCGCTGCAGAAAAAAACATCCTGTTAAAGTTGCCCTTGTTGGATGTCACCCAGAGACCTACCAAACGGGTGGGACTATTGAGCACAGCTACCTGGAGGCCATGTGGAGTCTCTGGTTTTGGTAGTGAAAGCCGCCCACCTAGTGAAGCTCTGTGGGCATAATAGCCTGAGGTTGAGGACTTTTTCTTCACGAAAGACAAACCTGGAAGGAGATTGCAAACGCCTGTTGACAATAACTGTGAGATCAGTTATGGAGATGCGGCCCACACGTTTTATTTATTTATTATTAATTGTTATTTTAATATTTTTTGATCATTACAGTAAAGCTCTTACACCTTTGCTGACCTGCCCAAAGCTGGTAAGAAATCTCATTTTTTGCTCATATTATGCAGCATCTATAATCACCTGGCATTTCAATATGATATTAAAACAAAAATAAAAAATTAAAAGCGCCATAATGTCATACGACAAAACCTCTCAGAAGATCATTTTATTATCTTCATATATTCTTATTTTTCGATGCTGTAAACTGCAGACTCACCTTCAATGTTAAAGCATCAGGACCTTCTCCTTTATAAGTCATCGTGCAAAAGTCGATATTGCAGTGAGTGCAACGTAGACAGACTCACACCAGTCGCGCTTTCATTGACCTTCTGAGGAACTGTGAGTGTCACAACACAAGAATGTTCTTGAGAAAGTATATTATGCCTAGGTTCGGCGTATGCAAAACTGAACGAACCTTGTTTTACACTCCCGCGTGTCACGCAATTCAATATTTACCCACCTGCAGAACCACTGGGAGACCAATCCTAGCCAAGCATCCCGAGAGGCAGATAGTAGAGATTCCACTATGAATTTATCTCCTCTTTGAATGATTTACTTGGCAAAGGCCTTAATCCAGCATCATTTCCTGGGTAATGATGTCTCCTTTTCATATTATGGCTTTTCTAGTGATTTAGATGAATTTCGCTCAGGGCTTCTAAAGTGAGCGTGTCTCCCCACACCAGACCCCTGCTGTGATTGTGCGGTGTGTCATGAGTTTGGGACTCCCTTCTTCCCACCTTGTCCCACACGCAGGCACACAGCACCGATGAGTGGAAGATTATACAGACTGTGGCAACTGTGGCAATGAGATGAGATTACCTCAGGTTATATGATGGCTGCAGGAGGATGAGATTAACACCTTAACAGGATGGATGGGATGCATTTGGCTCGTATCTCAGCTTTGTCTGGTACACGGTGTCCTTGTGAGAGGAAAGGACCTGGGGACAAATTGTGCCCATATTGTGCCCTCCTCCTTGCAGACAAAGTGTTTGCGGAAAGGGGCCTAATTGGATCGCATCCCTCGGGGGCAGAGCCAGGTCTGGGAAGGGGAGTGAGGGAAGGGGCCCTACATGCCTGCTGGCCTGAAAGATCACCAGCTGGGGAATTAACCATTCAGGCGCAGTGCCGGGGACCCGGTTTGACTCCCAAGACGGGGGCATCTGAGCAAGCTGGTTCACCAGTGCATCTATCCTCCACCATTAATTACCTGCTGCAAGTGAGACTCAGGTCCTCATCGGCACGACCATCGTCCAGAAGAAGCCTCTTCCTCAAAATTTGCGAGTGCGGGGATTTTCCTACTTCAGGCCAACAATTGGCTAGTCTGTGGCTTTCCTACATAAAGAATGGGGGAGATGATTCTTGCACGACAGCCAACAGCATCTTGGGAAGATGTACGCATTATTCCGCTTGTAATGACGACCTCTTAACCTCTCTGCAAAAGAGCAAAGTGAAATGTGACACTGAGCCTCACTGCCTTCAGTGCGTTTCGATCACATTTGAGTTTGTCTGATCAATATAAACCTCTTTAGTGCACAACATTGAAGTTGTGTATCTCATTACAGTGGATTATTTTCTATAGGCATGGTGCCCCCGTGACCTTGGATTCTGGACGCTGCTTGTTTAGTCCACAAATTGAACCCCGATGTTCCGTGTTTCATGTCATCGTAGAGCATGCATGTACTCTGTTTTACATTTCAGTTTAATGTATATACAATGTAGCATCATTGGTTATCTAAGTATCTGGAGTCTTTAACCCTCATTTGCATCAGTAAAAACACCCAGTTATGTAAATAAATGATCAGTTATCACTTCCAAAGAAAACACGCAAAGCAACTGGATTAGTACCGACATTTAAACTGATATTACTCAATGACTTACAACTTTAATTTTAACACTTCTTCTAAAAATACGCTCGTCCAGGCATCCAGATATAATTTATTTTGCTAAGACTTTCTTCACTGGAATGTTTTTTTTCTATCTCCTTTATATCCCAGGGGCCTCCGTGCAATGGCCTGACAGCGAACGGCTCTTCGCTCCATTTATGTAACCTTTGGAGTCTCGCACGTCTCGGCTGTTTATTTCCTCTCCACTGACGGCAGGTGCGCGTCTACTGCCAGGGAACACAAAATCCCCGCAAAGCCGACACAACCTGCCCCTTGATGTCGGATCAGCCATCCCTCTGCGTCTTGTCACCCCAGAACCTTCCAACAGTTTGCCTCAATTTCCCAAAAAAAAAAAAATAAAAAAATAATAATTCAGCCAACGCTTTGTTCCCCCATCCCCGAGTAAAGATGATCTGTACGTTTAGGCACCCAACTTACAAAAAAACCTCGCAGCTTCCCTTATGTCTCCGACTCTCAGTCCTTCTCTGCACCCTGCGGATTACACCACGTTCCCGAGGTGGGGGGTTAACGTTTATAACTTTGGAAAGACGCTGTGCTCCTCAACTACCACCTGTCTTCCTGTTGAGAGCCCTGGCAGACACACACACACACACACACACACACACACACACACAACACAAAGTGCATTATGGGAGGAANCACTCACACACACACACACACACACACACACACACACACACACACACACACACACACACACACACACACACACACACACCACAAAGTGCATTATGGGAGGAACAGAACTTTATGTTCTGGGCTCGTGCTGCGCCAGGAAGGCAGTGTTCCTCTCTCATATCTGTCAACAGCTCACTGCAGGTGTCTCTTCTTTCACCACCGCTCACCTGACACCTCCAAAGACTACCCCCAGCTTGTGTGTTCGTGGCGCCCCCTAGGGGAAAGTTCCTTTGTCTATGATGAGATTCAGAGCCATCTACAGAGGAAGGAATACTGAAGAGGATACATAGTTAGTCAGTTTCACACAATTCAGTTTTATTCCACGAGGTGCTCAATGTTCGTTCTCAAGTTAAAAAATAAAAATAAAAAAAACACTTTTGTTAATAGTAAACATATTACCTGAAAACCACAGCATCATTTCAACCTTGACAAAAACCCAAGAACCACTAGGATTGGTGAATGTTAGTAATAGTCATTCTCGGTAAAAAACAAAAATAGAAACACAAAAAACCTGAATGACAGTTGGAACTCACAGAAGCCGTAACACTGATTTGTACAGTTTTAGCACACAGTGTAGATAATGGTGTATCTACAGCCACAATGCAGAATTGATAGAATATCAAAATGTTTCAATGGAAGCGCATTAAGTTCCTAGGTCCCCAGAACTGCTACGAGAAACTTAAATCTACAAATACCAGAAAACTGCCTGCTTATACCTTAATGAGAAAACATCGAGTATACAAGAAAGAAGAAAAAAGAAACAAGTCAGAACTGGAGGTTCAAATTTCTGTCTTCTGAATTGTGTGAAAATGTGGGTTTCAACCGGAGAGGCTGCTAAGTGCTGCCAGTGCTGTACTAAGTGTCACCTAATGATAACCAGCTGCCTCCCATCAGGCTTGGGTAACTGGGTGATTCAAGCTACAGGAGGCCAGAAGGGGGGCAGATAGTTGGGCTGTTATCTGGGTGTTTTTTTTTTTTTTTTTATTTGGCAGACCATTACTTATTGTTCATTGATGTTTTCTGTTTGTTTTTTTTATTTGTATTGGTTAAAGGTGTCGTGCCCATTTTGTTTATGAAAGACTGGTGTTTCAGGAGGAACCCTGCGATCCATGATGTCAGCTCCCCCCCATGCAGCCACCTCTTCCCTAATGAAGGCAACATTGTATACACATGCTTATTGCAAGGCAGTCTTATAAGGCAGACAGCAAATATGTGTGTAGTACGTGCTGAAGTGGGCCTGTTGCTGCTGTGTCACATCTCCGTCCGCTCAGTGCCTCTGTCTCAGGTGGATCACTGAGCCCACAGTGGAATCCACACCTACAGCTTATAGAGATCAACGTCGTTTCCTGAACCCTTCAGCAGCTGTACTGACAGCTTTCCCCTCCGGGTTTAAAAGGGTGCAAACACAAACCAATGTGAGCCATACATTCAACATGCAGAGGAATACAAGAATGATAAAGTCCAAGTACTATAACTATGATCGATAAAGATGTCAGCCTGTCTCAAATCTTCTCAAGAAATGTTCTGTTCTTTACTTCTCACATTCAATAGTTTCAACATATTTTCCCTCCAGTAAACAAGATATTGTGGTCACTGTCAGGGTTGCATGATTGTCCTGTGTTACTGCATGAAGGAAGTAACTGCTACCTGTATCTGTGAGAATCTGTCTTGATTTCAGTATTTTTTTTCCATTTAAACCTTGTTAGTCATTTAATGGTTATACAATTAACAGGTATATTGATGCATTTGCTCACACCTGGTTCATATTAACTTGTTTTAAATGGACAGTTGTTTACTTAAGAATATGATCAGTGCAGTGATAAACAAATGCCATTCAAAAAAGAAATGCAATAACAAAGACTGAATATCCTGCTATGAGCACAATAACAGGTGTCTTGGTTTGATCGCCTAATGTTGCCATATTTTTTTGCTTAGTAACAGGATGGATGTAGAACAGATCTAACCAGTTCCTCAAGAAGTAGCACCATTTTTTTTGCATCATAAAAGTTTTTTTAGATCCAAAGATGGTGCATTATGTCTTCTTCATGCAAACATGGCACCTGCTTATGTGAGTTCGGAGGTTTCCAGCTTTCAGGGTTGTAGGGGCCGGATTCCTGAAATGAGATGATGAAATACTTCGTGATGCCCCTGTTCTTCAATTAATTAGGTCAAACTGAATACATATTAGAGGGAGAGTAAAACAGGGTGGCAAATTCATAAACACAAAGTGATAGCAACCCAGGAAATGGCCAGTATGAGAGAGCAGTCCAAACTTACGCAAACATCTCATCATCCTCAATGGTGGCCAGCCAGAAGCTGTAGGAGTTGGCATAGTAGTTGCAGGTACCACGTCCGTGACACTCAATGAAGGGGGCAGTGCGGAACTCTTCCAGGCAAGACCCAGGGGATGCCAAGGCCTGCCCAGATCCCTCTGCACCAGCGCTGGTGTGCTGCAAGGGGAGGTGCGAAGACCAGAAGTTACATGGCATTTGAAGAAAAACAAAGCAGCAGAACTAATGGGTTGTACAATTTACTTTCATGACAAACTTTCACCACAGAGCATTAACTCCTCTCTCAGACTCTCTGACTACACTTTTCATTTACTTTGCTGAGAGTTTACATCTATAATTGCTTTTGAGGTGATCCAAACAAATGGCGCTACAAATGAATAATGTTTTATGCATTTTGAAAATCAATCAGAACTGACAAAGTACTGAGAAGAACTGCAATCTAAATTGAAAAGTTTCACAACAAATACTATAAATCACATTTGGTTTACAGAGATGCTATTACCGGAAGCTGAAATTGTAATATTTTTGATACTGTACTATTATTTGGATTAATATTACTAGTACATTACTAATGTAGTGCTGATAGTACACTGGCTGAACAAAAATCTTACCATAACAAAGGAGTAACCAATCCACAGAGACTCCCATCCTACAGGACAGGCTGGTATCCTAATGGACTGGCTGTGGAAGGCCATAACCATGGCAGGGGCCTCACACACTGAACACCTGACACATGACATGCAAGTACTATAGTGAGACAATAAACATGGCAGTCAACCACTGTTAAACTATATCAATTAGTAGCTTCACTCTCCTTGCCTTGGCATAACTCTCTGGTAGGCCTTCTGTACTTCCCCTACTAGGCACTCACCTGCTGATGAAGGGCTGAATGTTGTCCCCAGTTATGGGTGCCATGCTCATTGGCATAGGCTCAGGGGAAGTCAGCCAGTAAGAATAGTCATTCCTTGAGGCAAAGTTGCAGACATTATTGATGTTACAAAACAGGAAAGGCATTGGGCTGAATTTCTTCAGGCAACTACCTGATGTTCCTATAGGCAGCACAAGGAGATGTGTGTCAGCATCAAAGGAAGACTTGAACTCACTTCTTCAATATTGACAGAGCACAGGGCACACTTACCCAAGTCCTGTCCATGCGAACGCTCATTGCCCTGGACGTACAGGAGGGAGTACCCATCGTAGATTAACTTTGTACCTGCAGGGCATTGGGGAACTTCCACTGACTGGCTGTGACGTGTGACCAGGAATCCATGATCCATGGAAGCAGGCCCTGGTGGCCCCATTAGGCCAGGCAAACCCTCAGGACCCGGAGGACCAGTGTGGCCCCTGGGTCCTTGAAGACAACAGAAGAGTGGACGAAAAAGGACTGAAGACTTATATACTTTTTTTTGGAATATTCATTCAGACTAAATCATTGGCCACTTACCTTCAGGTCCAATTGGACCAGGTTCCCCTTTAGTCCCAGGTCTGCCATCAAATCCAGGTTGACCTTCTTCTCCCTTTCTGCCATGTGGTCCCATCACACCTATGTATGGGTAGAAAGTGAACTGCTAATGGAGGTCGAATATAAATAGCCATAATGCATATATTATTTCTATAGTTCTGTAGTCAATTCATCTTGCATAAAATACCCTTTTGGGTTTTTTGCATTCTAAATCTTTTTGTATGCCACGTGGATGAATTTATTAATAATATATTAAATTAGGAAAATCACTGATAAGGTACCTTGCTGGCCTTTAATACCAAGGAAACCTTGAGGTCCTCTTGGGCCTACAGGCCCTTGCTCTCCAGGAAGCCCAACATCCCCTTTGATTAGGATGACTGGACCAGGAGGTCCAGGTGGTCCCTCGATACCTGTGAAATATTAAAAGTTAATTAAATTGTTTAATTTGCAATGTTCTCAGTTACATACACTACATGGCCAAAAGTATGTGGACACCACTTCTAATTAATGGATTTGGCTATTTCAGCCACACCCATTGCTAATGGGGGCATAAAATCTAGCATACAGCCATGTGGACTCTTTATACAAACGTTTGCAGTGGAACAGGTCACACTAAAGAGCTCGGTGACTTTTAGTGTGGCACTATCATAGGATGCCATCTTTCCAACAAATCAGTTCGTCAAGTTTCTGCTGTGTCAGACCTCCCCAGTCAACCATTAGTTCTGTTGCTGTGAAATAGAAACATCTGGGAACACCTCAAACATGGTGTGGTCGGCCACAGACGCTCACAGAATAGGACCGCAGGGTGTTTGAGCGTGTTGCATGTAAAAATTGTCTATCCACGGTTGCGACACATGTCAGCACAAGAACTGTTTGCCATGAGCTTCATGAGCTGGGTTCTTATGGGTGAGCAGCTGCACAGAAGCCTAAGATCACCGTGTGCAATGGCAATTGTCGGCAGGAGTGGTATAAAGCACACCGCCATTGGACTCTGGAGCAGTGGATCCACATTCTCTGGAGTGATGAATCACCCTTCACCATCTGGCAGTCTGACAGACAAAAATGGCTTTGGAGGATATCATGCATGCGTAGTGCCACACAGCATACAATGACATTGAAGAGAATCGTGTGCTTCCAATTTTGTGGCAGCACTTGTGGCAGCAGTTTGGCAATGTCCCTGTGCACAAAGCGAGGCCTGTAAAGAAATGTTTTACTGAGTCTGGTGTCGAAAAACTTTACTGGCCTGCACAGAACCCAGACCTGAAACCCTTGGACACGTTTAGGATGAACTGGAATGCTGACTGTAAGTCAGGCCCCATCACCCAACATCAGGGCGTGATCTCTCTGATGCTCTTGTGTCTGAATGAGAGCAAATCGCCACAACCATGTTCAGAATTGGTAGAAAGCCTTCCCCGAAGAGTGGAGGTTGTTATAGCAGCAAAGTAGGGACCAACTCCACATTAATGCTCAAGGTTTTGTTTGAAATTAAATCTTCAACAAACACATATGGGTGTGGTGTTTGTGTGTCCACATACTTTTAGCCATGTAGCATAATAGTAAAATAAGTTTTTACACTGTATTACAATTTTTTAACAAGAATCTAGTCAGTGGGATTTCCTGTGAAGGTGACTTCATAAATCATCAGTATCAAACTTTTTAAAGAGCCCTTCTCAGTATAATTTACCTTTTGGTCCAGGAAAGCCCTGATCTCCTGGCTCCCCTTTGAAGCCCACTATTCCAGTCTCTCCCTTCAGTCCTGCGGAAAAGCCCTCAATTTTAGGTCAGTCCGCAGCAGCACAAATGGTACACTGTTGCTGGAATGGAATTTGTAAGCATTCACAAGAATACATGTTCTTTACAAAACACACCTTGGAATCCAGGAAGACCTTGCTGTCCCATGTCCCCCTTTTCTCCACTGTCGCCATGCAGTCCATCTGGTCCCTAGAACCCAAAAATACACAGAGAAAACAAATTTGAATCCTTGTTTAATGATCTCAAATCAATTTAAGTGAACAACAGAATGCAGTTTAACAGCTAAACATTCATGTAATGCTGATAAGGAAAAAGGAGGACAGTCTTACTGTTATCATTAATAAAAAATTAAAGTGACTCACAGAAGTTCCAGGGTGACCTTTATCACCCTTCTCTCCATTCTGACCCGGAGGCCCTGGGAAGCCCTGCTCTCCCTTTCCTCCTTTTAGTGCTGCACTACCTGGAATGCCTGGAGGGCCTGGATCCCCAATGTCACCTGTAGAACAAACGCAGAAGTCAGATTCCTTTTTTACACTTATGCATATGACACATTCCACAGGGTGTGTGGGATTCCAGAAGTGACCTGACATGAGGCATATTACAGATTTACATTATAACAACAATCCCCAAAAATGAAACAGAACTGTGTTCCAGCTTTGACAGTGCAAAAATGATGAAAATCTGTCAGAAAGTTACATACAGACATAATCAACCGCACTCACAACTGCAACTAACAGTATTGTACTCCAAAGAGTCCTTTTCAGGATCATAGGGTCTACCATTGTATAGTTTTTCACTAATTCTATTAGTTTCATTAGTTCCCCAATAATTCCAGTGGGTATTATAGTGCAGACCTTTTAAAGCCAGAAAACTTTTGTAGTAAATTCAGTCATACACAGATTTGATCATTTCCTCCAACGCGTCCAATTTAACATGCGATATTTGTCAAGGTACAGTATGAAAAATGATGACAACACTAAATATGCTTCATGATTTCTGAAAATGGCATGATGATATGATGGTGATGGTATGAGCTCTCTTCACACACCGCTTCTTGTAGGTAGTTTGGATGGTGGGTAGTGTGGTCCTGGTGATGGACTGGGCAGTCTTCACTAACCACTGTAGAGCTCTCTGGTCAGAGGCAGTGCAGTTCCCATACCAGACCGAGATGCAGAAGGTTAGGATGCTCTCTGTGGCACATCTGTAGAAGCTGGTGAGAATGGGAATGGAAGTCTGGCTTTTTCCAATTTCCTGAGGAAGTGGAGATGCTGCTTTGCCTTTTTCCCCAAGTGGGTTGAGTTGCTAGTCCAGGAGACGTCCTTGATGATGTGCTCAGCTAGAAACTTGAAGCTGTTCACTAGTTCTACTGTTGGGCCACCAATGGACAGAGGAATGTGAGCAGCTTCAGTCCCTCTGAAGTCAACAATCATCTCCTTAGCTATGTTGACATTGAGAGATTGTTGTCCTTGCACCCAACTACAAGTAATATTGAATTTAAACAATTTCTCCAACAATGCTTCTGGGTATGTCTATCAGCTGATTCCCATGTTTTTTTTCTTCAAACCGCCCACCGCCCTATCTATGGTTTCATGGTCCTGGCATGTCCACTGCACATGGACACTGCACAGTTGTACATTTTTTAAACAAGCTCTTGCCACTGTCACTGCCACACACAATTTGCAGGTGTGTACTATCACACACATTTTCCTTTCGCGTATGACCAGGCACATGTTCCAGCACCTTTCACAAACTGAACATTATTTGTGTGTGTGTCTGTGTGTGTGGGTGCGTACGTGTGTGTGTTTTGCTGGATCAGAACCAGGTTTTTTTCAGGGACAAGTATTTAGGAGAAGCTCATTATGGATACATTTATTGCAGTTATTGTCATAAAATGGACCAGGAGGATGCTGACCAGCTGAAGAGGAGAGCTCGTATCTTAACCTCTTTTCAGTGTTTCAAGAATCTCCCTACATATTTTTGTGGACGTGTGAAATACAAAGAAAAATAAGAAAACTATTTATTTAATTCCAGCGACAGGATTTTCAAAAAAGTTTATTATCATTCAACTGTATTTTTATTTTCACCCATCTAACGAACATGTTGTAATACCCTCATTTTCTAGCAATGTACCCTGAGCACTAACCGAGGTATTGCCGTTACTGAAAATAAAAATAACTTCACTACACAAACTTTGATTTAGTTCTGACTTGTTAACAAATTCACCTCAAAGCATGTGTAACGTTCATGAAAATGATGATTACCACTTCCCTCACAGTAAGCTTACCTTTCTCCCCTGGTTCTCCTGGTGCTCCTTGTCCCCCCTTGGGCCCTTCTACTGAGGGACCTGGAAGGCCCCGCTCTCCTGGCTGTCCCTGTTCACCTGGGAGGCCTGGAAAACCTTTTTCCCCTTTGGCTCCTGGGATACCAGGGCTGCCAGAGGTACCTGGCAGACCTGCAGTGCCTTTATCACCTAAAGAGGGAAATGAATACTACAAGTGGAAAACAGTTGTTCACGTATTAATTACCCCATAAAACGGGGTTTACCTGTATGAATTTGCACATGTATACGATACTTAACCATGAGTGTTTTACCTTTGCTGCCAGGTTGGCCTGGTAAACCAGGAAACCCTTTGCCTGGTGTACCTGTGAGGAGAAGGGAGGGAGTTCAGAATACAAAACTCAAAGCTAAGAGCACTCAGGTAAAGGTGCTGGTCCAAGGTTAGCCATTATAGACTATAACAATCATCTGGCAAGCAGACAGCTTCACAGTATTCTTACAGCAGATAGACATACAATTGCATTAGCAGTATGTGTGTTTGCTGCATTCTGCCAGCATTACCACATGCTCCTATGTACTACTGGGAAATTTTACACACGAACCTGAATCACCCTTCTCTCCTATGGATCCCGGTATCCCATCCACACCAGGCAGTCCCTTCTCCCCTGGTGGGCCTGGGAAGCCCTGTACACCTGGTTCACCTACAGGCAAAGTTCCATAAAGCACTGGTCATCATCAAATATCACGATAGGAAAATATTTTACAAATGTAGGAAATTATAACACATATTTTTAAAATTGCTTTTATTAGACAGCAAACAAAAATAATGGACCATGTGTTATCATTCTTGGAAATTGACTTAAAATAGGAAGTAAATTGTATAGACTGATATACAGACATATCCTGCTGCCTGTGGTTGTTTCTTTATAGCGCTCATGCTATAAAATTATATTTTATAATTGCATGTGCACAGTGTGCTCAATATGGTATGTTTCTTTTGTCATATTTGTCATTCTCACATCTCTCGTGTGCTCATGCCATGTGCTCCAGCCTCTCCCCTGTGCAGGCAGGGTATTCTCTGTGGCTTTTTTTGTACACCGCCCCTCACCCCTGGTCGTGTGACTCACTGCACACAAGTTACAATGCAGGTACTCACACATTTCCTTCCTGCACACACCTGGGAGCAGTCCTGGCACCTTTTCACGTGTGCATCACACAATTTCTTTTTAATCTGCATGTTTTCCAAAAACTGAATGTAATTTGTATGTGTGTGTTATTACAATAACTCAATGGGTGTTATTACAATTACAATAACTCAAAAAAAGGATGCCAACCAGCACAGGAGGAGGAAAAATAAATGAATTTTAATCTATCTATCTAGCTATCTATCTATTATTATTATTATTATTATTATTATTGCATATTCATTAATTAATCTAAAACTCTTTTTACTACATTTTTACTGCCTATTTGGTGTTTTAAGTATCTCCCTATATTTTTTCTGAATGTGTACCATAAAATTAAAAAGGCCACCAGGTAATAAATTATGTATGTGATTCAGATGAGAAGATTTATGTTATTGTTCCATTGTATTTGTATTTTTCTTTTTAACTGTTAAATAAGATATTACATTAGAATGAACCCATATACCACTCACTTTATAAGAATACATCCTGAGGACTACCTGGGTGCTATTGCACAGTGCTGCTGGGTTTGTATTATGTAGACATAATTGTGTGTGATAAATTATGAAAAGTGAAGAACCTTGTATGACAGCCTTTTTTACCTGGCTTTCCCTGTAATCCAGGTTCTCCTTGTAATCCAGGCAGTCCAGTGACTCCTTTTTCACCGGGGGGTCCAGGGCTACCTGCATAAGAAGAAGGAATGTACATTCAGCTCTTTGGAAGGCAGCAGATGTGGAGGAGAGTTTGATCGGATACTTTTTCGACCACAAGTATTATTAAAGAGGACAGGTCACCAATAGCTGAGAAATATCAATGTTATGGGAACACCTACCTTGAGGTCCCTGAAATCCAGGGTCTCCTTTAGATCCTTGTTTTCCTGGCATACCTGGAATGCCAATGCCCCCCTTTAGGCCCTTTTCTCCAAGGGTACCAGGTAAACCAGGCAGCCCTATTTCACCCTGGGAAGACAGTCATACAGAAATATGAGTCTTTCTTGTACAAACAAATACACAGCAAACACATGCCTATTAACCTTTAAAGATACAATCTATTTATGACATAAGCAAACAAATAATGGTATGCCAACCTTCTCTCCTTGAAGCCCTGGCACTCCAATGCCTGGCTGACCTTGATCACCCTTCTGGCCTTTTTCACCATCTAACCCTGAAAATCCTGGGTGGCCAGGAGCACCCGGAATTCCTTTAAAACCCTTTGCTCCAATTGTACCTGAAGGGCCACATTAAGATTGTATAAATCTATCTCACAGTGATCACACGAATCAGGGCCACGGTGCATTTTATAGACAACAAAAGGGAATGTAACAGCACATAAATACAGAGAACAATGACTGGTGTAAAACCATACCTGGTAATCCCATTTCTCCCATACTGCCTTTTTGTCCAGGTAATCCAATATCTCCTGGTTCTCCAGGTACACCAGTATCACCTTTCTCACCTTAAGGTAACATTTTAAATAAATGGAACATCAGTTATTTCAAATTTTGCAAACCTCCCTGAATTGCATGGGTCAACATAATTTAAATAGGAATTTATTTTATGGTTTCAATTTACCTGGCTGGCCAGGTAAACCTGGCTCTCCAGCCATTCCTGGCATTCCTGCAACACCGGGTTCTCCTGGGTATCCCTTCTCTCCTGCAAGTCCCACATCCCCTGGGAGTAAAGTTTGAACATAAATTTACATCTAACACAGAAGAATACTCTACAACCTCAGTCCTGCTCATGCATAGCTTTTTTTCGTACCTTTGTCACCAATGTCTCCTTTTTCACCCTTCACGTGTAGCATGTCCCCATCAGTAATGTTTCCAGGAGGTCCCTGTAGACCTGGTTCTCCACATTCTCCTTTAGGTCCCATTTCACCAGGCTCTCCTCTTGACCCCACAAGTCCAGGGTCACCTGGGAAGAAGAGACATAAAGTAAAGGCTAATGATAGAATGTGTCCTGACAAAGAACTGACCAAATATCATTTCTGATGTCACATCTGTCATTCAAGCAAGAGGTCAGAAGTTGTTAAAGCAAGACTGCTGAATAATGTTCCATGAATAACCCTATTTTAGAACCCTTCACAAAGGATATTAGTCTGAAATTAATCCATAAAATATGTATCTATAAGAAGTACAAAAATAATTTTGATACAAATGAAAGTTTAGAGAACCATAAGTTATCCACTTATTAAAAGGTTATCTTTTTATGATACGTTTTTATCATTTAAAGTTGTGCTAGACATGACTACTGTACTGCAGTGCTTGCAGATTTTTATTTAATGTTGCCAAACCTCGAGGTCCTGGAGCACCAGGACTACCAGGGAGACCCTGACGTCCCAGGTCTCCTGGTAATCCAAACGCTCCAGTTTCTCCTTTGGGTCCTGGGAACGACAGAAGCAAAAGTCTCCATCATTACCTTTTTAGAAGCAGAAAGATCTTGTACAAACTTCACGAGCTGCTGACAAAAATTCATTTCCATAACAAGTTAAAATTTGTTTCACATATAAAAGAAATGTTTGAACTAACCGGGTTCACCAGGTAATCCATCCTTCCCTGCAGGGCCTTGTTTCCCTGGCAATCCTTTTGCCCCTGGTACTCCAGGGAAGCCTGCATCACCCTTTTCTCCTTGAGGGCCTGGCATCTCCAGACCTGGTAACCCGGTATGCCCTTTTTCTCCCTTCACTCCAGCTCTCCCTGTCATCCCAATTATAATAAAATAGTTGAATCTGATAACACACCTTGAAAAAACATTCATATAATTTAATTCTATTTCAGAGATGGAAACAAAATGAAAATCCATACTGATGAGTATTAGTTCAATATTTGTAATTACACGATAGGAGGTCTGTCTACTTAATGTGTTTAACCCTATGTTCTGTCAGAAAGAGTAAATCATCACACTGCGTGTACTTATTATGGCCCGGAATGAATTCAGCACAGCTGCAGGAAAGTCTATGATCCCTTGTTTTAGGCCTATGAGGTGCACTTACCCTGGGGGCCTGGTAAACCAGAAGGGCCCATGGGTCCTGGTGCCCCTGGTTCACCAATTCCTGGGGGCCCAGGTGATCCATCAATCCCTCGTTCCCCTGGCGGACCAGGATCACCTGGAAGCACAGGAGAAAGTATAAATCATTATCAAAAGTTCAACTGTTTTGTTATTTTTAGACAAAATATGGAAAAATACAATTACTAGTGGGTACAAGTCAATACTAGATCCTTAATTACATTTAATTGACACATCCATTCAAGGCCACTTATAATGCTTGGTTTATACTTTGAGTTGCTTACCATGATGGAGCCATTTGTTTATTTAAACAATTATAGTGCTGACGTTTTTACAGGAGTAATTTCAGGAAAGTTCTAAGCTCAAGTGTACTGTAACAAAAGCAACATCTAAACCCAGGACCTTCTGCTATCAAGACAGCAGCACTAATCACTATACAGCTTAAATTAGTATGTCAGAGTATGTCAGATTTGATATTTTGTACTGATTAAACTATACCTTTAATTCCTTGAGCTCCAGGAGGACCTGTTTGTCCCACGTAACCTGGAGCACCAGGTAGTCCAACATCCCCCTTTTCTCCTGGGAATCCTGGCATTCCTCGAGGTCCTTCAGAACCCTTAGGTCCAGGTAGACCTTGCCCTGGCTCACCCTAGAAGTCAGAAAGGAATTATGATTAAGTATCAGAACATGCTTACAATATGATGCATCTTACATTTTCTTTTGACAAAATACCTTTTGTCCAGGTATGCCTTGCTTTCCCACTGTTCCTTCTTGGCCTGGAGGTCCAGGGTCTCCCGGTAGCCCTGGTGTCCCGGGTACTCCCATATGGCCTAAAGAAAACGAGATGGTTAACTAATTGCATGAAACAAAATATAAAACGTTTGTTTGCACACAGCAATTCTGAGATGGTTTTATGCAAACTGGTGTCAAAATGTGTATGCTATGTGTACCTTTAGGGCCTGGGGGTCCAGGCGATCCAATGCCAGGTAAACCTGGATCACCCTTCTTCCCTGGAAAACCTGGCATCCCAGGGTTACCAGGAGGTCCTCGATCACCTAAGAATTTAGGCAAAAAATCGCATAGTTTTACGAATTTTAGCCATTTTCACTTTTCTTTTTAGAGATACAGGACTGGGAGGCACTCAGTGAGTAAACATTTTCCTTTGAATATTCCTAAATGAGGCCCAATGAAATATAAAGGCCTGTCTTACCCACCTCTTATGTGCACACCTACAGACTTTAATCTTACATTTATATTGGATCATCAATCCTTAAAAGTACATACCTTCCAGCCCAGGTCTGCCCACCTGTCCTTGTGGCCCAGGTGCACCTTGGGGGCCAGGTGAACTTACATCTTTTCCAGGTTCACCTTTAGGTCCTAAACAAAAGATGTAAATAATGTATAATGTCTTAATCTCAAGAAATTTTACTTTTCAATGCAAAAAAGCTAATAGTTGACAAGCCAAAGTCAATAGTTTACAAGGAAAGAAGTTAGGCATCAGACAAGCATTTTTCCCTAAGAATTAACATTCTAAATAATAGCAGGAGAATTCTCATGTTTGACCTAAAACAGACCTGCTCAATTTTTGTAAACCCACCAGTAGTCCCTGGTAGCCCTGACCGACCAGGCACCCCCGGTGCGCCCTTCTCTCCAGGCTCTCCTGGACGCCCAAATCCTGGTATGCCAGGCGGACCTCTTTCTCCTGGGAGGCCAATCACACCAGGATCTCCATCTGGACCCCGTTCTCCTTTGATTCCCACCATTGCCTTGAGAGTGTCAAAGTTTTTGACAATACATTTAAGAATCACTAAAAAGTCATATGCAAATCTTCAAATTAGTTGTAGTGGTGACTATTAGTGCTGCAAGGCTTTTTGCATTGGTTCACATGGCTTTGGTGTCACTACTAAATGTTCTAGTATAGGTTGTTATTGACACTACAATGAGCTCATAACAATTATTGATACTCACTGGTTCTCCTTTGGGACCCGGCAACCCAGGTATCCCATCTGGCCCAGGAAGACCATCCAGACCTGGCAGACCTCTGCTGCCAATACTACCTTGGACACCCTTCTCTCCCTTTAGCCCTGGTGCCACTAAGACATCCCCTGGATCACCATGTGCCCCTGGAGCACCAATCCATCCTTGAGAGCCTGGGACACCCTGGGAAAGTAGGAAAGAGTAACAAGAACTGGTGCTTTGTTATTCCACTGAGAAAAGATATAATGATCCTTTTACTTACTGGTTCGCCAGGCGGGCCTTGTAGTCCAGGTTCACCCTTTACTCCTTTACTGCCCTCCAATCCAGGAATACCTGCCATTAAGATTCAGAGCCCGATGGAAAATATTGTCTATATTGGGTTAGCAGGACAGGCATATGTAAGCACAGTCATGCTAAATAAACCTTGATCTGTCTTTTATGCAGGTATCAATTGTTATCTGGTATGAACGTATGACTCATCCATTAAACAACAGGACTGCTTAAATTTCTCAGTAAAAAAGCTGAGATTTGACAATAGCTGACACTGACTTAACTCCACCGAGGAAGTACTCTGACACCGCCATTTGTCTCTGGCTAGGAGCTGCTACAGAAGGGCTGCATCCCGTCCACAAGCCACTGAAGAGAAGACGTGCCAGTTCTCTTGCTATCATAAGTCAAAATAACATTACAACCCCTATAGCTCCTATGTGACCAGTTAGCTTTTGATCTTTTGTTATTATTTAGTCATTAATATTATACAACAAAAGTGTCCCTAACTCATGTGACATTTTTAGTAGTTCTCATTTTGTGAGTTCTCATTTTTTTCCACAAGCGTGAACAGTCATCTCTTTGGGCTCTGTTACACACAGACAACCGGGAGCGAAAAAGCATGCAAATGCACAAAGGGACTTTCTCTCTTCTAATAAAAATAAATGTAAAAAATAAAGTAATAAAAGGTGTACAAGAAAAATGACCCAAACCCACCCCGAAACCCAAAACTCTGTTCGACCCAATTGGGCTTGGGTTAGGTAGCAGACCTCAATCACCTGGTGTTATCCAGCTTACCTGGCTCTCCATTTGGTCCTGGGGGACCCGAAGGTCCAGGGGGCCCAAAGGCTGCACAATGCACGCAGGTCTCTCCTTGATCACCTGAGGAAAAAGAAAATGCAGTAGGTGATAACAAAGTAACATTGTCACTGGTTCAAACCATACAGCTATAGTGGTGCCTCTACTCACCTTTCTGCCCCACTTCTCCCGGAAGGCCAGGGTTTCCTGGTTCTCCTGGGGCCCCTTGATCAATATTGCAGTCCCCATCACCTAGAGCAACAACAGAATAAATTCAAGCGAATTACAATTTTTTGTGTGTGGTGCCAGAGGAGCACAATGTGCACAATGTATTTGTTTAATATGGAACAAACAACACTCCAGGCAGCACTAACCACATTAAGAGGCTAACTAGACCAGTATGTACTTCAAATATAAAAAAACAATACAGTCTTACAGACATTAACATAACTAACTTTAAAAAATCAAAATTGTAAACCCAAAGGTTTTTTAAAATGAGAATGCTCTTTACAAGTAAGACTTCAGGAATGAATTATACTTTTTATGCAAGGGAAGCCTGTATATTTATATTTTTCCACAGGCAAACAAATGATATCTGCAAAATGGAAAGCAAAACTACCTCTCAAAAAGAATGACCTCAATGTTCCAATATTTGCAGTTAATCCTCACATGCAGAATATGTCATGTAAGGCTTCTTTACAGTATAGTGTCTTGCAAAAGTATTCAAACCCCTTGAAAGTTAGTAACATTGCCTGGATTACAAATTAGACTTAGATATTTTTCCAGTCACTATTTTTATTGTTAACTCAAATGGTGTATGCTAAATTATGAAACAAGTACGGTCTACGTCAACGTGAAAATATATTATTTGTGAAGAAATGAAAAACTGAAATATGCTGCTTGCTTAAGTATTCAAACACTAAACATTAATAATTGATACCTATCTTTAGCTGCAATAACAGCTTGTCTTTTGGGGTAAGTATTTACCAGCACACCATTCGAGAGTTTTTTTTCGCGTTCATCTTGGCAAATCTGCAGCAGGTTGTTCAGGTTGGTTGGATGATGCTTGTGGACCACATTTTTTAAATAATGCCACAGATTCTGAATGGAATTCAGGTCACAACACTGGTTGGCAATGCCGACAACTTTCAAGGCACTGAATGTACCTGGTGGTCCAGGTGTCCCTGGTGGTCCTTGCTCCCCATCTTTGCCACTTGGTCCTGGCAGTGACAATCCATCATAACCTTTCTCTCCTTTCTGGCCCAACTCTCCAGGAAACCCTCGATCTCCTGGTGGGCCTACAATATTTTCTCCTGGAAAGGGCATAGTGAGGAATGGGAATGAATGGCAGTGGAAACATTTTTGGATGGATGGATGGATGGATGGATGGATGGATGGATGGATGGATGGATGGATGGATGGATGGAATGACAACAATCACCTGGAGGGCCTGTGTCTCCTCTGGCACCTGGCAAACCTGAAGGAATGAACCAACAAGCGTAAGTACCAAATTGAAGGCATTTATAAAACACATTTGACACCACAGATGCAGCTGCATGTAGATACCATAAGTATAAATTAAATGAGAACTGGATTCTATTAAGTTATACATTTTAGAGGGTACCTTTTTCCCCTAGTAAGCCTGGAGGTCCAGGGGGGCCAGGAGGGCCAGGAGGTCCATCACCCTATTTTAGTCATTCAAACCAGTCATAGCAACAGTGTCAGCATCAACAATCACAAATTTTGTAATCTCTGGGTAGATCAGGTCATTCTGTTTTCACAGTACAACTTTTAAAACAAGCACATTCCAAAATAAACCATTTACTCACATATCCAGGTAGTCCCCTGTCACCCTTTTCACCCTTCAAAGGAAAAAACATACGAACGGCAGGATAATTCAAGCTTAGGTTAGTCAGTGATTTTGGTGTTCAGGTAAGATTGCACAAAGATTAAACCTTGGAGAGAGTAACTGTTGGTAATGTTAATCCAGCAACAGTAACATTATATTTATGGTTGCTATTTTTTCCACAGGGAAGGCCAAAACGGAGCACGCATTTTCGTCATTTTACTTATGGCAGCCCTTTATTGCAGTTCACTCATTTCAATGGAAACGGGGCTGAATGTTCAATGCCATATGTGTAACTCTTTAGTCTTTCAATGCTTTTCGGCAAAGCAATAAAGAGCTGCATTTGAGGGAACTGTAATACGAGAATGAAAAGTGATGCACAATTACCAGCAGTCCAACAAATCCAGGGGGACCCGGAAAACCTTGTTCTCCCTGTAAGAAACATCCATATGCATTTAAACACAAAGGTGATGCTGAAGGAAGATATTGGTGAAACAAATGACACCAGGGTGCATCGATCTGCAATAACAAATAGGCAAAAACTTATTTGTGTCACATTAATCACACACAAGCATATTTGTGCCATTACTTTGGTGTTTATGGATAAGTAGATCATTTTATTAGTCCCAAAGGAAACTGAACAACAGTGCAGCAGGTTACATACAACAATATAAGGACAGAAGACACCAGAATAACACTGAAGTAAATAAACAGCACATTTAGAAAAATAGAAAAGTATGTAAGTAAAAAATGTGAAATTATAGGTAAATACTGACAACGTCTGGGCTGTGCTATTAGACATAAGATCCTCATTTGAGGAGCCCTTATTTTGGCTAAAGCCACGTCTGATAGTCATGGAGCCACACAACCTGCATTCTACCATTCAGGTAGTCCACAATTTAGACCTCAGGTGATCTCTATTCCTCCCCTGACCAAAGCTTCCTCAACAGTCCACGATCTGTGCTGCTGAATACACTGGACAAGTAAGGTTTACCTCATCCATGTAAGAGTAGGCTCTGTTCAGCAGATAGATGACGCATTGTAAATGTCAATGTTACCTGGTAGATAAACTGTACAGGGTCCAGCACAGTTCTGACCAAAGATGTAAAGTAAGCCAAGACCAGCTTTTCTGGGGTCTTCACAAAATCTACAGCAAACTGCTGATAGTCATTTAAATGTGACAGTTACCTTTTAATATGAACTGGAAAGATGTTTCCCTCCTGCATCATAGGAAAAGTTTTCAAGCTGAGTCTCAGACTGAACATAACTGCTCCGTGGACGCTTTAAGTCCTCACAGTAATACCATCAAGCCCTGCAGCTTTTCCCTGTCAGTCTCTTCAGCACTTTCTGCAAGTTGTCAGTAGTAAGAGAGGTAATGATGGTGACAGAGAAGGCTGAAGCGCTTAGGTGTGATTCTGTCAAGAAGAGGGAGGTGTAATGGTGGTTGCAGTTGAAAGGGTTGGTGTACAGAGGTGTGTGTTTCTATGAAGCAAGGGTGAGAGAAGAGTAGGTGGATATGCAGTAGTAGGAGGAAAGGTGGAGGGCAGCTGTGGCAGCACAGAATGACCTGTGGTATGAACCATTGGACTTGAGAGGTAATGAGGGGAGACTTTTTTTAAGATCTTACAGAACTAATTTCATTTGAAATGGAAGAGTTGGCAATGTCCTTGCTGCCAGATTGGTTATAACCAACGATGTTCTTCAAGCCTTTCCACCCCTCTCGCACATACATTATTCTACCTCAATGTGCTTTCTATCCTTTTCCTGTAGGTGTCCTTGGATTCCAGAAATGGATCTCCGGGTCTCTCTGCCTCAACTTCCCTTCGCCCCTGTCACTTGCTCTGACAGTTCTCTCCTTTAAAGTGCCTTTATGTCACTTGAAACCCATATAGTGTAATCAAGGGACAAGCAAAAAGTTCTGGTGGGATGACGGTGCCCAAACCGAAGTTAATTTAGCCTGTATCTCAGTCACTCTGTATCCTCCCCTTCTTTTTCACAGAGACCTTCCCAGTCAGTGGTATCAAACCAACCTCTTAGAGTCTTCTAGGCTTTTGGTAATCATTTCTTCACAATACAGTTACATTATGCATACGTTTGTAGCGAAGTTGGAACTTGGGCTCCACTCATCCAGCCACCTCTCAGTAAAGCTCATAATACTATTTTACCAGTACTCTTTCTACATTCTCATCGGTATTTCCAGCTCTTCTATTCTATTTTCTAGCAATCTTACATCCCCATAATGATAAAAACCTCCTCTTTAGCATCAAGGTCTCCCTGAAAGCTGGAATATTAAACCTCTGCTAGGTAAACACAGGTGACTTTGAGGGCACAAAAAGTCTCCTGTGATAGTTGCAGCCTTTGGTGGGATAAACCATCCAGAGCAGTGGCAATATAACAATAAAAAAATTCCACAACTGCTTTAGATCCATTGTAAACAGAACAAAGTCCACCAGTGTAGATGTCTGGATAGTAATAAAGGACACAAAAAACTAAAGAATAAACAAAATTAACACTGACAGAAAACATAGAAACACTCTGCTGCTGTAGCAGAGGCAGCCACATTGTACAGCAGCAGGAGAAGACCTACTGTTGGGTAACTTTCACTTACTTTAGGGCCTGTTTCTCCATCTTTACCTTGTTTACCCTGAAAAACAACAGAAAACAGTAATGGTCAAATCCTTCAACTTACAAAGCATCTGTAGAATTCTTACAAAAAAAAACTAACTGGTGATTAAACTGATACATTATACCTTCTAATGAAAAGACTGATATTAAATTGACCATAAAATAAAGTTTTTATAATAACACTGTCCTGACTTTTACTGCATTACCCACCCTAGGCCCAGGTGGGCCAGGTTCCCCCTTGATTCCACTCTGATAAGGCAAGCAGCTCCCCTGCAGAAAAACACAAACAGGTCATTTTGCTTTGCAAACAGGTAATATTACACCCCGATGTGATATCTCCACATCTAAAAAGCTCAATCTCTAGTTGTTTGATCATTCTTTATGCACTGCTTTGTTTGTCAAGCCAGATACTAAAAATTTGGCACACAATTTTGTGTAATCTTCTCATGCCGCTAAAATTTAGAGATGCACTGTGTGCACATCACTACGGCTGGCTGCCTCCCAAAACACCTATGTCCAATTTACGACGAGTCTTTGAAAGCAAATATATAAACTCAGTCACAGCCCTCCCAAACTTGTTTTTCTCTGTGTCGACCTTCTCTACTCCCTTAGTCCTACAGTCAGTGCCAGAGGTAAAGCACGTCACTAAAATGATAGAACGGGCCAATCCAGCTGTGCTTTTTATAGCTGCGTTTATTGCTTTCCGTCTGCTGTGAAGTTTACCATGGCAGCCCTGTTACAGGAAGGCGTAGGAGTTGAGAATCCTGGAAACCGTTCTGTATTCATACGGTTCTTGAGGGAGAATTGGGCCGATGATCTATTGAGCGGCACCGGTCTGGGATCACAGCCACCGAGCCACACAGCCAGCATGGTACATGGTACATATTTAATGAAATGTCTTAACAAAGTCAGGACAGCAGTTCCTAAACACACTAACCTAGAAACTGAAATGCCTGCAAGGCCACCCCCTGGTAACTTCAACCCCCTGTTGGGCAACCCCTTCCTTCATTTCCCTACATCCCTTATGGTAGTAACATGAATAATAAATCAAAGCAGCCAATCACAGCATGAACTTATAAAAGGCAGAACTACGTAACAGATAGCTATTAACAGCACTTGCGGCACTGTTACAATAATATGGCTGCTCACAAGTTTTGTGTCACGGGGGAGAAAAGTGTCCACTAAATGAATAAACACAAATGTGTTCAAGGTAAGGAAATCTGAGGTGAAAAAAATAATAAAGTTTGGCAGTTTCAATCATCTACTTTTATGTCCCACCCACACAATTCCACTTTCCAGCTATAACTGTATTTCCTCCCTACATTGATTAGAGAGCCCTGTCTTCGTATTTGATGGTCGGGGCATAACACCAAACACAGAAAACACAGCATATCATAAATAAACATACAACACAACTGTATCCCAGGACTCACGCCACATTCAAAATACATCAAAGATGAGATGATTCAGGTAAAAATATTACACATATTGTTAAGTTTATTAAATCACAGAACTACTGCTGGTTATATTTGAGAAGGTCATCACGCACAAAACTTTTCGGTTTCACTAATGACGTGATTAATAGCAATATACGGTAATTGGGGGTTGAGAGAGTGGTCCTGCTGGGTTTTGCAGGTCTTCCTCACACAACAAGACTGCAGCTTGACTGTGGAAATGCTCTCAGCGGGGTGATGTCCTCTCCTCTCCAGTTTACGCGGGAGTCATTACAAACGAGAAGGTAGTACTCATTGAGAGTTTCTAAAGAATATCACACAAATTGTTCATCAACAACCCTAAAGTGTGATGCATACCAATGAAGTGCACTATTCCCGCTGCTGTTCTGTAGGCCCGATCCCCCTCAGCCAGATTGTCACTAAGAGTGGTTATGGATACAGGACTTTGCAAGTTCATAACACGTGGTACAGTACAGGACGTGTTATGTTAGCGCGGCAGCATTTAAATACATAAGTTTATTAAAAAACTAAACAGCAAAAAAATGCCAATAATTTAAACAAACAAAATTCTTACTGGGTGTTCATAGAATTACCAAACAAAAGAGGCTTTTGAGTTTTGCTGTGTGTTGGCTGCATCAGGTTTCTCCTTCAGAGGCGGGGAGGAGGGGCAGATTTGGGGCAAAAAAAATAACTCAAAATGGAACTTTGCTGTAATTTTCTTAAATAAATCTCTTCATAACCTGACTCTTCAATTCTGCTGCCAAAAGCAAGGCTCCACTTCAATTCACTATCATGTTCCATAATTAGCAAGATCATTGGATTTGCTGCTCTAAAAGTTCTTTTAAAGTACTCTTGTCCAATACGGGAAGGATTTTCGTTTCCCTTCAAAGGATCGATGAGCATCCAACTATTTTTTTCCTTCCCACGGGACAAAAACTGGTGTGTGCATCACTCTTTCATTCGTCTGTCCGACAGCACTAATACTAATGTATAAAGTGCAGCGAAAGTGATTGTACACTGTTTGACCAGGGGAGCACTGGCTAACTATTATTTAACAAATGTGGTCTAAAAAGTGGTTAAATTACTTACTTTCTCTCCTTTGTCGCCAACTGCACCTTTCTCACCCTATGAAAAAGTAGGAATTAGTACAACTTTTTTTTTTCCCCAGACAGGACTACCTGATTTAATTAAATCCTAATAATATCCAAATAATATATAATAATAATAATAATAATAATAATAATAATAATAATAATAATAATTATATATATATTATAATATCCTAATATTATTATAATATTCAAAGCTGGCCATCACACACTTTGTTTACCTTGGGTCCTGGTGTGAGCTGAGTGATATGAGTTTGCACTGATTCCTCAAAGGGGGGAGCTGGGGGTCCAGGAGGCCCCCTAAATCCACGTTCACCCTGTCCAGTGAAATCAACCATAAAAGAACTGCGATCTCAAAACTGTCAGAATGTCCGTAAAAACCTGCAGAAAGCATCAGGGATTCACCATAGCATCTGCAGCAAACAGACTCACCTTTTCACCCTTCTCTCCTAAGAAAACCAGTTTGTCCCCCTGATGTAATCAAAAAATAACTTCCTGTTAGACATTTTCTAATGGACATTGATATTAATAAATTACAAAACAAAGTTTGTAAAAATGTTACCATCTCTCCTGGTGGGCCAGGAGGACCAGGGTACCCCTAAAAAAAGAGAATAATGTATTTTTACCCATTGACTTCCCAATTCTGAAAGCATTTTATCAATAACACAGTATTTAGTCCTACAATCTAGGCCTAAATAACAAAATGATTATTATAGCTGGGCCCAGTACTACTGTATTAAGTAAATAAAAAACTGTCAACTGTTTCCTAGCTTGTATCACATTATTATCATCTTGACCATACAGTGCTCCTCAATACAACATTCCTACTCACTTTGGGTCCTGCTGGTCCTGGTGGTCCCATTGGTCCTTGAGGTCCAGGCAGTCCCTTGGGTCCCTGAGGATAAAACAAACAGTAGGTCACCAGATAATTAGCATGAATATGCTGACATGTTGTGGGGTATAAGCTAAGGCACTGGGTCAGAATGTTCCGGAACTAACTGACAAATGACTTTTGAGACATTTTCACTTTTTTCATTTACACTCTTGCCACTAGATGGCACCAGGGCCAAAGTTTGTCTATTTATTCATCCTCATAACTAATGATATTTATACTAGCCATAACTTACTAACTGGTGATTGTGGTATAAATCACTCACCTGCGGGCTGTACACGATGATATACTCGACAACGAAATGTATTTCAGTCTATGACTGAAATCCCCTCTGTAAAATTCTGGATGTCTTTAAGTGTGTTCCACCCACTAAAAAAATCATGTTTGACCTACACAATAATACAACAAAAATTTTGGAATGTATGGACACCCTTCTGGAACTTACATTTCAGTGCTGTTTGATTATACCTGTGACACAATGTAACCTGACACTCAGCCCCTGTTATATGGAGATGGCTGCGCAAACTCTTGGTTTTCTATCCCTGCCTGTATATATGGCTGTGACCTAATGTTGCTAATAATTCAAAAAAAAAAAAATAAATAAGAAATCACCCACCAAAGGTCCTGGATGTCCAGCAAAACCCTTCTCTCCTTTTTGAGGGATAAATCCTTCAATAAAACCTCCAGCTTCACCCTTTCAAAGCCAAAACATAAATTAATAAATAAACATAAGGAATATTGTAGTAGTATATGAGTGATACTAAGTAATTACTGTATTAATTTAATACACGAAAAAAACATGCGGAATATTGCAGCAGTATATGAGTAATACTACGTAATAATTGCATTACTTTAACATAGCAAAATAATTTATCAGTATTTAAACATATTTCAAAGGCTTTCAGTAGTTTCCACTGACTTCAGGGTTTAATATTTCACCATAAAACTGTGAAGATATATGAAGCACATTATACAGATATACAAAGTAGCTCTTTCTAGAGTCGCAAAAACGATAATTAAATGCAAATGGATAAATGACTTGAGTTCCCCTACCTTCATTCCTGGTGTGCCAGGGATACCCTGAAAAAGCATAGAATGATAATCTGAATTCAGTGGCACATGCTAGACAATAAATCCTTGTCACGCTTATAAAATGTTGCTAAATGCTCATAGCTTTAATGGTGAAAATACTTCACTCTGAATGTAATGTGCAACTGATAAAATTTACTGTGTCTTAAATTGAAAATGGGTGCTCTGGAGATGGACGTACCGGTGGGCCTTGTAACCCTGGAATTCCGGGGATTCCATCAACACCTCGATCACCCTATAAGACATGAAAATGATGCCTGTGCTGAGCAGTGAAGTATTTAAGGAGAAAATTAGAAGAGTGGAGCTTGAAACGGAAGGACACCTGTACAACTGACAACCTGTGTTTCCATAAAACAAAGAAAATATGTATTAACATATATATACCAGAAAGAGCAAAAAGTTTTTCTTTCCAGTAAACTGACATGTATTTCAAGTGAATACCTTTGTTCCATTGCACCCTGGGATTCCTGGTGGTCCTGGGGGACCATCTTGCCCAGGGATACCCTACAAGGGTAAAGAAAGTGCAGACAATTGACACTTTTAGCCACAAAGATAAACAATCAGATCTTTTTTTCTTGATTTTATTCTTTTTTCATTTTTCATGGGAAAGTTTCAGGAATGCAGCACAATTATTATGCAATAACTCCATTCCAGTTTTAGTAAAATGGCTTTTGGCTGGCTGTTTTTGGTTTTTTATTCAGTTAAATGGCTTTTATTGGTTGTTACACTTACCGGAAGACCTGGATTTCCTGGGAATCCAGGTGAACCTGGAAGGCCCTGCAACATAAAGGTACCACAATGCATGTTCATCCCAGGGTGGACTGTGAAGCAGCGCCATTACTGTAAATCTTTGTCATTGCAGTTACACACACCACAAGTGGCCAAATGTGTCCACATAAGCTTCTGACAACCACTGTCTCTGCATGGTCTCAAGGACTAACTCACAGAGCTAACAAGGCAGTCATATCAGAAATACCTACACGTGTTCCTTTCAGTCCAGGGGTTCCGGCCTGCCCAACATCACCCTGTAAAACACAGATGGGTTGTGAATCAATGTGGATGTACAAACCAAATAAACGGGAATATTAAAAAAACACAGATTATGTTGTTAGAATATAAAAGGTTTGACCATTCTTATTATCAGTACAGGCCTCCCATATAAAACTGAATAACTATTAGACTGTAGATGATGGGAACTGCTTGAGTATATATCCACGTCAATGTGTAAAATGTAAAGCAGGGAACTGTAAACATTGCCTTGGACAGTGACCAGTATTTAAAGTGTGTGACTGTTCTTTGTGATACTGCAGACAGCTTTGGAAGGACCACTCACCTTGGTGCCCATGGGCCCTGCAGGGCCCTCAGGTCCTTGCAGTCCAGGAAAGCCCATGTTGCCATGAAGGCCAGGAAAGCCCTTCTCACCCTGTGAGTTGTGCAAGAGAAGACTTAAGAAAGGTATATAAAAACTGTCATTAAAATCCAGCATGACAGATGTGAAAATGTATGTGATGTAAGTAGATACGCTGTTAAGAATGAATGTAGTTCTCTGGCTTGTGATAATAGCAGCATTATAAACTGATCAACAAAGTACTTTGACTCAGACTGAGGCCCTGACTGCTGCTGAATTACAATTTTAAGAGACGCATTCAAGTTTTGTCCGACTGGTCTATGTTCCTGTGGCCTTCAAATGATAATATGTTCAAATGTTAAATACATGACTCACTGCTTGGGTGATATTTGGTTACAGGGAAGAAATAAGCTAAATATTCATGAACTGAAAAACAAATATAAGTACTAGTATAAATAAGTGTTATAAATACCTATGGACACACACACACACACACACACACACACACACACACACACACACACACACACACACACTGTGGCTCAGATAAGTGTATGCACATGCATATACAAGCATAATAAACAGGACCATGATGCATTTGTGGCTGTTCGCCCTTTTATTTGATACTGTGGTACTTTGGATTTGACGTTAAACTCTCATCTATAAATCTGTAAATTTCCACAAACCAATACTCCTTATTGCCTTCCAGGAATGAGAAAGTGCCAGTTCAGTATTGTTTCATCCATTCTACTGTGATCACTTCATAGGCTGAGAAACAGAATATATCATCTTTTTGGAAGCTATATATTTTGAGATTTTTTTTTGTATTTGAGAGAAATTCACAACACTATTGACTGTTTCAGTAACCCAAGCTTTTTGGATTTTTTGCCCATGGGAGGAAGCACCAGTGATGTCGGAGAGCTTCATGTTGAGCACACTCCCTTGCTGTGACCCTGAACACTTGTACAGGCGCAGACAAAAAAATGCCTTCTCATTCGTAAGGAAACAAACTGAAATATGAACATGTGAATCATGAGAGCCAGTATGGATGGGTAAGGGTACTGTAAGGAGGTAATGGCAGGAACAGGCAGTCTGTCTGTCAGACAGAGAGACTGAACTTACTTTCACTGAGCTAACAAACAGACATAATGATGTGAACGTCTGAAAGGCTGTAATATTTCTCAGACTGAAAGAAGTCAGTATCAGCAGGAACTTTTCAAATAAAAGCGGTTTGATGAATAAAACGTTTCACTGAGTAAGGTCAATGAAATTTAAAAAGAAGCCTTAAAATGTAAAATTGGCGTGTTTTTCGAGAGAAAAGGCTTTTTGAAATGAGTGCACTATGTGCAGAATGTGGTCACTAATTTCATATTCCACATAATTTATTTGCCCAGAAAGACTCATATGGAACCTACACACAAGAGCAATACTAACAGGACTACTGACAAGATGGTTTGGCCAATTTACCTGCAACATTATATATAAATCAAAACTGACCTGAGAATCTAATTACTGGCCGTCACCTATGCTAATTCCAGACTTCTAAAAAAGTCAGGATTTAGTTTTTGAAAATAGTAATACCATATATTCACTGCCAGAAACACAGTTTTGGTTTGCTTACCTTTTGCCCTTTTACACCATTGCAGTCACACTTCCCACATCCTGATCCTGAGCACCCCTGCAGAGAGAGGACAGCTTGTCGTTACACAGAAACGGCTCATGGCGCACACAGGCTCACAGATACACACACACACACACACACACAGCCAGACGGACAGACAAATAGACAGACAGACAGACAGACACACACACACACACACACACACACACACACAGAGACTTACACCATTCAAGGCCAGGATGAGTGGTACAACAGGCCAGCACATTCCAAAGGAAAGCTGTTCATGAGGTCTCGTTCCACTTCAGTGTCTTTTGAACTTTCTGTATGCTTCACCTCTACATCTTGTCTTCACTGTATAATTGTTTCTCTTAATGGCATTAGATTCTAACCCCCTCTTGTTCTGTTTGAGTTTCTTTGTATCACAAGGGCAGATTGTTGATCTGCCTCCCCTGATGAGGCCATCCAGGATCAGCGGTGAGACCAGAACTCCATGGTTTCAGCAGGTGAGGACCCCCAGCACATCTACACCGCCATATCACTTTATTCAGCTTTTACAGTCCTACACAGTGTTGTCCAAAGCAGTGCAACCTGTCTTATCTGCTACTCTGGCAGTATTGTCGTATGTGTAGAAGCCCAGGTGGGGTTGGCAGCTGATGGCACTTGGACCCCTAGAGGTTTATTTTTCTCCCTGGGTTTATCCTGGTTAAGAGTTTTTTGTTTTCATCTTCTTAGTTACCAGCAGGCTTACTGTATTGTGCTTATACCCTGTATAGCTGCTCTTATTAAATGCATAACCTCTACCTATAGCCTCACTTTACACCTGTTATCTGTTCTGTTGTCTTAATCTGCTAGTCATCACTTTATAAAATCATTTTATAAAAATAAACTGAATTGAACTGAATTGAATTGAACGTGGAGAGAAAAACTTTGAAGCATAATACAGTTTCAAAGATGCTTGCATTTAATGTGTTGTTATTTGCAGGATGCAGCGTTATTGAGGTCACGGAAAAACAGAAAACGTTTTCCCAGTTATAATTCATAGTATGCTTACTGCTGGAAACACAACCAGTGTACTCATTAATGTGTACCGACACACTGCTAGGAATGTAAACATGTTTTTAAAAAGTGACATACAATTAATATGTAACAATGTTTATGAGTAAATGTGCAAAATCGGTTTCTACTATAACTCCAAATCATAAAGCCTGTGACAGCACCATGTAGCATTATTTACAGTACAGCCTCTTATCTTTCTCGGTTTCATGGTCAAACTGATTTCATGCCTGAATGTGACAGCTTGTGATGCACTGGAACAACTGGTCAGAGTTTCCAACACATTCCACACCCCACCAACCTAAAAAAAACAACCCCCCTGATAATGGCAGAGCCTGGGAACTGAGGTGCACGATTCTGAAGATCCAGCTGTGACTGCTCATGCGTGGGGTTCTCTGCCAAAAGCTGCTCACATCTGCATGATCGGGGACACACTTCGGACTTTTGCGCAGACCCACTTCCCCCTTGTGGGCTGACCAGATCAGTGTGAACATTCTGGAAAGGCCTGAGAACATCAGGCATATGCTCACAGACTGTGTGACTCTAGGATGACTACAGGGATTCTCAATAATTTTAGCAAATTCCCATTATTTGCAGTTTTTTTTTTTTTTATCCTGGCCTTCACATGTTGCCTAGAACTGTATTTTTCTAACAATGAGTGAAACATTTAAAAAGCTGGGTGTTTTTTTTCCACTGCAGCAGTTCAGGTTAAGTACCCTGCTCAAGGGTACTATAGCAGGAGATGGGTTTCCAACCCAGCTCTCTCAACTGCAAGGCAACCGGTCAAACTACAGAATTACTCACTGGCCCCTTCCCAGTATTTCAGTAAATCATATATCAGTGCCTTTACTCAGCTCACATTGTTTATCTTGTTCAGATTGTGGGTGACTCATGTAATGTGAAAACTTAAGGAAAGTCATTCCTCTGAAGTCTCATGCTTGCCACAGAAAGTGTAAGCGTCTCAGCCGTGGAAGTTGTGTCACAAGGATAAAATAAATGACATAGAGTGATGCAATGAAATGATGGGTTCAGCAGCTGCACTGATACTGCAAAACCAGCATTTGTTAGAGTGCTAAGTGAATGAGGTCAGTTTGTGCTCTGTTTGTGCTGCTATTGATAAACTGTTGTTCAGAGGTGGGACCCTACTTGTTGACCGTCACCAAGGCTCTATGGTGACATGTAAGAAGCTGTACAAGATGTGTTTGCCAGGTGAAGGTTATAGCCTTTGCACCCTTAGATGTGGTGGTGTTTCACAGGTTTCTGGTACAGTAGACTGGGATCTGCCACTCATCGTCCTGGGGCTCTACAGTGTATCGCGGTTTTACACCCAGCCCTTACTTACACCTAATTCATCAGACTTTTGATTCTGCAAACTGAAAAGCACTCAACTTCCATGAACTCATTACAATCCAGGGTATTTTTGCTTTGATCTAAGTAAAATTCGAAATCGTATTGTTTCCAACAGCGCAGGACTTCACGTAATTCAGTGCTAAACAAAAATAGCCTGTACATGATCAGCTGTCCAAGTCCTCCAAATCCAACTGTCTGTCATATTATTGAGAAATATCCTTACAGAAAATCATCATGTTTACACCATATAAATAAAATCGAACATAGTGTTACCTCTCTCCAAGCCAAAACATAAAATTTATAAATTTGCATCAAAGAAAAAGTTATGTGCCATCTTTTCAAAATTTTCTCCAAATAAGACTGCTAAAGTGCATACCCTTTTGTCTATTTAAGTTCCAGAAAAAAAAAATCTTTTTTACAATGTCTGTGTTGCCCTGAAAAAGAAGCCTGTTTCCCGTTAGACCCCCTTACCCATTCTCCCCTGAAGTGCCTTCGCAGATCTTGCGTTGCTGATCAGAGTCCAAAATATCTGTGAAACGTTACAATTATTCTCAAGAGGTTTTTGAACCAACAAAACAGTACATGTTGAACCAACATATCCATCCACACAACTGCCGACTCCATTTACACTCTAATGTGCCCCAAAACCTGTGGGCTCAAATGCCATTATGTCCTCCAACCTAGAAGTAAAACATTTGTCCCAAAGTCCTTTATTTCACACAGGATCACCTGTAAGGCATTACTCTCATATTCATATGATTTACCAAGCCTATAAAATTCCGCCAAGCTACAAACTCAGCCCTAACTGTTTAGGTCTACAGTACACTAGCATATTTTCTTTATGTTATTAAACCACGTGTGAACCCTACAGAACAATTAGACCAGTTGTATATATTCAGCAAGCCTCAGAGTCCTCATATTGTGTGCAAATGAGAACATTGCGCCATCGCAGATCTGAGCGAGCTTTGTGTCAACCTGTCTGCTTATGACCGAGGGTAGCTCTGCACATGAGGTCTGGACATCTTCCATGGCTACGATGACATCACAGGAGCAACAGCCTTGCTCTGTGCATTATGATTTTTCAGTCTTCACACACCGCAAGGGCCTGCCAGCTGTCTCCATTATCTCAGTGCTTAGCTTGCCAACTTCAGTCTCTCACCCCTTATGTAGCTGGTATATTACTCATCCATGGATCAATTTCTGTTTAGACTGGCACTGGTTTATGAAGGTGGACAAGGACTTGGAAGGTATACATGTCTGTGATCTTTCCTGTTCCCTGATTGCTGACAGGAGTCAAGTCATCATGTTAAATCACTGTTCTTATCTTGTCATGATTAATAAAGACTTCAAACTGTCATTATTTCCTATTATTTTTTGGGAATCACAGAATTTGTTGAAATAAGTAACACATTAGCTTGTCAGAATAAAAAGCAAGGTACACATGTGGTGCATTCCTCAGGAAAGGCTGACAGTCTGGGGATATCCTCCAGTTTTGAATCACAGCAGTGACAGAGTGCCTGAGAATACAATGGTAGGGAGCACATATAACAATCTGGGGTTCCATTGATCACTTGAGTCTCTTAAATAACTAGGAGAAGATTATGCTCACTTGGGTTTATCTGTGATCATGTTTCATCTTTCAAAATCACCTGAAAAAGTGACTAGTTAAAAGTATCTCTAAGGACACTTCCTCTTGGTCAAACTATTCTTAAACTGTTAGACCAGGAGATTCTCACTTTACTTGTATGTATCACTGTTTCCTTGATAGAAGAACTGTACTTCTATTTTTCTTGTTGCTGAGTCTGTCTTGCTTCTTCTTCCTTTGCTGATATGTCCACGTGTGGATGACAGCGCTCAGCTGTGTGCTGTAAGAAAAAGCACATATCACTGGGCACCGACAACACCCTTCCTTCCTCACCAGATATTGTTTCACTCGTGTAAGATATTTACTTTATTCCCCCTTTTCAGCTGGGTTGCATAGCCATACACTTTGCAATTACTACATTTAACTCCCAGCTGTCAAATGAATTACACCTAAATGCTGAAAGGTGAACATTTAATACATATGACAGAAAAGATAAAATAAGATTTTTCCCAAAAATGGATTATTACTTTGTGTTTTTTAGTACAAGGTAACATTATCTTAGTGTTTCAATTTCATCCATTTCCTTGTAAACTGCTATCTTAAGGGCAAGACATGGTTGAGGGCCCACAGAGACAAAACTTCTTGGGTTTCACAAGGATAAGAGAATCAGCCCAAACAGTCACTTATTAACCTCAAACAATAGAAATGACTAATCAAATTATACTATATCATATTATACATTATAACTGTGTCTTTCTTGACAGCTGGAGGACCAATCAGTTACAGTGTTGTATAGTCAGAGACAAATAAGAAGGGCTTCACATTTCCAAATCCCTAGGCTTTGCCTGATACCCCCAGAGAAACTGAAGTGATTCATCAGTGAAAACAGCTAATGAAAGAACCACAACACACAGCAGCTGGTCAGAGAAATGGCTCAGTGGAGTTGGTATAAGTCAGCAGCACAATAAGTGGGTTTCAGTGAAAAACATCACCGTTCCCTTTTTTATCAATACCTATAAAGCTCAATTTCTGTTTGTTTGCGTGATTGTTTGTTCCTTATACATGGCTTTGTTTTTCAAATCACAGACTTGAAATTTGACACTCAAGTACTCACTCTAAGTGATGTTTTCACATCCTCTCTTCATTAAACTCGTAAGAGGCTATTTTAAAAAAATAAAATTCAGTCAAGGCTGGCAAGACAAAGCCTGTCCTTGTTTAATTTAGATAATAGTGGAGATTCCCTAGTGCTTTCTGGACCATCTTACTTGTGTCTTAATGTTTGTGCTGATCTGGTAGCCAGAAAGTATTTCTGCTTTAAGCAAAATGACCTATGAAGAACAAAGTTCTCCTTGGTGAAGATACATACTCGGATTTCTGTTTTTGTTCACAAGTGAATGATACACATGCTTCATATTTATTTTCCTCAGTGATTAAACAAATTATGCGATATTGTCCCAAGAGTTTTGTAACCTAAATTTTATTGAATGTCTTATGAATCCAAACCTTCTAATTCTATTGCAAAAATTTAATAAACAAATTCAAATAAAACAGACCAGTTATCCTGAATGTAAAGGACAACAATGAAATGAAGCTCAACAATGGTTGCTCTTTTTTCATCTTTTATGAAGTGAATATGAATTAAAGCTCCTGCCTTTCTGGACCACAAAAAAGCACAAAATTTTCCTTGTAAAGCAAAAGCATTACATCAGTCAGAGCCTATTCTGATCTGTCAACAGGGATTAAGTGTGAGAATATAACTGCACTCATGCCTCAATATTCCATTGTCCGGTATCTGGTATTTTACGGTTAGCTATTATTAATACCACTTGGTCTAGATTTTCATTAATCCAGCCTGCAGCATCCAGTCTGTGCCGGAGACCACGTTTGAAAGTTTCACCCGGAAGTTGCTCAACAGAAACAGTGAGATGCACTGCATTGTGGGAACAGTATCAGTATCAGTGCCTTCAACTGCAGTCCAGCATTCTGTAGCCTATCTAGTACATCCACCTAAAGTTGCATCCTGTTTTGCCCCTGCTGTCTTATTCTTCATTTATTTATTTTTGGTGCTGTATTTTTGAGAAATGGCCCCTAGAGAGAGTTTTATTTACAGTGAAAAGGAAGGCAAATTGTGCAAGAGTGACTGATACTTTTGAAAAAAAAGATGGAAGTAGTAAAGCATATAGAGCACAGATATTTCTCTTGTGTTTGGTTAGTCTAAAGCCAGTGCAAACTACTATTTCTATGAGAGGCCAGACAGAAGGAAAAACTAAAAATGTTACTTGTCACTCTCACAACTTCACCTGTTTTCCTCAAGCCAGTTCACACATGACAATAAATTTACTTTCTGAAATCATTTTTCATTTGTTTCAAATATAAGGTTGTTTTTGTTATTGCTTTGATATTTGAATGTGTTGCATAAGTTTTTGCTTATATTAGTTATCATTTAGATCAGTTGTGGTGTGAACTTGGAGCAAATTGTAAAAAAAAAAACAATAAATAATTTCACTGTTTGGTCAGTTTTCAAGAACAAATTAGGATTGGTTAATAGGAGACAGGTGTATTTAAAAAAAAATGAGATCTAGACTGGGGATGATGGAGAAGGTCAAGAAGAATTCATATTTTGTGCTTGATTTCCATTACAGTTCATCCCCTGCAGAAGTGCTGTAAAGCCACATCTGCCCATCAGTCCTAGTTGCTGTTCGCTGTGTAGAGGGTAGTCAGATGCAGTGTCAGGATCAAATGTCAAAGTGCATAATAAAAAAAATCAGTTTCTTGTTTCAGCACTATAACTGTTTCAACTGTAAACAGTAGCAAAATGTTCTAATACTAGTTTTAAAAATCTGTATTAATGCATCAATATACACCATACACACACTTTACAAATGCATAGGTATTTGAGTCAAATTTGAATTTCCTGCCAATAGCCAGCTTTCAAATTCCATATATTAAGAATCTATTCAATAAATTAAGTTACACTTTACAATAAATTTAATCTGGATGGAGACTAAGAAAATAAACTTGGAAAATTTTTTTATACAGTATTGCCTCATATAATTGTAAAATGTAGCTTTTTTCTCCAGTGGTTCTCAAAAGTTTGAGTACATATTGGTAGAAGCCCCCTTCCCCATGAGTCATTCAGTTTAGCCATTTCAGTAGAAAAGCCGAAGCATTTCCCAGTGAATTAGGGTTCTTGTGGATTGCTTTACTCTCACTCTTCTGTGCAGTTCCTTCTATACAAAGAATATCCAGATTACCAAGTTGAAATCAAACTTTTGAAAATTACTGTCCTAATGTAGGTCAGTGTAGTTTTTTGGCAGCTACAAACTAACTGTTCACTGAATGAACAAGTAAAACCAACCTGTTAAACTATGTCACAGTGAATTATTATTAATCTAAAAAAAATTGACATATTTTACATAATTGTGTTTTAATAGAAACAATGAGATTTTGTCCATTGACACCCTAGTGTAATATATGATCTTTATTATACAAAACACTACAAAACACTACAGAACACTATAGTGTTCCAGAAAGAAATTAGCTTTTTTCTAAAATATTTCCCCAATGTAATTTATACAGTCTGCCATCTGTGAATCCCAGACGCTGGAGCACAGCGTAACAATTCAAACAGGAAAACAGATGTTTTACTGGCCTCCCCAGGGTTCCCCATCATACTTTGCTAGATCCCACCCCCAAGTCTACACCTATACTTGTTGTTATGATGTCATTTTCTGATTACTGTATCATTTACTACCTGCTGGCATCTGAACTTTGCTGAAACCTATTTCTCTGGCCCCTTTCTGTATACTAAGCATTGCAAGCCCTGAACAAAGAACAGATATCCAACTCTTATAAACATGTGCTGAGGGCAAACCAAAAAAAGAACAGGAATGATCACAGTATATTTTGTTCCTTTGCAACTGTTTCACAGAACTGCAACACTGTTAAAAATAAATAGTGAAAAATCTAAAGAATATACTCTCTATATCGAATATTGTGCGCCGTTTTCCTCACTTTCTTATTGTACAGACGTTTCTAGTATAAACATTGCCATTAGGGTTATATTAATATGAGACACGATATGAGCTTATTTTAGAAGTATTAAATTATTATTTTAGAAGTATTAGCTTAGGTATAAGTAGTAGTAGTAGTAGTAGTAGTAGTAGCTTATTTTAGAAGTATTAAATTTTACCCATAACATCTAGCACAATATTTAAATCCAATGTGTCAGGTGCAAAACATTCTTCCTCCTCCACAAAATTCCAGAATAATGCCGTCTTTTAACAAAATATCACTCAGAAATACAATGGCATAGCATTCCAGTGACAGTTCTCCTTTCTGGCTGCCAGTGGGGCAACTGACTATGACTTTGCTTCTCTGCCTCCTGTAGCGGCAGGAATGCAGTTCTCTGTAGTCTATCGTTTATCTCAGACTTCAAGCTGAGCCAAGCAGAGACTGGCAGGTGTCAGATTATTTATAGCTGAAGTCTTACAGAAATAGGCTAAAGTAACACAATCAGCATTAGGCAACAGCAAAAATATCAACACATTGAGCATTTAATTAGAATTTTATTACATAAACAAGATCCTTAATATAATCCATAAATATTCAGCACAGTGCCTAAATTGTGACACCAGGGGTCTGCCATAATCCATTGTTTTCAGAAACCACACTCATTCACACAACTTTGAGGGCATCCACACTTAGTTGGCTACATTTTTATTCTATACACACTCAACACTCAACACATACAAGCACTCAGCTGTCCCCTGTGTTATGTACAGTATGTGCAGTGCTTGAATGTCACTTGCGTGTTACTCAGCCATCAGCGCTGTTTACTTTTAGGTCTGGCAGAAGACAGATGTCATCTTTTAGGCGGACTCATATACTGTCCGTTTCTATTGTGCACGTGCTCAATTGGAGCTGAATGGGAAAACTCATTGTTTGAAATGTTTGCAATTACTTGGTTTGAATTGTTCATGGAACCAAGCTGTGAAAAAAGTATTTGCCCCCTTGCTGATTTCCCCTATTATAGCATATTTTTCACACGGAATGGCTTTAGAACTTTCAACAAAATCTAATAATAGGCAAATGGAACCTGAGTAAGCACAGAAATCAGTTTTTAAATTATTATTAGATAGAACAGAGGCTATTTAATTGGCTGTTTTGCTCTTCTGAAGAGAACCAATGTAGGTGCTGAATTATGGTATTTGCAGAATATACATGTGAAGTAGTGAATCCTGTTGTAAATACAGTTTCTGTTCCTTATCATTGCTTTTTTGGCACTTGAATAAACACTTTTGGCACGAATTTTTGTCCAATAGTTGCTGACACTGGAGAAACTACTTTCTCCCCTCACACAGACACGAGGTGTGACATACACTTTTAGAGGTATACAGATGCATGTATTTAGTCAAATAGTTTGATGTGACTGCCTACATGCTGTTTAGGCTGAGCCTTACAACAGTCTGGCATTAATGGTCTCCCTGCCTAGCAGAAGCTGCAAACATTTCTGTCACAGGAAACACTGCAAGAATGGGTAGATCCTGTTTTAAATCCAGAAGGCTATAGGCTCCCAGAACCCCCACTTCCTTCTGATGTCTGAAGGACAGATATACACTGATTTGCCAGATATAAAATGAGTTGTCCCACCTTCACACAAACTGTGCATTCCAAGTCATAAGTCATGTTACCGTATTGTGTGGTGTAAATTAGACAGGCCAGCTTTTCTACAATTAGTTAGTGTTTAGTTGAAATATTGGAAAAACTGAAAATGAGTGGCCTTAGTGACTTTGACTTTCCAGCATCTTCCAAACTGCTGCTGTCCTGAGCTTTTCACGTACTATCATTTTAAGGGTTTACCAAAAATGGCGAGAAAAGCAAAAAAGTGCCAACCATCCATGATCCTGTGAATTAAAAAAGCTTGTGGACAAAAGGGGCGAGATGGTGAGAAACAAAAAAGTGGAAAGGGCTGTTCACAACAAGACTGTGCAGCCGTCCAATTCTCAGCCGCGACATGACATAATTATTTAGGCATGGTAAAACATTCCTGTATAACACATTCAGCATCTTGGAGAATCCATACCCATACCCAAATTCTTTCTCTTCTGAAGCCCAAAGGGGGTGTAACATGCTACTAGATAGGTGTACCTAATAAACTGGCAATTCAGTGTACAACCACTAAATTCAAGAAACAGCCCCATTTCAGTGACAATTTGCTTAACTTTTGAAGATATGTTGTTTCAGTGGTCAGGCTTCATACGGTTCAATCAGGTGCTTTAGCAGTTAGAAAACAAATTGTAACCAAAAGTTTGAAGTATTTTGTTGTTATTTCTAAGACTGCAGCGAATACAAATATTGAAGAAAAAACAACACTAACCCAAAATGGACATAAATTATTTTAAAAGTTATTTTCAATTTAACAAACTGGCTGACATAAGTGGACTCCAATGTTGCATTTCATTGCCTTGGAAATCACTGACATCAACAAACGTGTTTTTACCTCACAAGAAAAACTTGTGGTTTTGGACTTGAGTCCTATATTTGAATATATCCTGGTGCTAATAAAATCACAAATGTATCTGTTGGGCAGCATTTATGCTCTTTATCACCTTAGAATAAGGGAACATAATCAAAAAACCATGGTTACACCTTTGGTTTCACCTTGTCTTCTAAAAAAACTCCATTACAACTTCAGACCCAGTGACTTCAGTGCATATTCCATGACTGCATATTCCTTCACGGATTCTCTGATGTCTTGAACAATAGGCTAGAGACAAAAGGGGCTAAAGGTATCCTTAAGATTTCTTCAAGTATGAACCCACTGGTATGTAGGTTAAATAGTAAAGGATAACTCATTTGAACACTACTTTTCTGCATTACTCCAGGTTATGAATGTTTCTTATTCAGGTTACCTGTGTAATCCAGTTTATGAACTGTTCCTTAGACATAACTGGTTTTTAAACAGTTGCCCTTCAGAAATTTCCCACTGTCGGAATGTCCAAGTTGTTGAGTCAATTATAGGATTTATTTTCAGCTTTGAGTCTTCTATTTTTTAACATTTTTAGCTAATATTTTATCTTCATCTGTACATGTTCATAATCTGTGTTTCCATCATCGCTCCTCCTTGCCCATTTTAACTTTAACCCTTTCTATGCCAGTTTTGAAGATTATTCTTAGAATAATATTTGTACTGTCTGTATTCTGTCAAGTTATTACTTTAGAAATTCTGAAGAATGTCTGATGTCTTTTGTACAGGACTTTAGCATCCAAATTAAGGACTTACCTGCACAGCTGCCTTTGAAATTATGATTTTTATACTTTATAGTTATTTATCATGTGGTAGTTCTCAATTTTACAATTGGGACATTTTTGGCATATCAGTCAAAGTCACTGGCCTGCGTGAATAAAAACAACAAAATCCTGCCATCAACAAAAAGAATAAAAATACTGGTCTACTGGGACACTGATAAGCATTTGTCACAAATACCTTTAGGAAATTTATCTATCCGTCCAGCCATCCATCCGTCTACTATGTTGAATTGTTTATCCTAGTCAGGGTCACAGCAGTCCAGAGCCTATCCTGGAATCGCTGGGTCCTGGACTCAGACAAAATACACCCTGAACAGGCCACCAGTCAAAAGCAGGATTTACAAAATGTAAGTAACCAAAACTATGAATTTCCTTAAGTAATTTAGTTTTTACTCTTTTTTTTTCATTTTAACTTCTAGCACAAACAGGAGGCAGCTACTAATTCTCCCCTGTGCAACGCTTTACATTCTCATTCCATTGAACCCCCTAACTTTGAGTGTGAATTCACTGCACCCTTGGAGTGTCTCAGCCAAGCGTGGGTGGCTGGGAGAGGGCAGCCAGAAATCCAGCAGTCAGTGATGGAAAACAGGCTGAAGAACAGGCTTCTTCAGCGTAATGTGGAGCACTTCACACAGTACGTCCATAGATCAGAGCACAACAGCAAAGCAACAATGGTCTCCATTTGATCATAAAACAATTCAGTCCTCCTTTTTCACTTCTTAGCTATTTGACTGAAAAGCACTTTCACACAGCAACACGTAACATGATGTTTAAAACAAAGGGCATTGAGTGAAAACTGAAGTGCACATAAATCTAGTCTATAGCTTTCTAAACAGAGCAGTACATATCCAGTATTATTAAATTCTGCCAAACTGTGTTTACTGAATGTATGCAACCCCCAGCGACACCTACAAACACATAGTAGAAGTACTGCAGTTGATGGGAAGCATCACAAATCACAGGAATCCCAAAAAACAAGAGTTCAGAATGACAAGGGAAACAAATGGTAAAGGAAATCGAACATTTGAGTCTAAACCTCTTTGCAAAAATTACTTTTTTTGGATATTTCTGTCTTCGTGGACAGATACCTCACCAAAACAATAATAGGGGTGTTTTTTTCGATTTTTACACGAATGCTTTGTTTTCTCCATGCAGTGTCTCCTAAGCTGAGGAAACTGTGTCTTTATCTCACAGCACCACCCAGCCATCAGTCATCTTGCCAGTTTCTCGTGTCCCTTTCAAAAGATTTCAACCTCGACTGCTGCAAAGTGTGGTAGAAATCACTCCAAAGCACAAACGTGTGCACACTGAGCAGTTGAAGAAGCTGACGACGGAACGGTTACCTTCGCCCATGTCCGCTCTGTGGCGAGGACCGTGAGAAGAAGAAGCAGGGCGGACCTGGAGAAGAACATGGTGACAGAGGCAGTAGTGTCTTCTTAAAGATGAGCCAGACAGCAAGCGGGACTCGTTGAGGACCGTCTCCTCGCTTTCGTTCCCATTAACAGCAGTATTTTGCAGCAAAAAGGCCGGAGCGCATGTGTATTGCGGCTGCAGGCGACCACAGATCCCCGTTCAACGGCTCTGCTACTTCCCCCCCCCCCGCCCCCCATCCCCGGCTCGGCCGCGCGCGCCCCCGATCACCCGCCACTTCTGTGCTCACTGGTCATATGCAACAGCGTCCTCCTCCGGGTCTCCACTTTCCTCCACCTGCTCTCTTCTTTTAATTCATTTTTTCACCACACAGCCTCTTTCTCTCATCCAAGTGGGACTGGGGCATTTATGAACACCTCCACTGTAAGATACATCGATTACCTGCCTACCTGTTGCTTCTCTTCAGGGACTGTTTCTGTGTTTATATTGTTTATTTGCAATAATTTGTCGCGTTGCGTTTTTTCTTGCTCGTTCGCGACAAAACAATGTTTTTAATATACATTACATTTGCATGCAAATCAAGTAGTTTCAGCGTAAGCGAAAGTTATGTACATCGAGTAGCTTGGGGTCCAGGTGAAGCACCTCTGACGTTTTAGTCGACTAGATAAAGCATCACTGTGTGGGTTGTTTGATTCCAACATGGCCTGAATCTGTTTCAGGGACAGCGCTGCTGCTCAGGTGCTGTGTTGGAGGTGATGACTGGGAGACACGTCCCCGAGTGACAGCTGCGCAGTTGAACAGGTGAAGAATTCGCGTCGGAGGTGTCAGCGCGAGATGCACGTGCGACCGCGGACAAAAGCGCGCCGATTATGGCAAGTGCTGCGTGTTTTGATTTAAGTATTTTTAATATTGCTTATTGTACCAGATAGCCTGTATCCATGTGTTTATTGCCTGTTTGTGTGTTCGTAGGTGTGCGGTTCTACTTCTGTCCACCTTTTTGACGTCTGAGGTACAGGCGGTAAGATGCACGCCCTTTTTCTTGTCGTTCCACGTTTTCACTGAGGTTATGTTTATTGTCACCTGGGGTTCACTGATGAATTTCAGAAATGGACAGCCTCCTAATAAGCTGTCTGTGAAAGAAAAATGAACAGAAATGGATTCTGCTGTGTTGTCTGAGCAAAATGCAAATAATGACAAGAGTCTTGCTGAGAAGTAGTGTTGGAGTTTGATGCAGCAGATGCTGACATGCCAGACCAAACTGTGCTCAGGTGTCAGAAATATTTCATTAGATTTTTTTTCACTTAGTAAGTCATATTACAGACTTTTTGTTTGGTTATTGTGAGGTTGTTTTGTATATGATTGTACTGTACAAAAGTCAAGGCACCTGTAAGAAAGATGCCATAAAGTGAGGATGGTTCCAGAAATAATCCCATGAATACTTATTAATCAATACACCTTCTAAAAAGTGCAGTAGACAAAAAAAACCTCAATCAGATCAATATTTGGTGGGACCACCCTTTGCCTTTAAAACAGCATCAATTCTCTTATGCAAACTTGTATGCAGTTTAAGGTAGAGGTTGGTAGGTTCTTCCAAACTGGCCACAGTTGTTCTGCAGACTTTGACTGTCTCTGCATGTCCTCCCAGACTGACTTGATCATGTTGAGATCAGGGCTCTGTGGGGACCATAGCATCTGTTGCTCAAGATAGTTGTGTATGACTGAGATTGGGTGTTTGAGGTCATTCTCAGGCTGCAGAATGAATTTGGGACCAGTCAGAAACCTCCCTGCTGGTAGATAAGAATCTACCTGTACTTCTCAACACACATTCAAGTTGCATGCCTAAGACTTTTGCACAGTACTGTATATGAAGAGATGATGCACATATGAGTCACTGAAAGTCATTGAGGTCGACTCTGAGGTGTGATGACTGGAGAGCTTTTAATAACATTTAATAAACACACGATGGACGCACAACCGGCTAAAGTTATACCCTGGCACCTTTACATGGGACTTACTGTAGTTTATGCTTAGCTCTCATATGTGAATCATGGTGTCACTGTTGTATGTTTTAGGGTTAGGGTCAGTGTACGGGATGTGAGCAGAGTATTGACTCAAGTTACAGTGCTTGTTGTCAAATTAGAGAAAAACTTCCATAATATCGCACATGGCCATAAGTTTTACATTTTTGGCCTTTGATGATTGTTATGAAAAGGAGGAGTAGAGAGAAATAGCTTTGAAGATCCATAATGTGTTCTCAATACACATGTTCTTTCCGCTGGTCTGGCATTGCAAATCCTGACTTTTCTGTGCAACAATTGCTGTTTGATTTTTAATTTGTTAAAAAGAAATGTGAAATGTGAACAAATATTTTTAAAAAGAAGCTCATTGAAGTATATTACATTTTCGTCTTCTTTGACAAAGCTTCTTAGTCCTTTGTGTTGTACTCACTACTGGACCAGCACAGGCAACTCCAAGGTCATGACTCAGAAATGTCTGTTTTTGGGTCACAAATGAGCAATTAGCATTTTTCCTCAGCTCAATAAAGTTCCTCTGTGGAGTTCCATATAAGTGTAATAAAAAGTGCAAAAGATGGTTTGCACACTTATCTGCTTTAATAAGTTTACTAGACCGTGAGACCATGAAAGACCCAAATGTCTGTTAACTTTTCCAGTTTGAAGTTCTACACTGGAAGTCACAGTAAAATCTTTAAAATTCAGTGTTAATATATGGTGACTGTAATCTGCTGTTTTGCTGTTGGGTTATTTCCTGTATCTTTTCCATTGTCTGACTGTTTCAGGTTTCAGTCGACTCAGTATGGTAGCATCTCTGTTTCTAGATGCAATTTCAGGTGTAACGTGACCTACGGCATACAGGTATTGTTTGCTGAGTCAGAAAGAAACTGTGAAATGATGTCAAATGTGGGCAGAGTTGTTAATTTTATATCATTATAACATTATATGACTTTTATAATGTTTAACATGATGACATATTTGAATTTTTTTATACTTCTTTATAAATTTGATATCAGTATTTGTCTTGCTACATTTCCTTTCCTGAATTAAAATAGCAATTTCTTTAATGCAGTTGTATATGAAACACTCAGAAATGTTTATTATATAAGAAATAAGCCAAGAGAATCTTCTTTATTCAAATCTTTGTATATTATGAATACGAAGTGCCGTGTATAACATCATTAATGCATATGCAATTGAATGATTCACGGTAATGAACTTTCACACATAACTTCTTGATGCTTCACTTATAATCCTAAAGGAATACAGGAAAATATGGCCCCCAAGTCATCGTGTTATGAGGATCTATTTCTTTGTTTTTTTAGTGTGGGAGAAGCCCCAGAAGGGTGGCGGAGGCCTTGGCTTCTACTGGTATTAGTTGAGAGTCCGTGCTGGGGAACTGATTGAATCATTAATGTGTACATGTATTTCAGAAAAAACACTCAGAAGCTGTTGTTTGTGCATTTGTTTTGTTGCGAACTTTGCAAGACCAGATATGTGCCCAGCAGAACACAATTTTGTATGTATTTGATCTACTACATGCAAAAGTCTCTTAAAAACAGTCCAGTGGATAATTCCTCTATCAGATGATAGTGTGGATTTTTACCAAACTGTGCTAGTTAAGACACATTTCTAGCCATGGACCTGCACATGATTAACTTTTGCATTATATTCCTTCATAAGGAAACATGCTTAAAGTGTGTAAAGATGTCTTGCTTCAAGACAAACAAACACTTCCTTTGTTGGGAGTAGGAAATGGCTGTTCCAGAGCTGGCAAAGCTCTGCAGTATCAGCTCAACAATAGTTGGAAAGCTGTGCCTTCTGTAGGAAAAAGGATATTTGAGTGTTGGATACCAAGTCCATGTGTTTAACCATTGTAGGTAAAAGCCACATTTAGGGTTGCATTTCAAGAGCTTTTTATTTTTACACCGTGTACCGATGTCATTGAGAATCCTCTGCATGCTCATGCACCCATACTGTGTTTACATCATTTCAATAATTCCACTGACATTAAACTTCTTCATGGTTGTTAATGTTACAATTATATTATTACTTAGAAATGATGTGCTGACAAAAAATTTAGCAGTTACCAGCCAACCAGTTGGCAAATTTCTTGATCACTTGTCTGTACTTTGAATTTTGAAGTATCAACAAAGACTTACTGTCCATCATCAAAGGTTTGGCAGCCTGGAAATAGAAAGCCACACCCATTGAAGGACAGCACCCCTTACCCTGGTTTACATTACATGCATCAGCTAAGGCTCACTTAGAAGAACTTCATTACTTCTTGGTAAAATGCAGTCAGCATCACTACACGTCACTTAAATCACCAATGAGCACTTGCAGAACAGGCTCAAAAGTAAATGTTTATTTGGAAAACTAAAGTGGAGCTCACTTCTTGATTACAATTACTAAAGAAGACCAGAGGTCCAGAGTGTCTGTGAGAATAAAACATTACCCCCCACACACACAAACAGAGGAGTACGTGTTTGAAGTGGCATTGTGTAGTTTTGCAGTAATGGAGCATGGATACCTTAGAAGTTATATAACCTATAAATGCGTTTGAGAACAATTTGCCTGCCTTTCTCCTAACAATGTTAATTTAAGGTCTTAATTTGTTTATTCACCATTATTAAAGGTATTGCTAATCTGTTTTTGCATTATGCAGTGGATGCAGAGATTTCAAGCCTCATTTACACAATTTTCTGTATCATTGACCTGTTGGCCCTGTTTCAGTGAGGGCTGATCAAGGTATTATTGCTTATCCCAACGTAGAAACAGTTTGAAAGTTAGCAATAGTCATTTAGCGTATTTCTCTATATATTGTCAATGTGTTTAGACTATTGTAAATTTAACTTCTGCCACTTGTTCTCCAGTTGCAAATTTGGATTCTTAGATTTATGGAGGATGTGCACCTGAAAACATTGCACATTTTTAGTAATAAGAAATTTGACAAAACAAATCTAAGTTTGCAGTTTGTTATGTTAATGTTATTTCGAGGGTTAGCAGTCTGCCAGGGAGGTGATGGTTTCCATTGGAACAGTGGAGGTGGCAAAAGGGCAGGGTTTGGCACCATTTCCACAGAGCTTCCCTGTGCAATGAAACAATCAACCTTCACCAGGCTGTGATGTTTCATTACTCCATTCCTTTTATAGTATCACCATTGCCATTGTTTATTGGGCTTGGGTTTCTCATCATCTAGCCTCTGGGAGCTGTGGCAGTTTTGGAAGAGGATCAAGTACCTGGCAACTCTGTTATGGAGCTTTTGTCTCAGATGACTCATCACCATGTTTATGTTAACTACAGCTACTTGAACCCTCTTTTACCTTATTAATAAGCTAAAATAGAGATGTTCTTTATATGAACTGGGTTTTCCTGTCTAACTGTGGGAGTGCTTGCAGTTGTGGTTCTGCTGGGATCTAAAGCTGTACAATTGACATGTTACCGATCGTCATTACACTACTGACAGGGAACCATATTTATATAAAGTTTTTTGACATTTAAACACATTATCAGAAAGGACACATTTGTCTTGTAGTTACAAACAGCTTTTCGTGACGATTGTTAGTTCAATTTTCTCCCCGTCGAGGTCCTAGTAGATAAATAAGGGTCCTGGTCCATAACCAAACATGTGCACAGTAGAGGGAATTTTTAGTCCCTGGAATGTTTTAGATCAGAAAACTTCTCAGACAGTTCCAAAGTGGTTTGATTGTTTGTATATTTAAGTCAGTACTCAGGTCACTCACATTTGTACAGATCTCTTGAGTTTGAAGGAATGTGTGTGTGTGTGTGTGTGTGTGTGTGTGTGTGTTTGGGTCTACTTAAAGAATAGCCTGAATGTGTTAGTATAGCCAGCACCTGTCCTCGGGGCTCAGGGACTTATGATCTCTTGAAGAAGTTCAGGATTTAAAGCTACATTTTTTGTCTGTGAATTGTCTCTTGGATAATTGTCCATATTTCTCACCAGCAGTTTTCAAATTGCAATGAACATCCACTTTCTGTTACTTTGTCTTTATTTCTTATGATCTTCTGAGAGCATATGTCATTCTGCTCGCCTGCATTTCCAGGTCAGTTTAAAACTGTGAAAATTGTATTTAACATAAGTTTGATTGGGTATGTGTTCATGCTGCAGTGAGCTGGCATTCCATCCTGAGACAGTTTCATAGCCTAGCAGCCTCTGCTGGGGTCCAGACCCCCGTGACCCTTCCAAAGATAAGCAGTTAATGTTAATGGATGGATTCATTACTGTATGTTTTATCAACAGGTTCCAAGTCAAGAAAAAATATCGTGTTATTCCTCAAATGCAATCAAAACATAATATCTCCGATGAAAACTGTTCTGTTTGGCAGAGCATGTTTAATGTCACATCTACTGTACATGTTCTAAAATTAGTGACTAAAGCTAATGCTATTCAGCTTTGTCCAGATCTTTTTATATTTGTACCTGACAGGAGAAATGGGATAAAGCAAGTCCTTAACTGGCTGTGTGGTTTATACTCTGAAACTAGAAGAGGAAATAGTATGTACTGAAAAGTTGATCGTTTTAATCAATACCTTCAGGATGTCAGGATGAAATATACATTTTATGATAGGAATGAGAACTTCTTTGCCAAACAAATAGTTGATATTATTTTCACTGTTCACCCTTGCAGAAGGTACAGTTGTCTTTTTTGTGCTGCAGTAGTATTGCACATTCTTACATATAAACAAGCAATGCCAGAGAGAAGATACAGGCCTTATGGACAATATGTTACAGCATCATCAAAGGTGTTGTGAAGAATAATGACCTAGATTGCACATATTCATTTCCAATATCTCTCCCTGGTGTTAAAAAGGAAGCAGCCAAGGGATCCAGGTGGTTGGATCACAATTCACTGAGGTGTTTTTTTTTCATTTCATTTCACATAATTTAATTTATAATTGACGCAATACGGCCATATCTTCTGACAGAACTGTGCAAACGTGCGCAATCTAACCTATAATGGTAAACAGTCAAAAGCATGAGATGTTTACCATGACACAGCCTTAATTGTGCAAATGATTCTGAGGTGGACATGGTTTACCACAATGTCTAGTTTAGTCACTTGAGGCCTAAATAAATTCTGCAATGTATTTGGGAAGTGAGCTTCAGAGTGCTCCCTGGATTTCTATTTAACTGTAAGCTCAAGTGATATGCTTTTACCATGAACTATGATTTTGAACGTGAGCATTAATTAAAGCTCAAGCACTTGGACACATTTAATGCTGCCTCTTCAAATCCCACTCCTGAAGTTGACGTTCTATGAAAATAGTAACCAGCCATTATAAAAGTTTCTGTAACATTCCTGTCTCCTGTTGGGCAAATATAGTAATTTTCACTAATGGTTTCTCTCTGATCTTTACCCTCAACTTGAGATATAACCTTGGGTTGCTTTGTTTCTCGCTTGGACTTAAACATCTGTTCCACAGGCTGGTAGCCCAGCTGGTTCCGATCACCCCAGATCTTATGAATACAGACCACAACACACTTTTGTCTTCACAATTTCTATTTTATTGCTAATTCTAATAATGCTAATAAGTACAACTGAAAAACAAATGGGTTTCCCAGTGGTGTGCTCAGAAGAAATTGAGCTCTTCTGGTTATCTGTCACCAAGCAAGTTGTGAAAACATTTGATTGACACTGCACTGTCTTGAATTTGGTCAGGATCTACTGATGTTTGGCCTCTTAACTAGCTGAGATTTCCTGTGCTGCCCATGTCAAAAAGATGTAGCAGTGGAAAGGTAAAAAGTAATAATGCATTATGTAATCACCAAACTGTGTTACAATTAAAATGGTTGTATTTAGTACAGCCCTAGTCAAGTGAAAAGGGAAAAACAAAAAAAATTATCACCAAACTTTACTGCCCTTCAGTCACTAATGTGAGCAGCGTTGTATGTATGTTTGCTGTATAATTTATTGATTTTTACTCTTTCATTTGTGCACATATAACAGCTACTGGCTTCTGTTGTTGAACAGAATGATGGCACTGACAGCAAAAAAATCAAAACATATATTTATCCCCAAATTTTATTACCCTTATATCACTATTGTTTGCACAGCAATGTGAGTGTGATGTATAACTGATTAATTTTTATATTTTCATTTACTAAAACATAACAGCTACTGGCTTCTTTTATCGAACATGTGGATAGTACTGACAGTAATTTGTGTGTTGGCCAGCACTTCAACATGAACACCATGACACCCAGACAACTGGAATAACCTTCAGATGAACACCAAATAACACTGCTAGTTAGACAAATGCCCCAACTGTCAGACCACTGAAAAAAACATCACCGTTGCTAGGCAACTGTTAGAAAACTGATTAAAGCAATTTCACCCACAACAGAGCCCTGTAGAGAATCTTTGCATCTATAAATTCCCATCTCTGCTTCATAGAGATAAATACTATATATTAATATAAATATAAATGTAAATATGCCTTCACATAAGACAAGTTGCTGTGATCCAGAGCCTGACCTGGATCCACAGTGTGCTAGCCTAGTCAGAGTACACCACAAGATTGGACACCAGTCCATCGTACCACAGTCACACACAGTTGTACCTTCACACACACTCCAGGCACATTTGCTCTTTCGCAGACTGCAAATTAGAGCCACCTGTTCGCCTGGAATGTATGACTTTACACTTTAGAAAACCAGAGCATTTGGAGGAAACTCCCACGAACACGGGGAGAACATGCAAACTCCTCACACGCTGAGCAAGAATTGAATTTATATCCAGTCACTTAGCACAGCTCCTGAAACCCCCCCCCCCCACCACCAGTTTTGCATTTTCATCATGTGTTGTGTGTATTACTAGTGCATTTCAATATCTTTTGTGATTCTTTGGTGAGGTTAATTCCAGGAAGGTTTGTTTTGATGTTTTTCTGCATAAACTGGGTAAACCTGGCAAACTGAAGATCTCCTTTTCATACTACCCTTTGCTTAAGGTAAATTTCCTGAAAAATGCACTGATGTATATAATTGTGTAGACTGCACAATTTCAACTCTGACATGTTGAATGAGTTACAAATATGTTAAAATAATATGTTAACCACCCTTAGGATGGCTCATTAAATCATATATGTTATAGTCTGTAGACAGAAGTAGGCTGCAAAAAATCCTGTATCTTATACATTCCAGTGTGAGAACTGGCAAAAAGGCATTTTATCACAAAACAAAAGGACATCTTTGTTGATGCAGTTGGAGGCTCAATGTGCTCATTGTGCATTTCATCTAGAATATTTCATCTTGGTATAATAATGGGAATTCTTCTAATGTCTGCACCACCCCATTGTTGCTATGTGAGCATGAATCAATCAACAAGATTCTTGAAGACACCATATATGGAGAGCTCCTACTTTGAAAGAGCTGTTTGAATTAGAGATATGGAGGTCATAAAACCAAGGTACAACTGAGACTTAAAAGCAAGCTTAAGTCACCTCTACCAGGGTCACACGAAAAAGACACTGAAATTCTTTAGCTCTTATAGGACCCTATGAAAAGTCTGTGCCATGTAATTGTTCATCACAATATTCTGGATGTCTTGAATGGACATCTTAGATCTCCCCTTTCACAAAAATACTATATGTGGCAGAGCCCAAAGATAAATATTTATACTATAATAGTATACATTTATATATGATTTCATTAGCTTTATTAATTTGGTGTAAGTTGTTTTAAAAAGTGAACAAATTGCCAGTCATTATGAAAAGAAAATCATGATCTGTGCAAGAGGCACATGGAGGTCAGTAAAAAAATTAATTCTATAATTTACTTAGTGATAGTTTATCCTAGGTTCAGTTTTATATATTGATATATAGTTTATGTGGATTTAATAAACCTGTTTGACATGTCAAAGCAGATTTCACTCTATGAATATACAACTGCCCAGACCCCACATGCAGGATGACAGTGTGGCAAACTCAAAGAACACTTTGAAGATCCCTCTTGTCGCCGTCTTTCTTTTTATACACTATCCTCAATTTATAAATACAGTTTGGGTCAGAAATCTGTTCATAACTCAGTTTGTTTCTAAATACAAAATCCATTTTTACCAATAAGACAAAATCAACGGAAGCATAAAAATTATAGTGTGACTATTTGTGACTTGGTTTTATTTGGCTACGTTTTGTTTTAAAAAAAAACAGATAATGGTGCAACAGATAAAAGTACTATACAGGACATTATATTTCATTAACTTTTAATGGCAACAGTTTGTCAGCTTCTCCTCTCTTTCAACTTTCTTTTTTATGTACATAAACAATAAAGATGTAATAGCATAGAAGTACTTCAGTTTGTTCTTGTTCATAACACACGGGACCAGTGTATATATAATAAACCAAAATTTTAATGACTAGAATTTTGTGCTAAGTGTCCCAAAGAAAAGCAATGATAAGAACAAAAATAAAATTTTCTAAAAGCATCATTTCGGGAGAGAATTCTTAGAACAAACCCTGGTGATGCCCAACTGTCTATCATGCACATACATCTTGAATGTTTGCTAGTCGTATTGCTGCAGTGCATTTACATGTGTTGTTTTTTTATTTTTTAGGGAGTAAAAAAATACAGCAGAGTATGTGGAGGAAGAGACTGCAGTGGAAGGTGCAAATGCTATCCTGAGAAGGGTGCTCAGGTGAGTGACTGTACCTCCTCAGCTTCCCTTCTGCTGGGGAGAGTTCTAGCACTAACCGAAATCATTTACACATTCGTATTTAACTTTTTATTGTGTTTATTATTTTTGATACAACAAGCAACTTTGCTGGGTAGATAAGTAGTACCCAGGTGTTTTCAAGAATAAAATTGCACAGAATGCATCACCACACTGGAAAACATCATGGAACATCTATTATGTTTTAGTGTAAATCCATTTAAACACACAAGTCCATGGGTCATTTTAAAGGTGACTGATCTCAAACACCGTTGAACTTCTGACCAGAGGACTAGTTAACGTTTATGGTTTTGTGAGTAATAAGTAAGAGTGAGAGTAAAGGGCACATCTGAAATAACACATGCAGAAAAACGTTCTCCTCCATTATTTTCAATGTGTTAAAAAACAGACACAATATGAATGTTTACATACAGGACAACAACAGAAGTATGTTGTAGGTTATTTTAACAGATGTACATTTTAATTCACTTAATGTCTTCTGAACCTGCTGAGTTAGTTATATGATTCAGGGGTAATCAGGTAAATGTTTATAAGGTAGTTATTAATAGGATAGCAAGCTTAACTTTAGGTCTAGTAGAAAGGATGTGGGGTTTAATTTATCCAGCTATAACTATAACTCTACACCATAGTTGTGATAGTATATAATGTGGAAATGTGCATTGTTTTTTAACGTTCATATAGTTCATTGGATAAAAACACTACAAAAGACAAAAGTATACAGCTAAAACTCAACCTTCTTCATGTTTCCAATGGTATGGCTAGTATTTTCTATGTGATGAAAAGTGACTGGCAAACACCTGCAGCCACAAAAAATAGTCGGGGAAATACTCTCAAATGAATGGTGACCACTTCCCTAACATCAGAGACCTACAAGTTCAAGGTTTCTAATGTTTTGCACACAAGCAACCTCTTAATAATAAAAATTAAATCATCCACTTCCTGCTAAAGGTGTCTGTGTAAACTGGGGGCAATGAGTATAAACATACATATTTCATTTTTCTTTTGCGATTCAGCAATTTCTATTGAGGAGAATACAACACATACATACATTGTTCTTCAGACTTTGCTGTTTGTATACTTTCTTCACTGAAGCCTATATTACAGAATGAATACTTGCTGTTTTTCTCAAAAAGACATCACAAGATGTGACCAAGAATTGTATCAACACCTTTGATTAGGCCGTTGTGTAGTTTCTTAGTGAAATGTTATGTACCTTTTTGATGGTGGTAGAGAAAGATGAAGCATCTAACTCAATAAACTGAGGATTCTTGGTTTTTGTTTGTTGAGCTCATCCACACTGAGGTCAAGGGTCCTGCATCAACAGCAGCTGAATACATTAGTCAAGAGCCTAGAGCATGAACCAAACTCCTCTTCTCGGCATTTTCTCAGAGCCCATCGGTATCACGGACTGAGCATGTGTCAAAGGGTGTCTTCAGCGCAGAAGAGGGAGATGCGAAATAAACAGACTTGACAAGGTGTATGTTTAAGCCTTTCAGCTAAAGCCTTTGTGACTGCAAATGTTTATATGATAGCTCATTGTACTCCTGGCAACCCGTGGAGATATCCAGCTTTTTTTTCAACATATTAAATGGTCGCATGAGTAAGAGAATCAAATAAATTCAAATGTAGCACTCTGTAAAATAAAAAAAATGTAAAGAAAAATTAACTGAAACTGTGGATGTCCCTTTTTATAAGCCCTAAAATAAGTGCAAGATAAACTGACTTGAAGTTTCCTTTTAAGGAACTGATCTGTTAAAAAAGGAGAACCTTTAACTGGCATGGCACAAAGTACCAGTATGGTCTATTGTGTGTGAGGGAATTTGGTTTTATGCTGATGACAGGAAACTAACAAAAATGAATCTGACCAGCTGATCAAATCTTGCTGCTGTCCTCTGAGTTGTCTTACTGAAAGATGATTCCACCATGCCTAAGTGATGGAAGCTTTTGCTGTCTTCCTGAAAGAAAACTGATTCTGACATATTTAACTGATGAAACTAATCTGTTGCCTTCCTTGACTGCTTACATCAGACATTTCTTCAAGCTCTCTGTGTCAGATTGCTCCCATATAGGAATCCCAGATTCTCATATGTTTTTAAAGAGCGTATTCAAGTCGGATCATCTACGTTTCGCTCTTTTGAGATTCAGAATGAACTGTTTCTTGTTGTCCACCACACGTGTGTGCCCTCCAGCTGGAAAAGTCCTGGTTGTCATTGGGTACATTTAAGGGCAGCTTTCACAACAGGCCACATTGTGTTTTGAATTAGATGTGTCTGATATGGCAGCATGGAGACAGAGCGCGGCCTTCCCAGCAGCAACACTGTGAAACATTGTTGTGGATCTGCCGAGGGGCCCAGTAGAGTCTTTAAAAAGGTCTCCTTTATTAGAAACAGTCACTGTCAGTATTTAGTGTCAGTATTAAGGCGATTTTTTTTAACCATCTTCAGGTTAGGGTTAACTAACTAGCAGCTACTTATGCGGAACACACAGTCACTTCTGATACTTAAATATACGGTAGTGTCTTATATGGGTCACAGAGGTGAATCGTTTATTTTGCTGGATTTTTGCTCTTTAAGGAGATAACACCATGAAAGGCAAAGAGTTCCTTACATGGTACCCATGCCCTTTAGAACAGAAATGACTGCCGAGTGGGCTGACACACAGATTACACAATTATATACTACAGCCAAGTGCAGTGTTTAATGCTAAGTCTAGTGTTGCTGTGCAGCAATTAAAACAACAGCTGTAACCCCCCCAGATGTAAAAAAAAAATGATGTTTTTAAATGAAGATTTAATGTTTGCTAAATTTATCAGGATTCGTTAATTTCCTGAAATTGAATTATGCTCATCTATTAAACGGTGGCTCATTGTTAGAAGCTGGAACAACAAAAACAGGATTTAAGCTCATAGCCAAGGTCACTCCAGTTTCAACGCTGTTGTTGATGGTTTACAGTGAAAGCTGGATGGAAACTATGAGAATGAAGTGGGCCATGTGACACTGAACAGGCAGAATGGAGGTAATAAGGAAAAGATAAGTAACAGACGCACGTCCCAGCCAGGAGCAGTTTCATTCATCCAGGCTACCGTCCAGTGATTCCGGGATAGGCCACCGTGACCATTTGTTTTGAGTTTTCACTCTCTCGGAAATGAAAATTAATCTGATGTTAAATGCTGATAGCTATTTGAATGCTAATACAAATAATGAATACTAATATTAGCTATTTGAATACTAATAGCTAATTGTTGTTATTTTAGAATTTTGTACTGCTGTAAAACAATGTTTCTTTTGAAAAACTAGGCAAAAAGGAACTTGAGAGGCTAACCCATCCTATGTGTTTTCAAATACTATGTGTCTGGTATGTGCAGGCTCACAGCTCCTGGACTTTTATTTTATACAAAGATTTATAATCCAGCTGAGTTTGTTTGAAGTTTTTGTGTTCCTCCCGTTTTCCTGTGGGTCTCTTCCAGGTGCTCAGGTTTCCTTCCATAGTCTAAAAACATGTGAGCCAAGTGACTTGGTGACTCTAAATTACCCAAGTGTGTGTATAACTGAGTGAATGTGTCTGTTTGCTCTGCAATGAACTCAAATTCTGTCCTGCTTCACTCACTGCTGCTTCAGTCCCCAGGACTGACTCCAGACCACCATGGTCCCTATTTGGATAAACAATTTTTGATTATATAAGGATGGATGTATCTGATAGTTTAGTAGATTTATCTGGTTCTCTACTTCATTCTTAGTCTTGCAGACACTGACCTGGAAAGAAAAGCCTCAAATTCAGACATACACCTGTACCAGATAGCATAGTGGCCAAGGTGAGAAGGGGCAGCAGGTGGTGTAAATGGTTAGAGCTGCTTCCTTTGAACTCAGAGGTTGTAAGTTGTAGGCTTACTTCTTCAGTACTTTCTTCTTCAAGGTCTTTACCTTGAAATGCCCCAGAAAAAATTGTCCAGTTGCTTTGGAGAAAATTATTAACTAAGTAAATAAAAAGCTTTTATGTCAGTTTAAGTGTATGCACAAAAGTTCCCCTCACATTAGGAAGGTGTTGACACATGTCTTGCATCTGTTCAACATGGCGATCGTCTCCCTGGTTTCCTCTCGGAGGGCAAAACACAAGAGTGAAAAATGAATTTGCACATCTGCATGGGACTACATAAGTTGATGTAGGTCTGTTAGCAAAGGCAGGCTGTATGTCTTTACCAGCAGGACTCAGAGCTACGCTGTTCTTTGGTGCGGCTCGCTCGTGCAAGCTGAGCATACTGGACGTATTTGGTGTTTTTTGGTGTGAGAACCTATGGTGGCACATCATTTATTGTTCTGTATGATGTGCAGCCCACCTTTAAAGGTTGCATATCTCAGTAACTCTTGTATTTTTCAAAAGTGATGGACATGTTGGCGCAGGGAAATATACAATACTCCATAACAAGGAAAGCTAGCAGCTCACACTCACACGCTTCATTCATAGGTCACAAAATCCACACCAGTCCAGAAAGACAGGAACATCTGCTTCGTAGCTAAGAGCTGGAACTATTAACTTTAGTGAGGTGCACAATATACTTCTTGAGTCTAGGGTTTCATGCTGAGAAAAAATGAAGTCAGGGGATCTCTATGTTATCCGCTATCACTCACCCTTCCCTCTGTAAACACTGTCAAAGAACTGATTTCACCAAACTAAATGACGATAGAAAAGAGCACACAGATTTGAGAACAATATTTCATTGTTAGCAACATATGTAGTACATGCACACTTCTCTCAGCCCAAGAAGTGAAACTGTACTGTTGGGATATTAATTGTTTTTCTGTGGAGTTGAAGATGCTCACCAAATGTTATATCTACCATTTCAATATAAGTGTAAATCCAAATCCTTGTCAAGATTCTAATCAATACTTAAGTGTCCTTTGTCTATCCTACATTGTTGTTTTCTTCCACGTAGTTTCCTGTCCCATCAAAGAAGAATTGTTTTATTATGTATGAGTTATATGTGGTGAGTTGGGCTTTGTAAAGTACTAATAGCGTTTCCTGCAAGTCGTTCCACTGCCCGGATTTTGCACAAAGCAAGTCCTCTGGTTTGTGTTTATTGGCATTCAGACAGCACTGAATGAGCTTGTACATGCATTTACCTTTTAAAGGCAAACCGTTGTGCCAAATCCTGAGAGGAGCCAGCCTTGCTAAACCAGCACTGCCCCGCTGTCTGACAGCTGTGATTTTATCACTAACTTCTCAAGTTCTCATGCAGGAGATTTGGCCCCGAAAGATGCACAAAAACAGACACTGAAGTTGATGTCATGTTTGGGCAATAGTCTGCAGAACGCTCAGATGTGGGTGATTACTCCCCATGGTTCATTAGCTGAGCAAATTGCTCAGTCAAAAGAGCCATTTGGTAAAACCACAATTATCAATGAGTAATCTTCACATCTTCAAATTACAATTACAGTATGTTTCTCACATGGATTATTCTATCAGAGCCCTTTGACAGCTATGCTCTTTCATAGTTTCACAATTACACGCTTGGAACTTCTTTGAAGACATTGAGATTACATACTGATTGGAGGACTCAGTGGCTCAACAGCTGTAAGAGAAAAACGTTGTTCAGTTTGCAGCTTTTTCAACAATTCAAAGCACATTAAGTTTTCTGTTAAAAATGGATCTCATTTGGTCCTTTGTGATCCTAGATGAGGATGATCTGTTGGGAGGATGATGGGAAACAGTCATTTTATTTTCAAGTTGGTACAACAGGCAGACCATGGCTCTGGGAAAAGGAGCAGGACACCCCTGCCAGAATAGATACTTTTTTTTAAGCACTATTATAGCACAACCACCCACTGACCCTCTCTGTGAGCCTGATATCTCCTCCCATTACATTCTTCCACAGGCCACCATCTCTTCATGAAGTACTTTGTATTGGGGACATTTTGCGGCATAGAGAAGATTCAGTGGGGTGAAATTTTGTATGTACCCCTTGGTAGCAATTTGGGAATAACAAGGAATAATACTGTGTTGAGTTTTGTAGAGTACAAATGTGAAGGTTAAACATAGTCTACCCCGAAGGATACATTATTTGCTTCACTTTGCAGTACAGATATGTACAGATTTTGTCACACAGCTGTCCATACAAGCTTGTATTTTGTCAAACACACCCATATAGATTCTGACAAAATCCCTGATTCATTCAGTATAAACACAGAAACCTCCTTAAAGGGGGCATCACAATCATAAAGCTGCCGATGCCGTTCGGCTTCCGTTCCTGACCAAGTGTTCCCTCTTTCAACTGTGTTCCAGCTGCAGGCACAGCTGCAACGCATTTTTTTCCATTTTGAATGAAATTAACTGCCATTAGTGTTAATAATGATAATAATGCAATTGTTAAAGTAGCTGTCATTGGCGGTGTCGTATTTTCCACATTGTGGAGATGCAGTGTGTTAGGCCTGGTGTTGACTTCTTGACATCTCTTCCACTGCACTTTTAGTTGATCTTTGACAGGATCAGGCAGTCTTGTTCCCACTTTTTATTGCTGAAATTAGTGTTTTGGCTGGTGACTGTGCGGGCCGTCTTCGTTCCAGCTGGGGCGCAGTTTTAACGCAGGATAAAGAAATGATTGGTTGAAAAAGTTAAGTATCTGAAGATTAGTTCAGCCAGTTTGCTGTGAAGCTCAACACTTTGTCTTGACTATAATTTGTCAGAGACAGTGTATTGTGTAGTCTAGATTTGTTGTGCATATTTGACCATTTTATACACTTTTCTGTAAGCTGTTTAAATATTTCCAGTTCCCCTATTTTCAAAGAACTGTACAAGAACTATGCAAAAAGTGAGGTATGATTTGTCTTTCAGTTTGGATAACATCACTCATGAGTAGGTATCGAAAACAAACTGATTTATTTTTCTAGTTTTCTTAGAAAAAACTTTTATTTTCAGACATTATTTCTCACTGCTTCTTAAGGAAGAACACACTTGCCAAACAGCTCAGTTGATAAAATTGTAGTGGAAGTCAGTTAAAGAATCTTTCTTTGATAATGTCAAGAAAATTATGGGATAATTTATAAACCCACCCACTCATCATTCTGCTTTTTTGGATACAAATTCTATTTACTGCTGAGTGTTTTTTTGGAATCAGTTGAAGTGGTCCTAAAAATAGATATAGCCAAATACTCTTGTGGGAGCAAAATTTTTTTTCCCTTGAAAACTAAAAAGAAAAAAGTCACTGATGTTCTTCACATAACTTGTTTAGCAGAGAGATTTGTGTTTCTTGTTCAGTATAAACTGTGTGAAGTGTGTGTGCAATATTTAAGGTGAGCAAGAGTTCATAACCCTCCTTACTATCACTCGAGAATGGTATGAAGAATCGCATCTCAAAATCTGTGTACTATTAAATGCAGGATATTGTGCTTTACCATATTTTGTATCAAGCTCTATTTTGTGTGTTTACTTTTTCACAAAATATTTGAAAACATTGAGAAAAGATAAGAAAATGTCTCATATAGAGGCCTTTGGACAGATCGGCAGTAAATTAGGAACTGAAATGACTTTCCTCTTTTAAACAACCGGGTCATTTTTATTAAAGCAATTCAGGATACTTTGTACTTTGCTCAGTTTTACTGAAGTGGGTGTGGGATTTAAACCTGGGTGCTTCAAATCTGATCTGTTGGCTACTTTATACTTTGTTGCCTGCTCTTCCTATTTGTGTAAATGAGTCCTTTCAGTGTAAAAAATTTCATAATAATCTTTATGGACTAATTTGTTATTCTTTCTTATGCTGCACCCTGTTTCTCAGAAAAAGAGAATTAAAATTTACGAAATTTATATGGCAGAATGAATAATCACTCAGTTAATTAATTGCTCACTTTTTCCGTTGTTTCAGGTATAAAAGCTACAGATACTGTATGTACATCTTTTATTTGAAATCTTAGTGAGTAAGCAGTCTGTTCTTAGTATGTAATTCCAGCTTTAAGTAGGGTAATATCCAAGGAGGTTTTCTACGCATATAGATACAGTTCTGTGTTATGCTTAAAAAATACAAGCAAAGAAAAAACTAAAGATATTGTGCACTTCTTGCAGGTAATTTAAAAGGGTTTTTTTGTGAGACATTGAGCCTTTGATTTACGTTGACTGTGGAAAGCATGACAGCCCAAGAAGGTGGCTGTGATATGAAAAGAAACTCCCATACGCTTTTAAAACTTTGACTTATAAGGATATTTTGCTTTGTGAAAGGATTCCAACTTCTCTGCAAGTTTCTTGCATCCTGGTGTGTAAACATTGAGTGCTATTCCTCCTTAAATGCATGTAGAATTGTTTATTTATGCTTTCTGTGTTTCATTTATAGTTTGCAATAACTGTTAAAAAATAGCAAAACATTTTCACAGCAGAAATGATGAAGTCGTTTTGTTAAATGACAACTTGTGTATTTTGTACATCCAATGAAGGTGTCATTTGCATGAAAGAGTGTTTAGTGATGTATTCAGTCATGTGTGGTTGGTGATGTTAATGAAGTTAGATATTACAACTTGTGTTTTTTTTTATTTATGGTTGTCACACCCCTGAAGCACTCCTGACCCAAGCAGCTACACCTTCCTAACCCCTGTTAACAATCAGCACAACAGATATAAGGAGCACCAACCAGCACAGGACACCAATGCAGAACCTCAGCAGTGTGGAAACGCCTTCCTGATTTTGTGCAAAGAGCAACAAACCTCTGTTACTGTGTCCTGCATTTGAGTGTTGGAATGTGTTTGGCTTCAGCAAAACCCACAAATCATGCTCAACTGTGTTTCCCACCATCACCTCCTCAGCGATCAGTGTCTCATCCTGGGTCTCCTCATCACCAAACAAACTGCTCTTAGGTTCACAGCGTAAGAGTCCAAGTGGTTCATCATAATGGTTTCTTAATTCTGCTTTACATCGGCGTAGAGTAGCCCCAGTACCCTTTTCCTTACATTTAACTTTACCTCTTATTATTAACTTTAACCAGTACAAGCATAGCAAACTACTTAATGTCTTCATATGTAACATCTAGTGCTCAGTTGTGTTGTTGCCTATTTTATACTTTTCCAGCTTAATATTAGACTTTGTTTTGGTTCAGGTCACTGTTTTGAATTATAACTGGATGTTTTTTATTTATTACATGATTTGTTGTTCAGGGTTTAGAATGGAACGGGCATGATTTTTTAAGGCAGGGATACAACTCACAAAAATGGTTTTTCTACCAGTTACAAATTCACCCTCATCCTCTGGGTGGCAGAAGGGGCGATTTTACAGAGAGCCAAGGACAAATTTGCAGTGTCTCAGAAGCAAACAAGAACGCAGGGACCCCCCTAGTGGTACTAAATCAGCAGCAAAATATCAATTTTTTTTAAAAAAATGTATCAATTACTCTTAAATAAACTACATCATGTGTATTGTACAAATTTTGAGATTTATGTTTAATGCTCAACATTGTCCTATAAGCATCTTGTGTTATACGCAATGCAAAATTATGTCACAAAAAACACGCAAACATTATAACAATTAAACATTTGTATCCATTTTGAAAATTAATTTCAGTAAAAAAGCAATAATTTGAATGAAAGTTGAATTACAACTTTCACCTGTGTTGTATTTTGTTTAATGCTTAGTTTTTACTGAACGTAAATTTCATTATTCTACACAAATTCCACAGTCTAAGCCAGATTCAAACCCATAAACCAGAAGCTGTGAGATGCCAATGCTCAAGGTCATATTTAATTTATATAAATTAAACCTTAAGTCAAATTTCAAAATAATAATAATGCATCTTCAAGGGATTACCTATTAATTCATTATTTTATTCCGCTAAAACATTTTACCAAACTGAAGTAGAATGTTTGATCCATTTGTACTGCTGTTGGGTACTGGGTACTTGAACAGTAGTGGGGGGTGGTCCATGTTCTTAAAGGCTCCACTACCTGTTCCTTATGCACTGGAATATAACAGCTGCCTTTTCTTTTTAAAAACATCATTTTAGATTTGTATAAACATGAAAAGAGCTAAAATTTCTAACAGTTTGCACAGTATACTGCATTTCTGTTTGAACGCAGCTTGATGTTTATGATAAGATATAAGATGGAGCTGCCATGGAAAACAGCATTTTTTTTTTTTTGTCTGACAGGGTCAGCCAGGTCCTACTGGTCCTCAGGGCTTTCTTGGGCTCCCAGGTGAACCAGGTGATATTGGGCTCCAGGGTCCCAAAGGACAGAAGGGAGCCCGGGGGCCAGATGGCATCATTGGACCCAAAGGAGCCATGGTGAGAGAGACTCAGAACTGTTCCATTACAGGAGAAACCTTTCCTTATGAAGGTTGTAGAACAATATAGGATGGTGTCAGGTATTGGTGATCTGTCTGTGATGTGTGATGTATATTCTCTCTCCCACAGGGAATGACAGGTGTTCCTGGCTTTTCAGGAGTTGATGGTATTCCAGTGAGTAGGAAACTATTCATCTGAGTGCAAAACTCCATAGACTACAGGACCCTGCAGACCAGTTAAAAGTCATTGTAATATGTATCATGTAATATGTCTAATATATACATTTCTCAAGTTGAATTATACTTTCAGAATTATATCTAATAATGTAATTTCAGGGCCACCCAGGACAGGCAGGGTCTCGTGGGAAACCAGGTGCTGATGGCTGCAAAGGCACAGAGGGAGACAGAGGGTCACCAGGACCACCAGGAGTTCCTGGCTATCATGGCCGTCCGGTATATACAGTTACACAGTTTACAACCTCCCTGGTGGTTTGAATATTAGATGCAGAACAACTGTTTGTGGATTCCATCTAACAGGTCTTCAGTTTCTGATTCTCTGTCAAAACTTTTTTACCAACAGGGTGTTCATGGAATTAAGGGACAGAAAGGTGACACTCTGGAGCTCACTGTGTTTATGGAGCGATTTCGAGTGAGGAGAAGAACCAGCAGCAGTTTGTCAGAATTTCCTGCATCCTTCCTTGCTCATTTTAGTATATTGTACAAGTGACAAGAGGAAAGTGTTAATATTGTATGACAAAGAAAAAACTGTATAGAATATATATATAGTACATGGTACACTATAACTGTTTAAACTCTTTCAGAGGATCTTTACAGTTTCATTATAAAATTACCTGTACCCTAACTCCAAATATCACTAATAATATATTGACTTTTGGGCCCTTTATAGGGTGATTCAGGAGATTTTGGACTCCCAGGAATTGCTGTAAGTATTCCTCTATTCCAAACATTTTTTTGGCATTTTCTCTCATTTTGAAGAACAAGTACACTTCCCATATCATTTTTTCTGGAACTCTAAAAAGCTATAGGCTTCAACGTGCATAATTTTTGTTTTTGAATGAAAAATGTGATTTTTTTTACTTAAGCAAATTGCTTGTAGTGCAAAATATTTTTTCTTTTTGTTATTTCTTTGTCTAAATCAACATGTCTGGTAATCACTGATGACAATAAGACTGCACATAAACTGGATCAGGCTAATATAAACCACAGTGCCACATAAATCATCCCCTACATTATAGTACATTAGTCATTTATACATGAACATCAGTCAGCAGGAACTCCCAGCTAGGATGCTGAATCTGGCTGCTTACTCAGTTGGATGGCCACCAAGATAGACAAGCTGTGTTTTATAAGCAAGTATAGGGTTGTGTTGAAGAAGAGTTATTATTAGTTACAATAGTGTTTATTGAACAAGTCTTAACCAATAGTTGCCATAGAGCAGCTTATTCTTCTCAAGGCCCGACTGTGCATTAGCAGTTGCCACCCTCAATAATTCACAGGAATTATTGCATCTGCTTCACTAAAGGGAAGGATGTGGGTAATATTTTCATAGTGTGTGACATACCAGCTACCTCAAAGATATGTATATATATATAATGTGTGTGTGTGTGTGTGTGTGTGTGTGTGTGTGTGTGTGTGTGTATTTTTGGTTAATGTACATAGATATATGTACATGAACAAGAAAGAACATTTGATTAGACATTATTGACCTTTTTGAAAGTATATCATTGGGGGAATGTGTATAGCTTGTGTAAAACAGCTCAATTTGTCATTTAAAAGCACTGAATAGGTCAAACAGAACTCATGACTTCCTTGTGAAATGCATGGAAAATGTGAAATGTGTCTTCTATCCTCTCTTTCACGCCCTCTGTCTCAGGGCCCCCACGGCAGCCCAGGTTTAATGGGCCTCAGCGGTGTTGCAGGACCACAGGTGAGTGATCACACCTATAAGATAATTCTCAAATGTAACTGTATATCCACCTCTGTGTTTATACTTAATCACTGTTTTGAAGATCACATGCACATATAGTATATAAATATTCTTTTTTTTTTTTTTTAATTTAAGGGTTTCCCTGGACCTCCCGGCCCCCCAGGACCAAAAGTAAACAATTTTTGTTATGTAACAACTCAGTATCTATAACAGATAACTGGTATTGATGTTGAAATTAAATATTATCTGCAGTTTAACTATTTATTTACTTATTTATATATTGATGCTCACAGGGTGCAATGAACACAATTCTGAAGGGAATCAAAGGACAGAGGGTGAGATATAACATGCCATAGCCTTGCTGACAAAGCCCCCATGAGCGAGTAGATGTGTCTTAAAAGATGTGTCTCCCTCTGCCCCTGTCATTAACCACAGGGAGACACTGGGGAGCCAGGCCCCCCTGGTAACGGCTCCTACTACCAGTCCTCTGCATTCACCGGGCCAAAGGTTGGTTGATCATCACTGCTCGCAGCTCCTTGTGCCTTTCTTTTGTTCTTGAGGTGCTCAAGCCATGTTTGATCAGCACTCAAAATCACTGCTTATAGGCAGCGCTCTCTGTAGGTCTAGCAGAAGCGGTAAGATAGGCCTAAACTCCACTGATCTTGATTTGTTTGGTCTTACTAGGGCAGTAAAGGTGAAAAGGGGTCAAAAGGTGAAAATGGAGAATTGGTAAGCGAATGTTCATGAAAGCGCTGAGTTTTTAGCCACCATGAATTAAAATTTTTTCACAGAACATACTGCAAACACGCTGGCTCTACAGCAGTACCGCTTTGTATCTCCACCAAATCTGGTATCTGGTATCTTTTCCACCAGATGTATTCACATCATAATTCTACATTAATTTTGATTACCTTTAGACTGATGGAAAAGGCGAGCTTGGGGTTATGGGGTTCCCAGGACAACGAGTAAGTAACAGGCCTGTCACACTGACTTGTGTTAATGGGATGTTATTGGTACAATACTGTTGTGCCTTCATGGTATTTTATTAATTCTGATTCCCTTTTCAGGGAGATTCCGGTTTTCCTGGGCTCCCCGGAGAGAAGGTACAATTTCCTACCTATTTTTTACATTTTTGTCTTCTTCTGCTTGCGTCTTCATTTAAGTTATTTGTTAATGAAATCAAGTCGGGGATGACATTTTAGGTCTTCTGCACTGAAACAACTTTTTGGCTGTGGAATTTTGAAATGCTGTAACTGTGAAACTTGTGCAGCAGGCAGTGTTTTAAAACTGAAAAGATGTTTGATGGATGCACATATGGTATTTGTTCTGATCTTCTGCTCATTTCAGGGGGATGCAGGAGAGCCTGGACCACAAGGAAAGCCTGGACTCAAGGTTCTTTTACATTACTGATACATCTACAGCTAAACTGAAAATCCTAGTTGAACATGTGCTATGCTGGATGTCCATTAATATGCCGTTTGAGTCATGCCCTTTATAGACTTTATACTGATGGCTCACAGCGGTACAACTGGGGGATGGAAATGAAGTAATTGCAACACTATGCAATTACTTTTTACTTACTGATCAAAAACTGCCTTGTTTAACTGAATTTCATTTTTGCTACCTTATATGGGTCATTTTTACTGCAGAGCCCTGTAGTCTGTATGTTTATGTCAGTAAAATGATTTGATACAGATATGATTGAAACAAAATCTTCTGAAAACCACTTCCAGTCAAAGAAAGGATTTGCCTCAGTAGAGCCGACAACTTCCTTCTGCACTGCATTCTGTAAGTGTGTGTCATTTCAGGGTGAACAAGGAGAGCCTGGAGAAGTAATCTCTCTTGGAGGTCCAGTAAAAGGTGTGCATTAGAAATTAATTGATGAAATAATGACTTAATAATCATACAAGCAACAGAAAAACACACTCTCCAGACACAGCATTTTTAAATGCTATTGGTGCAGTAATGTTAGGAGTGGGATGTGGAGACACAGCAGGTTTACCTGGTACCCCATACCTCCTGGGCTGCTTGCCTGGTGTGAGGGGTTTGAGTCCAGCTCAGGGTGTGTGGAGTTTGAATGTTCTCAGCATGTTTGCAACTTTGACAGCCACCATGAAACTTAAAACGAAAACTAAAATAAGTAAAGCAGAGCTGATAAAATTCTAAACAACACATAAAAAGTGAGAATTTTTATCATAGTGGGAAGACCATGTATTATAACAGGTAACTTTATTAAAAGTATGTAAAATATGTATGTTAGATATGATTAATGTTCGCAGTGAAGTGTTATGAATGCTTATGTTTACTGTTTAAATAAATAATATTCCTTTTATGATGACAACCACTGGAATAAATATTTGTTTAGCTTGCATTCCACCATATCACATTGAGAAGTACTGTGCTGTTTTTTGGTGACCTGCAGGAGGTCACGGTCTGGATTAAGAGTGTTTCTGTATGGAACAGTGAAAGGGCAAGTTCGGCAGTAAAACTGTGTGTAAATTTGTGTATTATTTTGATTTGTTGTGGATGTACAGTAGGTCCTGCTGGTCCTTCTGGACAGCTTGGTCCCAAAGGAAAGAAAGGGGAACAAGGAGACAAAGGTCCATCAGGGCAACCAGGGCCTCCAGCTGAGGCCATTGAACAACAGCCAGGTAGAAGTAAATCAAGTAAAAACACCTCCACTGCAGGGTGTTCTGTCATTGTAACACATTTGATCCCTCTGACCCATAGTGCACCTTACTGGGCAGTTTGGTCCAAAAGGCATTAAAGGGACCAAAGGTCCTGATGGCGACCCTGGGTTACCTGCCACAATGCCTGGTCCTCCTGGCTTGAATGGATTACCTGGAACTCCAGGACCGCCAGGGCCCAAGGGATCATGTAAGTGGAAAAAATCATGTGTAACTCAGTGAAACTGACTGACAGTTAAACTGAACCTTAGTTCTTGCTGAGGAGGTAAACATGTTTAATGTTACTGATGAGTCACAGATTTAAGCAAAGCTTTTGTGTCTAAGGAACATACAGTTGAATATTCTGATGACTTATTTCCCACTCTTGGTTTCTATAGGGGAAAATGAGTTCAGAGGCCCAAAAGGTGAAAGAGGAAGACCAGGCTTTTCTGGAATAAAAGGTCAAAAAGGTCAGTTCCGGTAAAGTTGAGCCACAAAGGTCAGTTTTAAGCACTTATTCATGTTAAATCATTCATGTTATGAGTTCAAATAAGGTTGCGCTCTACCTGGATATCGCTTCAAATGCTGAGGGCTTTTCTGTGAATGTGTTTGCCATTAATCCAGGTGATGCTGGGCTGTGCCAGTGCAACATAGTTCATGCCCCAGCCGGACCCCCAGGCCCCGCTGGCAATCCGGGTATTCGTGGGATGCCTGGGGAATGGGGCCAGAAGGGCGATGTTGGCCAGCCTGGGTCAGAAGGGGTCACAGGAATACCGGTAATGCAGTCATGAATTTTGAATGGCTACAGGTATTTAGGGGTCCTTTAAAAATGTACACCATAACTATGATTTCTCACTTCCCATAGACATACCATAGACATTATTAATTCTCCTGGTTTTCTGATGCATAATGTATGCCTGCTTTTTCCAAAAATTCTTTTTTAGAATTTTATTATCCACAAATTAGTCCCCTATGCTGCCAACTCTCCTAACTTCTCACTGTTCAATTTTTCTGTTAAGGGATTATCAGGTGCAAAAGGCCTTCCTGGACCTAAAGGGAGTAAAGGACACCCACAGGAAGCCACGGAAAAAGGTATGCATGTTCCCTGGCATTCATTCACTGTCTATGCATGTTATTGTTGTCTTAAATATCAAATAAATCATAAAAGTCAATTCAACCTTGCACCTAGCTGATAAATACTAATAAAGTTATACGTCAGCTTTGAAACAAAATTATTATTCAAAGCCTGTTTGTAACTCCAAATAATTATATGTCAAGCCACTAAAACAGTTTTTAAAGCTTAATAATACAACTTTAAAAAATGATTTACAGGCTTTTTTCTGTTAAAAACATCAAATAAAGCTATAATTAAGCAAATATTTTTTGTCAGGCATTTTTTTATTCATCCAGTTTTCATCAGCTGCTCATACAACACAGGGTCTCAGTCAAAAAGAAACTGGCCACAAGGAAATGACCAATGCAATACATTGATGTTTATTAGCGTATGTCATTTTCAGTTTATAAGCAAAAAAAATTCTATTTGTTTGCTGGATATTTTCTACAAAAATGTTGGCTACAGTTATAATAAATTTAAAAATACCCAGAACAAAATTGGTCCTGCAGCGCTCAGTTAAGCTGCCAGCCTACAAACAGCAAACATTTCTTTTCTATTTGAGTGTTTTGCTGCCACTTAATGGTTCTGCACATATTCTGTAAGAGAGAAATTTCAGAAAGTAGAATGATAAAGAAAATGCTGTTAAAAAAACCGTGAAATGTTTGTATGTTTAATAATTCATAACGCAGATGCTTATAATACGAGACCCCAATGTACACTGTTACTATACTGCACATTGATACACAATCCTGTTATACGAGAGTATAATAACATTTAGAATGGAACCTGGTGTAAAAAGCCATGTCGGTGGTAGCAGTCTAACTAGGGTGCATCATTGTTTACTTGTTTGTGGTTGCAACTATACCCGATCTATAGGTGCACCTGGAGTCCCAGGTGACCCAGGTGAAGTGGGTGAGCGGGGAGAAAGGGGCCGACCAGGACCAAGAGGAGTCTCTGGATCACCTGGCCCAAAGGGTCCTGTGGTGAGCTCTCCAGATTGCTAGAATGTTGTGCAGAGTTCTGCTGTTCTCTGGATTGTCTACTATTACAGGTATCACAGGCTCTGTAAATCTAATTTTCACTGTGTGTAGGAGTAGTGATACAGTTGAAGGTTTTGTTAAAAGGGTACAGAGGGAAAGATGTCTCAACTAAGCAGAAGATACTGTTATAGTGGTTTTGGGAAAGGAGCATTTAAAATGAAGGCCAAAAGTAAACAATACAATAGCACTACAGTAGAGTTCTAAATCACAGCTGTGTATTATAGAATACTTAACTAGTGGTTTGGAAGCCCAGCACCACTTTAGTAGTCTCTTTCCAAAGCCTATATACTGTGGTATGTGTTACGTGTGAAGTTGGAGGGTCTTTCTGATGCTTTAGGGTTCTGGACCAGTGGGACCTCTTGGAGACAAGGGTCTTCCAGGTAGTCCAGGTCCTCGAGGTGAAATGGGCCCCATTGGGGAGCCAGGTTCTGTGCTGGGGATGGTAAAGGGACAGCCTGGCCTTCCCGGTGACCCTGGGCTCGACGGTTCTTCTGGTCTCATGGGACCTCCGGGCATCCCCGGTATGTGTCTTCCTCCAGCTCTATATGTACGACACATGATTAGTATGTCAGCAGATTTAAATTACCTTGTTAATTAAAAGCAAAGCCATTGTACTTTTCACAGAAGACAGAAAGCTTGTAAATGTAAACTGATTGTATTGTTTAATCAGTAATGACAGAGGAAAATTTAAATGTTATCTATAGCAGTAGAATCAATTTGTATACTACGAGTGATGGACGTATGAAAGTCAGATGTCGATACGTAAAGTCAAGGGTATTAAAGGGGCGTTTTCAACACACCATAAACAAATGAACCATTTGCTTTCCTATTAAGCAGATACTGGGCTAAAATGCTTGAAAGTGCACTCTTGGACTTTTCACAGGAGAATCTAATGCAATCCCTGGACCTCCTGGTGAACCTGGACCTGTTGGCATGAGTGGTGTCCCTGGTAAATAGAACTATCAATTTACAAAGTTACATACCATGTCCTAAAAACACCTTTTTGTCAGGAACCACATAAACATAAAATTAGGTATGAACTGTCAAGTAGGTCTCTTTCAGTATTTTAATGATTATTTCTCTATTATATTAAAGAATTAAATCTGTACTGATCCTTTGGTTTTTTTAGGCTTGCCAGGTCTCAAAGGGTTCTCTGGATTACCTGGCGAGGAAGGAGTCAAAGGCAAGCAAGGAGAGCCTGGCCAAGAAGCCTCTGCTGGACCACCAGGTAGCCTGATAGTGTAAATGCTGTCTTGTCTAAAAATATCTTCAGAGTATATAATTCTAATTTAACTTCAACTTGGATTTAGGTTTACACTGTACTTACTGAGTTGATGGTCACCGGATTTCTACTGATTAGTCTTACTTTTGCAGGGTTTGTGGGACCTCGGGGAGACAAAGGTCAGCAAGGTGCCATGGGGAGCAAAGGCATACAAGGTCTACCGGGCAGGCCAGGTCAACAGGGGGAAGTGGGATTAAAGGGCCATCATGGTGAAGTTACTGAGATACCACCTCCACGGCCTGGAGAAACTGGCCCTCCTGGACCCCAAGGGAATAAAGGCTTTAGAGGTGATCCTGGCATGCAGGGATCCCCAGGTGAGATGTTATCTTTAGCAAGCTAGTGAAAAAACAAAAGGTTCAAAATGAAATTCTGTGTTGGATTCTTTTGTCAAACCTGTGATTTTTTATCATTTATTATACTGTAATATTATGTAAGGAATAAGTTGTCTTCTTTGCTTTCAGCATAAGTGAAGCCACTTTGCTGTCTTTCATACTTACAGGGGCGAGGGGAATGCCAGGTATCCTTGGGTGGAAAGGTGAAATGGGCTCTCCGGGCCTGCAAGGGAAAGAAGGGAAACCAGGAATACCGGGCAGATACGGATTTCCAGGGTTAACTGGACATTCAGGCTTACCAGGCCTACCAGGCCCACCTGGTGAACCAGGTGATGCAGTATTTCATGACCCGTAAACAGACAAAATGTGTTCTACCATCTTAATAGTGTTTATAACATCTACTCTAGGTTTCTTCTCTATGTTTTGCATTTATTCGTGTGATGATGTTTTATGTCAGATTTTCTAGCCTACATATTTTCTGGGTTTCTGATGTGTTTTATGTCTCTAGTGACACATCAGTTACAGTCTTCATAAATATTAAAACAATATAACAACTTTGCATATAAAACTTTTTACACTGAAGGCCACAGTTTACATGATTTTTCTCAGGTTTACCTGGCAATAAAGGGGATTATGGTGACCCAGGGCTACCTGGGACTTCAACAATTAAAGGGTCTCAAGGTAAACCTGGTGTCTCAGGCCTGAAAGGAAATGAGGGTCCACAGGGAGATCCTGGGGAGGCTGGTCCAGTAGGCTTTCCTGGTTTATCTGGACTTAAAGGTTTGTACTGTTCTGTTGACTGTGTATGTAATTCTTTATTTCACCTTGAAAATGTTGTTGGTTTCCTTCTCAGTGACATAATCCAACTCCATGGGCCACGATAAGTAAAAGATGTCTGTGCTGAAGTTGTATCTTGGGTCTCAACACTCTACTCTTGGAACAGCTACTGCTCCATCTTAGCTGCCTTGTAAGGTGTACTTGTGCCATCTCAAATGATCAGGTCTGAAAGGCTCAGCAGGTTTCCCAGGGTTTGAAGGTATGATTGGCATTAAAGGAGTGGAAGGACTTAGAGGGCTGCAAGGGGAGACTGGATTTCCTGGGACTTCTGGAGACAGAGGTAGCACAGGCCAGCCCGGTGAAAAAGGTTTGTTGAATTGCATGTAATTTTTCACATAGCTGTGGGACTTTATTATCTTTGGGTAGTTTAAACTGAAGCCAGGATGGAGATGCTTGTTCAGCTTGACCATTATTCTTTCAAGGTGATAGAGGTGAAACTGGGCCTCCTGGTGAGAAACCAGAAATCCTAAGACAAGTGATTATAAAGATGAAGGGGGCAAAAGGTGATCATGGGATACCAGGGGATCATGGTTTCACAGGACCCAGGGGTAAGTTCTTCATGTGTCCAAAGTCCTTATAGACACCCAAACTCAGGTAATTTGTGAGCTATTAGTAAGAGATGGCCCTGTTGCCTGTTTTTGACAGGCCAAAAAGGCCTCCCTGGGGAGCCAGGAAGCCCTGGGCTTCATGGGCAACCCGGAGTACCAAGCTATGAGAAAGGCCCTCCAGGGAGCCCAGGGCAACAAGGATTGTCTGGAAACAAAGGAATGCCAGGCCACACTGGACCCCAAGGAATTCCGGGGTTTCCTGGAATGCCAGGCGTCAGAGTAAGCAGACTGCTGTCAGCACTGAGCTGCAGTGCAGTCGGACTAATGTGACGCAGTGCAGCTAATGAAATTCACTTCATTTTGCTTCCAGGGGGATAAGGGTATACCTGGTGCCTTTGGCCATACAGGGGATCCAGGTCTGACGGGGCAGAAAGGTATGGCTGCCTAGAATATACAGGAGAAAGAAAATACTGACAGATTTTTATAATAGTAGACTGGGAAATTATGAATAGTGGAAAAACCTGTCTCACCGAGTATCAACTGTAACAGGTGAAGAAGGATCTGTTGTGGACTTACTTGGTTCAACAGGATTGAGGGGTGAAAGTGGGCTACCTGGACACCCTGGTAAGTCACCTGCTACAGGGACATGCAGGTCCCTTATGTTATAATTTCCTTGAATAGTGTGATGTGTTGCTGAGCAATAATCTAGGTATGATTCCTTCTTTCCACTGTAGGTATGAAAGGATTAACTGGCCACCCTGGAGACAGGGGCAGCCCTGGTTTTGATGGTTTTCAGGGTTCAAAGGGGGTTCAAGGTCAGCCCGGTCCAGAAGGCCCAAAAGGTGAAAAATGCCTTGTTTTGTTAAATACACCTGTGTGTTCATTAGACATTCTTCGTAGTTAGTATACTTAATATATACGTTACTGATAATGTCTTTCCTTAATTCTTTAGGGCCCCTGGGGAAACAGGGTTACCAAGGGAATCAAGGCCAAAAGGGCTGGCCTGGGGTCACAGGAGTGCCTGGGGAACCTGGTGCACCTGGAATTCCAGGGGCGAAAGGTAAATTACATATTTATTCCTGAATCTGCTTACGGCTCTACTTTTATTGCATAATCTATATTGATGCTCTTGACCAGATGCTAAAATGAGCTAACTGTATGACCTACAGTAGATCTATAATCACTGTGATTCTCACAGGCTTTCCTGGTATAAAGGGTATTTTTGGGCTGGAGGGTCTTAAAGGGCACAAGGGTATCCCCGGATTCCCAGGTATGACCTTGGCGGGAAACAGTTATGGACCATACTTTTACACATTTACATGTTTAGATGTAACGCCCATTATACAAATGTGCCATAAATTTTGCAATATTTGTATTAGTAAAGTTCCTCACTGTAAAACCTCCTTAAAGAGATAAACATACATTATTTTCACTTGGAAACACTAAATATCTTGAAGGTGAGGATAACTGGGGACTACCAGGTGAAACAGGTGCTAAAGGTGAAAAAGGAGAACCAGGAACCCCTAGTACAGACCCAGGATTGCCGGGGTCTTTGGGCTTGACGGGCACACAAGGAGCTCAAGGTTAGCAGCCCAGCAATGAGTGATTGAGCTCCTGTTGTCTTATGATGATGGTTTGATATATCTGCATTCATATTGAAATACAAACAAAAAATTAACAAAATGTAGCTTAATATTAATTTTCCATTTCGTCGTACTTTATATTTAAGGTGATAAAGGTCAGTCTGGGAGCCCTGGCATTCAGGGACCACCAGGGCCCCGTGGGACTATTGGCAAAGAAGGCTCTGTGGGACATCAAGGTTTTCAAGGTCAAAAAGGATCCAAAGGTAGAGCAGATATTATTGTAGGCATTTCTATATGGTATAGCCATCATTGTAGCTCGCTGTTAGATTTATTGGTGCCTGACCTTTGCTTGTCTTCTTCTATAGGTTCCATTGGGGTTCAAGGAAGGCCTGGTGAATATTCACAATTCGGCAATAAAGGGGAGAGGGGCTTACCTGGAGCATTTGGGCAGAGAGGTATAAAAGGCCTAGAGGGAGATCAAGGACAGCCAGGACCCTCAGGACAAATGGGACCCATAGGATGGAAAGGTATACCGAATAATTCTGCCCGGTCCTCATGTGGACCTTCTTGCTCTATACGGTGGTGTTTAAGAAATATGGACTGATGAGCTGACTGGACAGGATCTTGTTAATACTGAGCTATATCAAATGGAATAATGGTTCTATTAACTGAACATAATTACTTGTAGGTGGAACTGTATTGTTTCAAGTAAATAAGTAACAAGCAGATTATATTGTATTGTTGTTCAAAGGAATGAAAGGAGACCGAGGCCTGATGGGAATTCCTGGTATTCCTGGTTTGCAAGGAGACAGAGGACTGGCTGGACCTAAAGGAGACAGAGGACCAACTGGTAATATTCATCTTTTTGTTTATAGAAATAACACGTTATTGTTTTTTGTACAGTGTCATGGATTGATTTTCCATTTGAAAGGATCGAAACTGTTTTTTCAACACTACTACAGTACAGTGACTCTTCATAAAATTGTCTGCCTGTAGGTTCACGATTATATGTCGACGTGTTTGATTTTTTTTTTGTCCCTTGTTGATGGCAACTTTTAGGTTTCCCTGGAGAACCTGGCTCTCCAGGTGTGACATCCATTCCGTCTCAACAGATCGGAGAGAGGGGCCCTCCTGGAGCGCGAGGAATAAGAGGTCCTCAAGGAGAACGAGGAGAGAGGGGCCCTCAGGGACTACCTGGAGAGCCAGGTTGGAAATGGCTTAATTTTACAAGGCTATTGCTGCAAAACTAAATAAGAAAGCACATTTGTGGGAGGTTGATGTGAAATGGGTGTGAGTCACAAATAATATATGTATTTCCATAAAAGTGATTTCCAACACTCTGCTCATCTTTCCCTGTCCTGTAGCCTCAGAATAAAACTTCCGACTTATTGCATGTGTACTGATTTTCCTTGGACTTTTACAACTAGGATTTATAGGCCCACCTGGGCAAAATGGCATGGCAGGAGTGAGCGGCACCCCTGGGATACCAGGGTTTCGTGGGGAAGTTGGCCTGACTGGGCATCGTGGACTTCAAGGAATGAAAGGTAAGGAAGTCTTGAAGAGATGGATATACTTGTAAGCTCACGGGAATGGATTACAATAAATGGATTTTCTATTTACTATAAATATGTTTACAGTTAAAACGTTGAATTCTAAAACTACATTAAGTCCTCACCATAATCAGATGAAACACATCGGTTTCCCTCAAGACTATGATCCCAAACTCTAACATCTTTAACATAAGTTTTTAGCGTTCTTCACAAAAGCTAGAGGACCCACCATTCAGCTATTTTCTGCCCTTCACTTTACACCATTGTCTACTGTGGTGCTCCATTCTCAGGAAGTCCAGGACGCCCTGGAGTCCCTGGCATTGCTGGCATGCCAGGCCGTAGCTTCAGTGTGGGGTACCTGCTGGTGAAGCACAGTCAGGCTGAGGATGCACCCATGTGTCCTGTGGGTATGACCAAACTGTGGGAGGGGTACAGCTTGCTGTACTTCGAGGGCCAGGAAAAAGCCCACAACCAGGATTTGGGTGAGCTCTTGCAGCGGATTAATCTTCATGGTATATGGTTTATAACGGTAAAGAAAGAGAACGTTGTAATAGCAAAAAAAAAAAAACCTGCCTCTTCATTCATTTCCACTTTGTTCTCCATTTTCACATTGTCCATATTGCTTTTTTAATGTGTGCATATACAGGCCTGGCTGGATCATGCCTTCTGCGCTTTAGCACCATGCCCTTCTTGTATTGCCACCCCGGTGAAATTTGCCATTATGCCAGCCGAAATGATAAATCCTACTGGTTGTCCACAATGGCCTCCCTTCCCATGATGCCCGTGGAAGGGATGGAAATCAGGCCGTATATCAGCCGCTGCTCGGTGTGTGAAGCACCATCTGTGGCGGTTGCAGTCCATAGCCAGGACAGTTCCATTCCAAAGTGTCCTCAGGGGTGGAGAAGTCTTTGGATTGGATACTCCTTCCTCATGGTTCGATTCTCTTTTATTATTCATGTAAAAGATCTTAATTACTTCAATAAAGCTTGTAGATGTTTAGCTAAAATGGAAGCCACTACAGTACCCATAAAAGCATTGACTCACCTTGGACTTTCTTGTTTTATTGTTATTTTGTCAAATCACAGTGGATTTAATTAGGCTTTTTTGACACTGATCATCAGAAAAACTCTTAAAAAAATCTGTGCAAATTGATATAAATGTATTACAGTAATTAAACACAAAATAATTGTTTGCCAAAGTATGCAACCCCTTTACTGTGACACACCCAATTCATTACCGGGGAGCCAACTGGTTTTAGAAGTCACAAAATTAATCCAGTGGAGAGCAATTGTGTGCAGTCAAGGTGTTCAAAGTGATTGTAGTATAAATATACCTGTATCTGGAAGGTTGAACTGCTGGTGAGTCTTAAAGTATCAGTCAGGTAATGGATACAAGAAAATGTCCCAGTCTTAAGGGGGGAGTGCCAGAGAAAACCAATGTTGATGGAATTTCATATGATATCTGGGATAGAGCTGACCAGAAGGCATGTGGGAGACTCTGAAATCAATTGGAAGAAGGTTATACGGATTGATGAGACTAATGTTTTTGAGCATCATACTAAACTATGTTTGGCATAATCCAAACACCACAAATCAACAAAAACACCCCATCGCCATTTAAAGGATGGTGGTGGCAGTATCATGCTGTGGGGGTGCTTCTCTACAGGTCCTGAAAGGATTGTGAGGGTAGAGGGTAAAAAGAATGCCGCTAAATAAAGGTAAATCCTGATGGAAAACCTGCTGCATTCTGCAAGAGAACTGCCACTTGGGAGAAGATTTGTTTTCCAACAAAACAATGACCCCAAAACATAAAGTCAAAGCTACACTGGAATGACTTTAAAACCACAATGTTAATGTCCCAAAGTGGCCAAGTCAGAGTCCAGACCTCAATCCAACTGAGAATTTGTAGCTGGGCTTGGACATAGCTGTTCACTCACGGTCCCCATGCAACCTGACAGAGCTTGAGCGGTTCTGCAAAGAAGTATAGGGAAAACCTGCAGTGTCCAGATGTGCAAAGCAGATTGAGATTCATCCACACAGACTCAAGGCTCTACCTGCTGCCAAAGGTGCCGCTACTAAATACTGACTTGAAGGGGGTCAATACTTAGGCAGTCAGTTATTTAATGTTTAATTACTGTAATAAATTTAGAGTAGAGATTCACAGGCTCCATTCCAACAGAAGAAGTGGGTAGTGGTTAAGTCATGGCAGGACTATCCAGTTGGCAGTATGGGGCAGCTAGGGAGCCATATGAGATAATGGATTCCATCTTTGCATCTTCCTTGTGACCCTCTATTCTGCAGCACACAGCATCTGGCGAGGGTGGAGGCCAGTCCCTTATGTCGCCTGGTTCCTGCCTGGAGCACTTCCGCACCACGCCCTTTATCGAGTGTAACGGAGCCAGGGGCTCCTGCCACTACTTCTCCAGCAAGCAGAGCTTCTGGCTGGCGTCCATCAAGCAGACTTTTCAGAGCTCACCAGCTGCCAGGACGCTCAAGGCCGGCCAGCTTTTGTCTCAGATCAGCCGCTGTCAGGTGTGCATGAAGAACCTGTGACCTTCCAGATCCCCTCTAGTTTTACCTGTAAATCCAAAGAAGCATATTTGTGGCCCTGAAGAGAACAGTTAGTGGTTTCAGATTATCAAAATTATGCTGAACCTTTTTTATTTGCAAGCCTATTTATTACCTCACTGCATTATTTCATCAGTAATTCCGGGAACAGTTCCAAGAAAAATTGTGTTGTATGTACTATTTTTTATCATTTCACAGTATATGTGTGTCACTTAACATTTCACTTGATTTAGAAATCCATACCTTAATGAGGTTTTATAAGTACATAGGTTTATTTTTTTACTTTTAGTGCTACAAACTGTATTTTTATGCTCGATGTTACTACATTGTCAGAGCTCATTGCAGTTTTAAAAACAAAACACAACATGGCAGCTAACATTTGTGAAACATAAAGAGAATATTAGAATTTCTTGGTTTGAGATCCACTCAAATCACAGCAAAATGAAAGATTTTATATCCATTGTTTTCACAGAATGAAACAGAAAAATTCACCAGTTGCATGGTTCTGACTAGAAGACAATGTACTGTAACTATACTATAAAGGAATAATAAGTGTTATATTAGTTAGAAATATCTGGAATGCGGTATTTGCGTAAATTATATCTAAAAATCAGTAAAACTTTGCAATTGTGCTGAATAAATATGGGTATAAATCAAATCATTTTCTTGTAGTCAGTTTTCTTAATTTTACCTGTTAATTTTTGCCTTTTTCAGTTTTCCAGCTTTACTACAGTTCTGCAAAGTGCATAAAGAGGGTAGAAGCACACACTCCTCCCGGGTCCCCGAAAAACAGATATCGAATCTGTAGTCTTTTAAAAATGCAAATAAATATGGGGTAAAATGTGAAGAAAAGACGAAAGGACAAACAAACAATGACACCCGTTTTTTGTTCAATAAGAAGCAGCTTTGCTACAGGACTGTTACAAATAAAAAATAGTAAAAATCAATAAGTTAACCCCAGTTAGAATGTTACGTTAAAATGGGCCTTTCCATTATGGCCCCCAGACAAACAAATAAATACAATTAAAAGGGAAGGGGGGCCGACATTTTTGTACATCTGTGCTTGGCCCTCACATAGGAGCTTGTATCTGTACAGCTCAGTCGATCAGCCATGATTTTACTCCTTTTTCCCATTATAGTTTATTTACAGCTCTTGCTTATCGGACGGTTACTGTGATCCATTGCTGTCGCAGAAACGAACATCTTCCCCTTTCTTAAAGCCACTGAGAAAGGCGGCGATAAAACAGTAATTCCTCAAAGTACAAAATAGCATTTTTAGGACCACAAACAAAGTGAACATCTTATAATGTAGCTGCTAAACTCATTCAGACTGTTATGTTGGTACGTTTCTCACATGATCACTTACTGCTGACTTTGAATAAACCCATAAATACATCTTTTCTGTTGAATTCATGTAAACAGTATTAATATTTAAATCAAATATAAGTATTTGAATAATGCATGAAAATCACAGCAGCCATTTCAACCTACTCACCTCATCTTAGGGTAGAATATTTCATATTTACCTGCATTTAATGTGCTTAATTTAATACATTTAACATATCAAGTGTCTGTATATGTGCAGTAGCGCTGGACTGTTTGTGAACCGTTGGAACTTTCAGAATTTATGCATGAATTTGACCTGAAACGTGATCGGATCCAAACCGTAAAAAAGAGACCTGAACAAAACAGGCAAAATGTTTTAGTTTTTCCTTCATTTATTGACCAAAATGGGCTGCACGTTTGTTTGATATTATTGCTGGAAATGTGATCTTGCTAAAGTAACTTGTCATTATGACAACATGAGGTTAAATTTCTTCTGCATTCTTCTTCTTCTGTCTATAATCTTATATATTACTAAAGATGAAGCAGGCTGATTCTCTTACCTCTTAAGTTTCGGACATCATAGGTATTTCCCATGTGGAACCAGTAGTCATGTACCCCATTTTCACCATTTGTGGTCAAAATGATTGGTACCCTTACGTGTTATTTAAAAAATGCACCATTCTTTATGACAAGTGTTAAGTTAAAATGTCTTCCGTCATCCATACATGCGTTTCTTTGGTGGAACAAAACAAAAAGGCTGTGAAAAGGACTGAGTACTTGTTTTTTGAACAAAGACTTTCTAAAATCTCCTGGACAATATTACTGGTACCTTCAGGAGTTACAGTACTGTACAAAAGTCTTAAACATCTGTGGGAAAAATGCTATAAAGCGAGGATGGTTCCACAAATAATACCATGAATACTTATTAACCAAGAAACCTTCCAAAAAGTGCAGTAGACAAAAAAAAAAACCTGTCAGATCAATATTTGGTGGGACCACCCTTTGCCTTTAAAACACCATCAATTCTCTTATGCAAACTCGCATGCAGTTTAAGGTAGAGGTTGGTAGGTTCTTCCAAACTGGCCACAGTTCTTCTGCAGACTTTGACTGTCTCTGCATGTCCTCCCAGACTGACTTGATCATGTTGAGATCAGGGCTCTGTGGGGACCACACCATCTGTTGCTGAAGATAGTTGTGTATGACTGAGATTGGGGGTTTGAGGTCATTCTCAGGCTGCAGAATGAATTGGGACCAACCAGAAACCTCCCTGATGGTAGATAAGAATCTACCTGTACTTCTCAACACACATTCAAGTTGCATGCCTAACACTTTTGCACAGTACTGTATAAGAGATAACTGTATTGCAGTGATACTCCAAGCAGAGTGTTCTTCTTCACTTAGTACCACAGGTGTCTTCAGTCTTATAATCCCTCATTCAGCCAGTTTAAATGGAGAAGAGTTTCCGAGGAGGTTAGAAAGAAGGTGACGGCCAAGCCTAGCCAACAAAAAAGATACAAGACCATCTCCTAACGTTCCTGTGACCGCTGTTACCAATATTATGTATGCAAACATTAATTTGCATATCAGAGAAATTAAAAAATGAACAGGTACAGTTAAGTGATATGGATATTTTCTGTTGTCATTTTTTAAAAAAAACTTTGGTATGTTACAGAAGTGGGTGGCACAATGCCTGTCAGTTCAAATCCAACTCGTGAGGAGTTTGCCTGCCCCCCCGCGCCGTGTCTTTGGGTGCTCCGGTTTCACCTCACAGTCCAAAGTCATGTTTCAGGTCAACTGGCATCTCACACTGGTTGCAGTTTCAGAGCCTGACACCTAACATAGGTTCCAGACCACTGCCACCATGGACGCTGACAAAAATGGATGGACCAGGTTTGTGTGATCAGGTTTCTTACAGGCTCCGTGTTTCATCAGGGTCCTTACGCTACCTGGACTGGGGGCTGGGACACTTCCTCCTGATTTGGTGTGGGTTTCTTCTGGGCGCTCCAGTTTCCTCGCCGGGTTCAAGCACCCGTGTCGGGTGAATCTGTGATGCTGAATGTCTCTGTGTGTGAACTCGTGTTTGTGTGAACGGAATCCCATTGTGATGTCCTCTCCCTCGCACCCCATATTTTAGACCGGTAGGATAGTAAAGCTGTTCATTTGACGCTGCTTCACAAATACACACGTTACTTTAAAAAATACCAGAACTCAACACACAAACCTTCATTCACAGCAAAACACTGTTGTTAAAACGTGTTTTCGACTCCCAGTCCAGACTGTGGTCACATCCCAGCTGGACTGCTGCAGTGCCCCCCAAGCTGGTCTCCCACCCTCAACGGACCCGCGTGCGACGGCCTGTCTCCCTGGCAGCTTCCTGCAGCCACATCCAGTTCAACACTCTGGTTATGGTGTTCAAGAAGGTTGAAGGACGTGCATCTTGTTCCACTACTGGCCACTAGAGGGAGATGCTCATTCAAGGGCCACGAACTAAAACCTCTCAGCTGTCAAGTCTTGAGTCTGATGTGGCGGAAGGAGCCGCCTCGCACCCTCAGAACTGCCAAATCCTCTTCGGTGTTCAAAAACGGCCTCAAAACATTTCTTTCTGCCCTGATGTCCCATGACGAAGTTACATGAATTTGCATAAATTTGCATCACATCTCACAATAACCTCTGTGTTTCCTGTCGCTCTGTTCCATTCGCTGCTACCTGTGTAATGTGTACTGACAACACAGACTGCCTGATGATTCTGGCATCTGAAAATAAAGCTCTTAACTGATGCATTCTTTTTGTTTCGTGATAAATGAATAAATTTACACATAATAAAATATTTTCTTGCTAGTGCTGAATACGTGTGGTGATCACGTCCATCATAAAACATCGACATTCAGGTTCATTTTTTGACCACCATATTTATTGTGATCAGGTAAATACAGGATTATAGCAAAAGCAAATTAACCAGGCAAAACCATTTTCTGCTCAAAACCACCGTTTGAATGCTAACTGAACGAGTATAAAAAAAGGCGGCCAGTCCTGTCAGTTCAGCATCAGCACATACACTGCACAGCCATACAAACATACAACTGATCCCTTTCACACTGACAGAAGGTCATCAGTCACTTCTGTCTAAAGTTAAACTATTTACTCAAACAAGAGTCAACCTCACCATGGAAAGAAAAAAAATTGTTTCAACTGTCTAAACTTTCGCCACTTCCAAAACAATCAGCACACAGGATCAAAACTCTTGGCAGAAAACTCACTGTATCACTAGTAGGATATTATGCAAATGCAAACAGTTTTTTCCCTTTAGTTTATGTAGGTTTTTATTCTTGATTTATTTCAACATATATGCTTAATGTGCTGACAGTCAGTGAACTAGAAAACCTGTGGAAACTTTCAAAAAGACCTCGAAGCCATTTGGTTGCGTGACTCCTGGTGACGGACGGAGCGCGCTTTACGAACCGTGATAGAGGTGCATGGTGCTCAGCATCATGTGTGCGTACCGCTGCTCAGCTTTGATCGATGTCACATGTTCCAGCTGGCTGCTGACCTCTTCGATGTCCTCAGCTGTGTCCCCAAAGCCGTGGTAGTGTCCGTAGTGCAGACCGTCTCCGCCGTCCTCGTGCTCGAGGGGTCTTTGGGACACACAGCCACTGGGGCTGTCTCCAAGGTGCAGGGAACCACACATATCCGCCTGGGCTCCGTCAACCCTGCCCCCTAAACCTTGTTCGGGAAACCCCGTCGGGGACCCGTTCTCAGCTGCGCGGGATGCCGTCACCCCCCACGGACCCGAGAAGCCATTGGTCAGCAAGACCCGCTCTGCACCGAGGGGCGGCTGGGGGCACGATCCGTTAGCGGAAAATCCATTGGTCAGCAAAATCTTCTCGGGCATGTGACCATTCCTCAGGCCTAAAACTAACGGGTCACCTGCCATTCAAAACGAGAGCACGTTATTCAGTGACTTTTTTTTCCTTTTTACTTCGTGGGCATAAAGGATAAACTGACTTGCAAAGTTACACATTTCACTGAATTTTAAAAGTACAAATTGGTAGCACAGACTTGGGTTGTAAAAAAAAAAAAAAATATCCATTTTGATTTTGTTTTGCACAGAACTACTTCTCTGGTTCTCCCCATAAATGCTCTCGACAGCAGTTAAGTAATAAACCCGCACAATTCAGTGTCTGTTACAAGTCAAAGATGAGACAGTTGCTGAACACGGAACGTTAGAATTCTTCACTTTCGTAACATTTGCATTAAGCCGTAAACAATCCACCATAACTTTAACGCGATATATTTTTGGGCACCAACCATGCAGATTTACATTTGCTCTGCAGGTTTAATCTACATGTTAATGGTCTTGGCCATTTGCAACTGTTCTGCTAGAAAACCAAGAATGAATGGAGCTCCTCGGGCTCTTCTTGAAAAAATAATATTATTCTTTGCAGTCTTCATATATTCATCAGGGCACACAGTGCAATTATACACACATTTAGTGAGAGTCAATTTATCTGAGTTAAGAATAAAAGATAAATGGAAGAATTACACAAATGAGGGTCTTCTGTAACGTCAGTGTTGTCTTTGCTGCTCTACGCTCAGCCTGGAGTCTTAGCAATGAACAGGTGATGTCTCTTGTGCTTCAACTTAGTAAATATAATTTCTTCCAAGAAGGAAGACTTTAAAACTCAAATTCTAAGGTAAATAATACACTAAAAATCAATGTCCTGACATAATAGCTGCTTCCACACAAACAAAATCACTGAACTTGGCCGAAAATGGAACCATCTAAACAAAAACTGTTGTCGCGTGTCCGTTTGTCCACTAGAGGGCGCCGTTCCCCTGTTTTACTCTCACTGCTGTGAAGCGGCCTCTGAAACGCAGGGCCAAACGAAGCAGCTGAAAAAGATGAACTGGATTTGATAAAGAAACGATAAAAAACCTGGCTAGAAAAAGCAGAACACAGAAGAAACACACTGTTTCACAATTTCACGTTGCAGAGCTGCAAAAAAGTGGTCCGAACCAGAGTCAAATGGCAAAAATTGAAAAACCACCATTTCAAGTGGAGACGACAAAGAACTTTACTCTTTAACAAAAGAAATAATTACCCAATAAATCATTTCTAAATCGACAAGTCAGTTCGCTGCTGTTAAACAATAACAGCTTTAACAACAGATTTAGTTGGTTTAGGTTGTGTAAATTGGCTGTAATGACATTATTTGTGGAATTTCCATCGTGTCCAAGGCTGAGATGCTCGACTCCAAGGTCTGTCCTGAAACTGCGGGACACGGGGCATGGAAAAGCGCACGAGCCACCAGTTCAATGGGATTTTGTTGTAAAAATTAAAAACAACAATAAAATTAAATCAGCATCATTTTCATTTTCAGTACACTTTGTGCCTTCAGTCTTGTGTAGATTCTGTAATAATCTCAGCCAGAGGTTTAATAGATAACACCTTCAAATGAGACTTTACATTTCGATTTAACTTCAATTGAATCACATTAAAAGTGCTTTTTCACTGCCATCAAACCGCTGCATTCCAAAAACAGTTGTGCTCAGGAATTATTTTTTAAAAACAAAACCACTCAGCCATTTACACGTTTCAGATTTGCACTGCAGGTCTACAGATAATGCAAATCATATGCTTGGAAAAAATTGATCCCACCGCCTCACACATAGATTCCTAAGAATCATCACCCGTCTACATCTGACTTCCAGCGGGCTGCTGCCGTTCCAGAGAAATAAGGATAATCCCAAGTGCGGCTTTGTTGACATATGAGCAGCACCGCAAAAACATGAGAAAAAGGAGTAGGAGGCGCGTTAATGGGAAACGCTGTCAGATGTGTCATGGATTCATGTCCATCCTCTAAGCTCCACACTAACAGCTCACACAGAAGGCAGGACAGAGAAGCACCCAGACCAGTGGAGAGAAAAGTTGAGCACTACTCAGAGCCACAAGCAGACTGGTTCTCAGTTGTTTCATCATTTAATGAGTTCACGATACAGAACCTTCAGCCACAGCCGTCACACCACAATCATGCAAGTCAGTCAAACATTTTTCATTAGACGAACATTGCTGACACACCTCAGTACACCTTACTGGCCTTTTATTCAAATCATGTGCATAAGATGGAGTGAAAGGTACTGATTTTAAAATATCTTTTAATTATACTTAAAAAAAACTCATCATATTTTTTTAAAAAGATTCTATTAATGCAAATAATTCTTTAATGCAATTATCTCATACGCCACTTTTACACTTGTGGGTTAACATTGGTTTTGCTTAGTTATTTCAGTTACTCCACTACAGCAACCCACTTACACTCTACAAGCTACATGAAGGTTTAAGTACAAAACAGCCACCAAGCAAATAATCTTTGCATTACTAAACACCTAAAGGACTGTCACAGTCCAGACAGGAGAGATACTGGACTTAAAGACTTAAGAATGAAGAGCCCCTCACACAGGGCCAGGTAACCTGCTAGCCAGAACGACATGGTTAAGTAGCACCTTGTGCAATTTCATACAAGCTTTAAATGACCTGCAACACCGTATATTTATGGATGTCTCACATTCATCTAAAATATGCTTTGGCACAATGAAATAATGAAGGTATTAAAAAAAAAATTATAGGATTGTCAACTTGAACCCATAAACAGTATTAACACAGAAAAATCGATCGACATTCAAAGAACCGAGATAAAGACAAAGAAAGACAAACACTTGTAATGAATGGAAGTTGGACGTTTCCCAGCGCTGAGCCCCACAGTGTTTAAAGGCCCTTGGTCACTGTCCTAAAATCACGCTGCAGGATAACAGCTCCTCCACCGCCCACCCAGGTCCACCAGTACAGCTCCCACCGTGGGAAGCTCTGGTTGCCCAGGTGCTGGACAACATCAGTGGAAATCCGTGTTCTTACACATAAGGCTACTGGCGGCGCACGACGCAAAGGAACAAAAGCATTCTGGGGATCTGTGGAATAACTCTCACGGTGAAGAATAAAATGGGCAAAAAGTGTGCAAAACAAAACTCAAAATGGATCTCCCTTGTCAGTCAAATGTAAAACAGCTAAACAAACTGTAAAACAAATCAAAACAACACGCAGTGACAGCTGTAAAACAGTCTACATGTACGTGTCATTTTTGGGTTTAATAATCTAAACCTTTTTTTCACACTTGATAAAGAGGAGGGGGAAATATGTACAAAATATGTACATTTAATGGGAATTATTTCTCGATATGTATACTTGTATATATATTTGTTTATAATTGCCATGCAAAATAAGTCATTGCTTCTAAACATAGGAAGAGCTGCAGAGTGAGTCTGGTGTACAAATGGGGGGCTAACAGGAGAGGACCCTGGGAGCCTGAGCTGCACCGTTACAAATAGGCATACGAATTAGTACAGCGGCATGGGATCTGCATGGAGGCCACAGTGAAAATCTCCAGCTCTCTAGGTGCAGGAGAAACACTCTCCAAAGTCGCATGGTCCTGTGTGATCTCCGGCCTGCTGGGGTCAAACGGAAAGGCTCCAGGCCCACCTGAACTGAGCGCTGCGGACGACTCCATGTGCATGCTCTCCAGCTCCTCCCCCGTGCTCCCAAAAATCTTGAGCGAGTCCGGGCCTGCGAGGGAACAGCCAGAGGGTCGAGAAGAGCTCAAAACGGCCATCGTCTACTCAAAGCTAAATCGTGAGCGCAACCAATCGTTCTTCACGTGCGTTGGCCTACAATGCATTCTGGTTCTACTCGCATGCCGAGATGTTTCTCGGCACATTGGGAAACCGGGCTCGTGCATAGAGCGGCGGCACACGTACCACACGTTCTGGCCTTCTTCACATGACTGGACTCCATGCACTCAAGCGACCTCTTTCTGTTTGGTGCCCCATTGAAGAGGCTTGGTGCTTGGGTTTGTGGGTGGTGCCCATTTGAGGCCCCATTGGGGCAGAATTCATTGAGCTGGTTCTGCACATTAGAGAGGAGCTGGGCACACTCCTGGAAGCCCTGGGTGTGGGCCAGGTCAGCTGCGGTGAGCCCACTGGCGTTTCTCAAGCTGCACAATAAGAGAGAGCAAATCAGTGGCCGCACCATCGCTCCATGCACACACACACAGGTCACACACTTCTGTCTGTCTGTCTGTGCTGCCCTACCACTCACAGTCATTTACCTGAAGGTGATATGAACAGTGAGCTATTGTACACTGTCTATTTTAACAAACAACTGTTAGTACATCAAGGAATTAAGAATGCAGAGAAGCCCCAATCCTTAAATCAAAATTTAGAGATTCACACTGCAATAGGAGATGAGGAAGTGGCTGCAGAAGCAGATCATAAGCACCCAAAGCAAAGCCCACTAACTCCTTCTGCACCGAAGCCCCTTTAAAATCACTACAAAGGGAAGGCATTTGGTTTCTGGGATCCATTTCTGGCCTAGACTATTGCCGAAATGTTTCGACACACCGCACGTCAAAGTAAGTTTTCCTTCTTCCAAATTTAAAAATAGCTTCAATACAGGCAAAACAGAGGACAGAAAGAAATGGTCCCAAAAAAGCTTTAATTGTATGTTTCTTCCATGAATGTAGAATAGGTGCATTGTAAAAAAAAAAAAAAAAGTTCTATATTTGAAAAGTTAAATCTTCTGCAGATAAAAAAAAAAAAAATCAGGTGAACAAGTGCCATGATGACAATATGCACCCTGTTATTCTGCTCTTCTGAAGTGACAGGTGATGTTCAAAGATGAATTCCCAGCAGCCCAGTAAGTGATGTTCAAGAGTGAAATTTCAGGCTGTCAAGTTTAAAAAGCCGTCAACATCATCACCTTCAGCCTTCCTGTGGTGCTCATTTGGGCTGAAAGGACAATCTGCCTTCAGCTAGGAGACACTGCTATCTTCACCGCAATCTTAAACATGCCTTAGCAGAAACCAAGAGCTTCTGTAAAGTCTCTGCATTAAGAGTTATGGTAGTGCAGTCCCCTTTCCTGAAGAAAGATCCAAGGACAAAAACATTGTGATCGATTTGCAGTTTCAAGTACAGCAAGAAATGTTTACAAAAAAAAAAAAAAAAAATCTTCGACAGATGCCCCGTCATGGTCATGTTGGGAAAATAAAAAACTCCCCTACAGAGCGGTGAAATTCCTCTCAGGCCGCAGCAACACTGCATTATAAGTGCAGAAACTAAGAAGCAGATGCAATAACCACAGAAGATGGGAAAATGTATCTTTTCTGAAGCAGAGTCCAAGCAAGAGGGGCAGAATGAGCAGGAGGAAGAAGGCGGACACCCAGGTCAAGGCGAGAAACAGCTGGAAGGTGACGCTGCCCGTATGATAAGGAAGACCACAAGAAGCAAAGAGAGAAGAAAGTCCCACCCCATCAAGGTTTCTAGAATTAACCCTAGATATGAAGACAAGGGTGACAACATCCCATCAGTAGTTCAACCTCATCCATCACCTAAAGATTTGTCATCTCCCATTGCAGTGTGAGGCTAATGCTTCTTGGAACTTGTGAATAAACAAACCTGTTATGCACGATTATTGAGTCACCACTTACCGGCTCATAGTTGCTTTCCCTTCCCACTCCCCAGTCTTTAGGCAAGGAAACAGATGTGACTGCCACTTGAGGTTGCTCACCAGAGTGCTTGCACCCCACCGACCCTCAACCTCCTCACTTCCTCCGTAACAACTAACAAAACCACTGAACTGAAAAACACCCACAAGAACAATTTACTACTGTGTTGAAACGTCTGCAGAAGCACGCAGCAACGTGCTTTTGAACATTGTTGTGTCACAGGCTGGAACAACAACAAGCAATGGTTTTCTTCCTCTCACTGTGCACCATCCCCTTTTTATATTTGGGGATTCAACATTGCAGATAAAGAACGTTCTGGACGCCACAATTTGGTTCAACGCTCATGCTGCGAAAAGCAGATCAAAAGGCACCAAGTAGACTTGTGGAGATGCTTTAGAAGTCCGTGTGTGTATCACCAACATTTGCTTTCAAATCCTCCTTCAAAGTGTTTTAACTTTTTTGTACCCTCACAATTTGGATTATTTAGGGTCTTAAAAATACACATCAAACACAAAGCAACAGAAAAAGTACAAGAAATCAACTGATAGCCTAACAAGACGCCCCCCCAGGAGGAGAAGGTAACGCGCACAGACCAGGTTCTTCGGCTGAGAACTACACCAACGGCTGCCAACCGTCAGGAAGTTCTTATTATCACAAGCCCTTTATTCAGCATGCTATTTAGGTCCAGTTGTGCGTGGGCCAAAGGACTCGAGTCGGAGATCAAAATAATCCACACATTTGACTACGCTTGTGAACCACAGCATTACTGCTGCACGTCACCAGAGTTAATCATTTCTTAGCAAAAAAAAAAAAACTATCTAAAAAAATCCTTACGTTAACTCACAACATCTCAACAACCTCTTAATGCTCACGAACAGCAACCTGCATAAAAAAAATGTCTTTTCTTTAGCAGGGAGAAAAGGCCAAGATGACGAGAGTTGCCCCTTCTGCACGTGAGCCACAGAGCCTGACCGTCGAGTGTCACGGATGCCAGACGTCAGAACGTTTCCGCTGGCAGCCGAGTCTGGCACCCAGCGTTGAAATTAAAGGGCGTGAAATCATACAGTGATTCTCCTCAGGGGGAACAATGGCTTCTTTGTTTGCCTCTCCAGCCGGTCACAGGTTCTATACTTCCAGGTTGGGAAATGGGAAACTACCCCGCTTTCCTACATGGCTATAGCAGTACCCGCCTCATGAAGACCCACACAACCTGCATGCCACCACGTTCAGTCTGACAAACTGATGCAATTTCAGGAACACAAAGACTAAACAGGAAAAAAAAAAAAAAAAAAAAAAAATAGACCCGGCAATGAGAAATGATTCTGCAATCTAGTTTGGACCCCAACAGGCAGTCGGGTGCCGCACCTCAAATGGACAAGTGACATTAGCAGAAGAAATGCCAAGATTTGTGCTGTTTGTTTATTCACAAACTCACCGCAGCATATGTGAATATTTAAACACATGATTTTGAAATAAATTCATTTCCATAACAGTATCACAAAAAACATATCACAAAGAAAACAAAATTAGCAGTAAGAATTAGAAATAAGATATCTAGAATCTCAAGTGGTAAAATATGTTGAAATAAAACTGACTTGCAAACATCCTTGAATAAACTTATTTAAAAAAAAATCAAATGCTTCCAATATATTCAAGGGTAAAAAGGAGCTAATGTTGTACAAAGGAGGCTTGCAGGTCTCGGTAAACTCTTCCTATGCCAGAGAAACCACGTCTGAAACACGTGGACGACATGTTCCACACCCACAAGTACCAGATTCCTGAAAACTTTATATATAGATTTTATATAAATACACAAAACTAGCCAAGAGATGCAAAGTTCATGCTCAAAATAAATATCAACATTGACTAAGCTACTGCCTTCACATTTCGAGCCAATCTGACCACTTATGAGAAAACTGGTACATTATACACTTTTTAAGAATTAGGCCACAGTTTACAGGTTTCTGGTTTCTACTGCGTTGCAGCTGTGCTGGAAAAGCTGCTCTTCCACCAGGACTTGTCCGTTTAGCAGATGGAAACAGTGAGGCACTCAAGTCTCTGAATCAACGAGTCATCTACAGCATACTGGATGTTCTCCGTGGGACCGGTGTGGAAAGCTCTGCTCTCCAGCCGTTCTGGAAAGGAGGACTGCTGGATGTGCCTCTGCCAGAGGGTTCTCCTACTCACATGCAACGGTAACCATCAACACGTGCTCCTCTTTGCGTTCTGTTCAGGAACACAGTTTCACGGAGCGGCTCACTCCAGATCAATGTACAGGTAGCAGAACCGCGTTCATCTTGTAAGCTGCTGGGCCACAGCGCACAGCCTTGAGCAGAAAGGAGTCTGAAGCTTGAAACCCAGAATTAATGTCCCACAACTAAATCTTTTTAGATGGGATCAGATGTGAGCAAACTGGGAGAGAAAAGTGAAACCAGTTAAGTCTTTTGTGAGCCTCAAGCGAGCCGGCGAGAAGACGTTTTGTGGATTATAGCACCGTCGTCGTAAAACACACCGCTCCTGGAGGAACCATGGGCTCAGGCAGGTTCAGGAAAGGCAATGTTCTTATGTCTCTTGACCTCCATGCACGCGCATCTCGAACAACGACGACATCTTGTGCTTCCCCTCACCGAATCACTTCAACAGACACCATTAGCCAGTTATTTGAGGTTGAGGGACACAAGCTGAGCTACAGTTGCCATAACCACATTTCCTTTTGAGATCTAATAACTGCAGAACCCCAAAGAACATCCTACTCTACAACCTGTGGGTCTGCCTTGGCCTGTTTCCCGCTCGGGCTGAGATGAACGATAAAGGTTTGTGGAAAATGTGTTTTCTCTGCCATCACATTCTTCTGTCTAACCCAGGCTATATGTACAGCACCTATCAAAATGTTTGGCCAAAGAAACCCCAAACGTGCCCCGCATCTCTGGGGATTGCTGCAGAAGAGCTGGGAAGACGTGTCGGGCGGGCAATTGCTCAAACTTGTGAACAAAATGTCGGAAAAACCGTTTCCACAAAGTTTATTCAAACGGTTGACTGGTGTACAAATCTCAAATATAAATAACCACTATAAAAACAAGCAAGTCGAGTACGGATTTTGGATAAAGCATATATCATCCATATCTTTCCTTATGAGTTGTCCATTTATTTCTACTACCTGCGTCGTAGTGTATTAATAGCAAAGATGAGGACACAAGATTTACCTCCATACGGACAGCGAAGAGCATATTACCTCCTACAACGTGCTGACAGCAGGAGTTTCCCAGACGTGTAGCTGTCTGCTTCTCCCTAAACATCATCCAGCTCTTGCAGGGGGCATGGAAGACACTTCCAAAGCAGAAATAAAGCAGCAGTTGTGTTTGCAGGGGGTGGGGATGGGGGAGGTAGTGTATTCCTAAGGTACCACTTGTAAAAATATTTACATCTACATACAGTTAGGATACATTAACCTCATTTGCAGACGCATTTTTCGACCCCCTGCATTCAGACTTTCTATAAAACCTCTTCCCATCCTATAAATTAAGGCTAAAAGCAAAAATCATTAAAACCATTATTTTAAGCCATCATTTGTTAAGTCACATTCAACAGCAGTACCTAGAGGAAAAGTCCATTCATTTTCTCCACATGCATCCTATCAAAGGGCTGAAACAATTCCTGGAAGTAACTCGATTAAAATCTTCTGTCTCGAGGAATCGCTCCAAATATATATTATTGCCAGGCACATCGCTATGGAACAGCGGAGGCCGTGGATATAATTCCAGCTTTGTGAAGCTGTCACCCCCTACAAATAGCAACAACAACAAAAAAACCTTCATGTTTTTTCGTGCCTGTTTGTGCCACTGAAAACCGGGCAGACTTTTTACTGCTTCATTTGTGCCAGTTTGTGATGTTTAAAGCCCCACTTTTAGACTGAAATACTGAAACGTTTCTGTAACAATAATAGCAAAGGAATATGTGATCCCGCCAGGTTAAGTGGTGGAGAAAGGCAGGCCAAACAGCAAAAACAGGAATGAGATAAAAAAAAAAAAACAAAAAACTTAGGGTCTTACGTTTTTGGTTGTTCCTAAAAAATTATTCAAAATATATTTTGGATTCCAGCATATACTGTGGTGGCTCTCCCATGATGCACCGTGGCTGCATGTGAATAGGTGAGCTTGGGGTGGACATGATGCTGTGCTCTGCTAGTCCTGGTTTCAGACACGTTTTGTAAATGTAAAGCTCAGGTTCCCAGTCCAGCATCCGGACCCTTCTTTTCGGAACAGTGCTGATAGGACAGTAGAGACAGTCCATTTTAATGTTTTCTTCAAAGCGTAGCAGTTAATACATAAACCAGATAAGTCTGTCCTTTAGATTACATTTTAAAACGCCACTTTAAAAATGTGGATTTTTAGAATGATGCGTTTAATTGTGTATTATGAGACTTGCTATACTTTAGTCCTCTACATATTTTCTAATGCTGTTTAATAAAACCTAATAGCATTTGTCTCACCCCATTATTCAAGTAATGATGAGAGTTTTAAAAAAATCATCTATCCATCCATCCATCCATCATTAACTGCTTTATCTTGGTCAGGATGGTGGTGGTCCGGAATCTATCCCAGATTCACTTGGTGTCAGGCTACGAAACCACAGGCCAATCCATCGCAGGGTGACCATTCTTCTGTAGTACGACATTAACTGTGCTGTGATTTAAGACATATTTTGGGACAAAGCGTGTAGTAAACTTGGGATCACAATGTCGCACATCGAAAAAAAGGGGCTTCCCATAAAGAACAGTCAAGCAGCAGAAGATGCCAGAATGTATTAATATACAGCACTTGATAGAATTATACTAACTTACAAGGTTGGCCGCATGGAATTGCAACGTACTTCTGCATTTACTTATTCCCCTAAAAAGAACAGATTGCTTTGAGTTCATTTTTCAGGAAACCTGTAAAATACATTTCAAACTGTCAGGTAGGCCTCAGTCATTCCTAGTCCCGCTTCTAGAGGATTACGCACGGCTCCATTCCAGGAAACAAAGGTGTCCGTTTTCATTTAAAAGCTTTGTTCTCAAAACAAGGTTAAGTTCTAAGGAAAACAGAGAGCATACTGTCACTTTTAATTCACTACACTAGTAAAAATAACTCAAATGTATAAAGCCAAAAGTGAAGCTCCTGAAACTGGTTCAGCAACTTCAGCAGTGCTAATGCTGCCAAGCAGGAGCAGATTGATGAACTTCAGTTTCTTAGAAAAACTGTACAGAACATGACTAAAGGAAAAGATGGGAAAGCCTTTAAACGCATCTTGGGTCAAAGATGTCAGAGGTTAGCAAGCTGCCGGGTATCGCTGATCCTTCTCGACATTTCTAATGTTTAGGCTACATATTCTGCATACAAACAATACTTGTGTGTACATTCTGGCACTGTTTCGTGCAGTGGTGGACATCTACACTTAAAAAAAAAAAAAAAAAGCCCAAGCAACCACCCGGAAGGGTGTTCACACCTTTCTAAGACGATCTGGGAGCGTTTACATTTTCGCTGTTATCTATTCATCAGCCTATTTGTGGTGTTTGTTTAAAATACTGCACGTCGCATGTTAAATATAACTCACCGTTTTTAAAAGCATTCGGTAGATATTGGCTCCGAAGAACCTTGTAACCATAAAACATCATCATTTAAAAAGCCAAATGTTTTCAATTTAGTCAAAACTGGATTTGGCAATAGCAAAGTAGTATGTTTTATTTTATTACAACTGAGATTCGTTTTGTACTCAAACACTAAACGCAACATTATTAAATTCTGAGGAGGAGGTTTGACTGAAATGTGCGTGAAAAGTGAGTGTTGCCAAATTTCTCATTCCCGTTTCACCGTTCAAGTCTACTGAACTCATCGTTTCGGTTCTTGCTTAAAAACACTGCATGGTTAACATAATGGTAAAACAAGCATGTTAGCTTTGTTTCTAAATAATTTTCTTTCATATGGAGTTCCTACAAGATGATTACATTGTTCCTAGTCTTTTGACGTTCAAGGGCTGAAAAATTTGAAAAAGAAATACAATCCGAAGATGAGCATGGAATGAGAACATAAAAAAAGAAATATGCCTTTGGAAAAATCCTGCCTGCCACAACACCATTTGTTACGCTCACTAGAGATGCATTCAGCTTGCTGTCAGTATGTGGCACTTCTCCAGAATCCAGGTGAGCTTGACATCTGAGCAACAGGCCCCAACCTTTCTCTATAAATCTGTTAGAATCAAATGCTAGACAACTGGAAGTTTAACAAACCAGCAGACAGGTTATAAACAAAACATGTATGGTGTAAGTTAAAAATCCTAAACGTGGTATATTTACTTTCTCAATTTTCATTTACCTTGAGCAACTACGCCTGTGGGTCACTGTGATGGAAATGGCAGGGAAGGAACATCTGATCTTTAGGAACTCTGGTAGTCTAGTAGAATTCTAGGTCTGAATTCTACAAGTTCTATTATTCTGTGACTGTCTCCCCTCGGGTTACCAAAAATGGCTCAGAAAACAAGTAAAAGTATATCTAAAGGGAAAAGAAAAATCGCACATATTGAACTGCTTTTTCATAATTTTCTTCATGTGAAAATAGAAAAGAAAAAAAAAAAATCACATCCTTTAATAAACCTTACCTCAAAAGCTTCATGCATCACAGTAAATATGATTACTACACTAACCAGGGGTTATAAATGTTTGTGCTTAACAAGCAGAAAATGTTCTGGGCACAAAGAATTTAACAGTGCTACTATTTTAAACACAAACTTGTTTCAGATAGGATTGAGTTGTTTCAAAAGTGTATCCTGGCAACAATCTACACAATGACAGTATGACAGAAAGGGCAAGTGACTGCTTTTTAATTATTTGCAATATTTTCCTTTTCATTTAGGGCAGAAGGTCGGGTCCAGTTTAGGCCTGTCATCCTGAAACGTTAACATCCCCAGGTAAAACACCCTGATTTATTTGTGAATCACCAAAGTTGATTAAATAATCCTGTAAGTTACCCACAGGCAAAGGTGGCAGCAAAATAAACACTGAAAATAATAACTATTCCATAGCAGTAAATCAGACTAAGTACAGATCATTGCAAGTCTTAAGGGGCGCGTGGGATTATTTAATGCTGGATTCTGTTGTAGCCCCAAAGTACAATATTGTCAATCCAGTTGGGTTACACTAAAAACTCCCCATAACCTGTTACAGTTCAGTCTAAAGACTATTACTTTAAGATACATACAGACCTATAGATGCAAAAATCCAGCTATCGTCTCAGTACTATAAATAACATAATTCAGATACTTTCCTGAGCTGGGCTGAATGACACTGGAGCTCATCTACATTCAAGCGAATGAAGCTTCTACCAATTACTCCAAATTTAATGTCTGTGGCAGTGTTTGGAACTATTTCTTTAAAAGATGGTCACGAGCATGTTAGCAAGGTTTTTCAACAGCTCCAGCAAAAGAGCTCATAAGTACAAAGGACCCTATTATATTGTACATGGCTGTGAATAATGACAGAGGATTGATGTAATGGAGCATTATGACATGCGCCTAATAGGAGCTGGGTAAGTGTGACTTAACCCTACAGCTACAACCCTGCACAATGGACAGCAGCGTAAGTATAAAGGCAACAGCAGAAAGCTAACTCTTTACAAGGACCGCCGACACTGGAACAGACCCCTGAATGAGACATGACAGAAGATGAGTTTTGAATCCACGGAGCGCAACATCCCAAAATGCGCACTGCACGCAGACGTGTACATGGCCGCGGTGATGCAGAAGTGTCCTGCAGCAGTCCGACATGATGCTCCTCCGATACTTGCGTTTTCCTCATCTGTCCAGTATCAGCAGACCGAAGCAAACGTACTAACACTGAGAACAAAGGCTTAAAATCTAACTGACACAAGAGAAATCGATGCACAAACCTCTTTTTTTTCTCTGGCATTGAGAGCGAGACCCGCTGTTCATTTTAAAGCTTTGCATCAAATGCCCAGTTTGTGGATAAGCATGCACACAATCTATTACAGACAAAAATATTCCCCGGTCAGGGAGACAGGAAAGGAAGCATTTAATTTTTTTTTGTTCCTGATATGCTTTGCTTTTTAGTTCTGAATACACATTCAACTTGTCATAGCTTTTTCTGGCTAATATATCACCTTCAGAAACTCAAAGACTAGAACCATGCTTACATCTGAATTGTGACAAACATTTCTGATTAGACCTGAGCTAATAACAGTATTCCTACTGTTAGATTACAAATTAAATTAAAACAAAAATACAAAAAAATTTTTAACAATTAGATAAGCAAAGCATGCAGGTCTAAACAAGAACTATCTTAACTGTATTCCTAGCATTAAAACCAATCACCGCAAGAAATACCTCAACGGTTTGCCAGTGTGTAGATACGAAGCGATACTGAGAACACTCAATGCCACAACTGTAAGGTTTTCGCAGAAGCACTTGTGGCAGACTCAGCAGTGTCTATTTGGAATGCTCCCCCTTTCTAGGATTACTTGAAAAAATCAAGTCATTTCCAATTCAATAGCTGCAAAACATTGAGACGTGTAGTTTTTTCTTTCTTTTTTAACAGCTTTAATAATTTTTCTGCAGCAAGTTTATCATAATGTCACTTTCATAAGGGAAAGGGTGACAGGTGATCAAAAACATCTTAAGCATAATGGTAAATACTGCAGGTAACATTCAAAACAACAACAGTATCTTATGTGGAACATTTAAGAAAGAACCCTGACCAGCTAGAAACATGTAGTCTCACTTAAGGAACTAGTGAGCTTATCTGAGCCTAAGTGCTACTCTTAACACTCCCTGCAACATCTGCTAAAATCCCCAACATTGCCAGTAGTCTGAATGCTCATGAAGAAGGACAAGGGGGCCAAAAAAAGCTCATATCTAAAGGAATTGATTTAAATGGCTTTTAGACTTTTTTTGGTATATACTTTTCTCTATGACCGTATTAAAAATTACATTTAATGGTACATTTTTTTTTAACTAAATTCCAACCTTGACATGTTAAAAATTGGAAATTCCTTGGCAAAAAAGGTAGAGGCAAAATGAAACGCATGTGACTTGGTGGCTGAACATAAAAGTGATGAACTCACTGAATCAAATTGCAAGAGCTGTAAATAAAAGTTCAATAGGCATCAGGTGGGAACTGCAGACAGCAGAATAAAGCAGTTACCAAAAGAAGATTCAGGGCAGACAGCGGGTTAAGACCGAAGGCTACAATCTGGAGTAGCATCACGTGTCTGCAAAGCAAAGCAATATCTTCCTGTAATCATCAAGTGCAAAACACAGAACTTGAGATGGACAGAAACAGGGCAAGAACTTTAAAGTCATGAAGAAGACTAATGAGAAAATAATTCCTGGTAAAATAAGAAGTAACAGTAACATAAGCAGATGCCCTTCATGGTTGTGGACCTAATGATTTTTAAGTCAGCAACATTAAACAGTTGAGGTACTTGTAAAACTCGGTTTAAAGGAAACTTTGTCAATGGTAATGGAGGATCGATTTCAAAGACTGATACAGGAAAGAAAGGCATGAACCTGAACCATAGGTGATACATTTAGTCACATATGCCTCAAACGTCCAGTTTACGTGCAAGAAAACACAAGTTCTGACTTTCGACGTCGAGAGAAACGAACGCTGTCTTCATAGAAAACTGTCTTCAAAGAACATCTGACATTCAGGACAATGATTCCGTATGGCGCGGAGATACAGGTCTGTGTTCTTCATGCAGGTTTATCCTCGTCGCAGGCATGACAAAGGCACAAGTGATCTGAAAGCAGGAATACACCAGCAAAGCCCACGACCGGCATCATGGAAGGTCCTGAAAGGGGACCATTCTGAAGGGAACAAAGAGTCGATTTTGCAGCAAAGAATTCTCTCGGGAGACAGCATGCACATTTCACTTTCGTGGCGGAAGGCCGTAATGAAAGGAAGGAGCAGGAGGACACGGAATGCGACAGAAGCCAGACCAACTGAACACAATCACTGCGTTTCATTTTGCAGTAGCTTATATACACAATGGAATTTCAGATCGACCGCCGAGTTTAGACGCAACACCCAAAGATTTTTACATGACTTTTGAAAAATGGAGGTTTTATAGTTTTTATAAATGCAAATGTGTCCAAATAAAAGTACATTTTTACTTTTGATATTATTAAAAAGTCTACATTATGATTGTTTAATTGACCTATTTAAGTAGTAGCTGAAACGTAAAAAATCCTTTTAAAAGCAGAAATTTTAAGATGCCTTTTATCGGTCACACAATCCCACATATATCCAATGTTTTATTAAAGTCTGCCTTGTATTTATGAACATGAAATGTCAAAAGCAGGGCAGGTCATTTCACATGTTCCAGAAATTCTCTTTATAGCACATAGCCACAGTCCACATTAGTAGGTCAGTCACTAATAACTATATTATTACTATATATTACGGAGCAACTACATCAATGATAAAAAGTCTTCCATCAAAGTAGCCCTCAAAGTTGGTCAGGAACGGACGCCTTTTGTTGAAGTGGGTAATAACATGTCAGGCGGCGACAGAGTTATTTGCTGAAGATATGTGAATGTGTCCTGACAGGCTTGTCAATTTGTCTTAAAAATAATATCTACTACTTTTTTTGTTGGAAATTCGCACGAATTAGGTCACATACCAGGAATTGATGTGCTTGCATCAAAGTACAAAGTTTTTAAAAAGGCAAATGTTTATGTAATAACTCCAGTTTTTCATGTCAAACCGATTTTTTTTGTCACGTAAGATATTACAGCATTTAAGTCAATGCGTACACAGTTCTAACACGAGATCCGTCATAAGTGTTCACAAGAATAAATGTTTTGGTTTTCACAAAAAATATATAAAGTATCTAGAAATAAGATGATAACATGAGTGCACCCCATTACATGTAAAAGCTTGAATCTGGGTTTTTTTTTTTGTTTTTTTTTTAAAGGAGGGATTTAGTCTTCTGTTTTTAATACATTTTTTTCTTGAGAAAATGTAGGTTTTAGGGACCAGGTTTTATTTTGTTAAAATAAGAAAAAAACATCAAGCAAATTTGAGCTTATAGTACAATTACTTCTAGTTTTTTTTTCCATTACAGGTGACCCAAAAGGTCAACTTAAATTCTCTAAAACTTCTACAGGGAAAAAAAAAAAAACAAGTTTTCTAAATCTTTTTTGGGAAATAGTGCCTTTCAGATTTTTGGATTGTTATTCATTCATAACAAATCACATTCATCAATTCAAAGATTATACTGCAATTTTAATTTATGTTAACCGGATGCACATCAAACCTGCTGGCAAACAAGACTTTGCTTTCGTGTCTTCATAGTGATTACAACTGATAAAAACAACTACAATTATGAATCATCTATTTGCTTTTCTCCATAAATCTATGATTTCCAGCAGAACTTCTAGCAGCTCTGGTTTTTAAGAACTCACCAATGTTTAATTTTATTTATATTAAATGACTACTTTACCATCACCTAGTTCAGAGATAACTATTTACTGTATTTGTTGATCGGTTCATTCATTCATGTATCTTACAAATATGTATTATATCTGTTGGTCTGTCATTGGGCTTTGGCTTATCTGTAACTTGTGAAAGTCCTCTGTCTGTAGGATAGAGCATTAAACTGTAATACTGTTTATACTGCATTATTTTCTGTATCTACAAGTAAAATACTTCTGAAATCAGTCTCCAAAGAAACGGGAAGAATGTAGAAGCAAAAGGCATCTTAAAATTTAAGAGTCTTGTTGAGGTTTGCAGTACTTATGTACAAATTGTAGGCTATGTTTAGAGCAGAGTCACTGCTGGGAACGTAGTAACCATCTGACATGTGGTTATACGTTAAAAATAAGCTCATTTAGATATTCTACAAATGAGCTCATGAGTCCAGCGAACAGATACAAAATAAGGTTGACATGACAAAAAGCAAAATGTCTTGTGCGACATTAAGAGTAGCATAAAACGTATCTAATTAAATTTATTTAAGTTATGAAAGCTTTATAATTTTTTTCCCTTTTAAAAAATTATGACTATACTTTAGGAATTTTAACATGTTCTATACTTCAGCTTTCTTAATTTGAGCCATGACATCAAAGGATATTTATAAAGCAATCATCATATCTGGTACTTCACTGGTTTCCGAATAACTTAATTTGAAACTAAACTGAATGGGCTGTTGAAGAGGAAACCCCAGCCTCCACAAATGTAGAAAAAGCAGAGATATTTCTGAGTGAGTGAAAACGTGTTGCACGGAATGTGCCGACACTTGCATCATCACCTCCAACGTGACCGTTGATTATTCCAACCTCTTTTTGTGAAAGGAGGAAAACAAACAGCCAAAACAGAACCCAATTCTGTCCTACAGAATTAGTCATTGGTAATAAAACCATCATGCAAAAAAGTAAGATCAGCAAAGAAGCAGGTGTAGCGATCAAAAACGTTGCCTTGGACTCAGAGAACCCGGATTTGAACCCCACTTCTGTTGTAGTACCCTCGAGCAAGGTACTTACCCAGAAGACACAGTAAAATTTACCCAGCCATACACATTAGTAAAATAACTGTAGAAAAAGTAGCAGGTTACAGTGATAACCTGCACTGGATGTTTGCCATCTCTCCACCCAAATACTTCTGCAAAGCAGAGAGACCAGTCTGAGAACAACTGAGTGAAGAGCAAAAGTACTGCAGGACTAAGTGACTAAGCACATTCACAGTTAACACTTAAATCAGGGCATCTGGGAGGACGCAAGGCGAGTCCAAGCAGCCAAGCTTCCACCCACTTCAAACTGGAAATATCCTCTTTCCCAGGAGGCTGACAGCTGCGTCTCCCACTGCCAAGTTTCCCAAAAAGGGCTGTGCTGACTTCTTCCATCTTTGGAAATATTTGCTTGGCAACTCACACCTTTGAAGTACCAGATGAGAAGGGCTTGTTGAATTATCCTACTCACACAGCTGGACTTGATAAAAGAACAGAATACTGCCTACAACTACAATTATTTCAGATATTTATTTCTTCTTTTTTCAGTTTAAATTAAACTTATCCTGTGCGCGTCTATTTTATTTGTTTAAAAAAAATTCTACGGTAACGCAGGAATCTAGTTATAAGGCAAAGTTAGACTAGCATTGATAGATAATCTACACAGTTGGTTGACAGATTGAGATGAGTTGTTATTTGATCATGATCAGGTTTTGGCATTAAAGTGCGACTTTGGGGTGGGGGGGAATCATGAGCATTTTCTATACTAACTGCCATCTACATCTGTGTATTACCTTCTCTCAGACTCAAACTAGGGACTTTACTGGCTTCCAAAATGTTAAAATGTACTACAGCTGTCAAAGGAAACAACAACAGGTAACAAAATACTTTTAACATGCTTTAAAAAATAACCTTTGCAGCATTATGATAACATTTACATATAAGGAATAACAATCAAACTATTTGGTAGAGTCATTTCTAATAACCAAATGCACATTTCATCATTTTCCACACGTAAACAGCCGTTGAGAAGGTCTTCTCAACTTTAACTTATAACCTTTGAAACTATGAGGTGTAGAAGGATAATAAGTTCACATGCCATGTTTCCTTGTGAAAAAAAAAAAATGGTTACAAGATTTGGGCAAGAAAACTCTGTGGATACATCTTATTTCCATTTTACTGAAGTATCCCCCTCCACAATAGATTTGGGAAATAGTCACGTTTAAACTAAAGGAAAGGACAAACGGTTTCTCGTGTGTTGCAGAAACTACATATTGTGTGGAGTCAATAATTGAAAACCTTAACTACTGCAAAAAGTATAAATTTCAGCTATAACAGTTTCACAGTAGGGTTTGTCTCAACTGACACCGGTGCTGAAAGTCAGGAATGTCCACCTTAAAACATTTGTGAAGTGGGTATACACTGGTACTAGCAGTAACAAATATTAGGACAGTAATGCTGAAAGGAACAAACCTTTCGTACATCGGTAGTCTGTGGCTTTGATCCCGACCTAAAAATGTCTGTACACAATGTAAGCCAAAAGATATTTGCCCGTGTCAATTTAATTTCCCTCAGCTTTAAATAGTTACCATAAATATTTTGCATTACTATACACAGTGGAACTCCAGCTGCTCCCAGTCAAACTTTTAACAGTCATTCTAGGAACAATTCTTCTGCAAAATGTTTGTGTCTAAGGTACGACACGTTGCGGTAACTTTTTACGGTGAAGCGCTGCCAGTTAGTCCATATTTTGAGCGTGCGACACATGGCATGGAAGTGATGATTTTCTGAATGGACCTCACAAATCTCAGAGTTGCTGACCATTTTTTAACAATTCCACAGCTCTGGACAGCTGGGGTTCCACACAATATGTCTGCAACTTCTTCAATATGTTCCTTGGCCCCGACATTAAATAAAAGCATGAGAACAAGCATGGCATATAAACCTACTATAGTTTTATGAGTATCAATGTTTCAGGCAAACTCCAGATAAATTTTAAAATATCCCCTGGTCTGTGTGCTTATTAATGCATACATTCAAGTTTAAGTAAGGGTATATTAGTACTGTTCCACAGGCAGCACAGGAAGTTATTATTTAACACCTTTTTTTTGTATATACTCACTCTGTTTTCAGTCGGGTACCATTTTCTTGCTGTGCGAATAAGCATTAAGTTCAGGAACCTTAGAATTTCCCCACGAGTTCTTTTCGACGCAATGAAAGGTATCCCATGTGACATATGCTACTCATAAAAAAAAAATGACGTGTGGTGAAAACATCCACAATTCTGACCTTCAATACGCTAATGCTACCACATGATCAGTCAGGGTTTACTATATTATTGCTAATGCTGGAAATAAAGAATGTCTTCATTCCATCATTCAGCTATTACAGCCACCTGTAAAACAGTGGTAAAGGACTGGTGCTGCTTCCTTAAACAAGGCACCACATTGTAAAACTCCTCACAAGATAGGAGGCATTTGGAGACTCAAATATCTCTGCATCATTACAATTCCAATTCACATCTTATTCTGTATGAGGCAAACACACTACTGACTCAACTCTGATTTTTCAGGGACACAAGTGTGTTGTGTCATAATGAAAAGGCTATAACCACTGACTGAAAATAAGACTAGACACGGTCCCCAAAGAAGCTCATGAAAGTTAAAACTTTAAAGACTGACTTTAGTCTGATGGCATCTCATGTTACTGTAATCGGTCGCACCATTTATGTGCTACAACAAATAATGAATGAATGCTAAATATGTGAGGATACTGTATCTCATAAGTGTCCAAACATTTAACATCTATCATTTTTCTCACAAATAATTTTGACAAGATAAAAAAAAACTGATGCTTTTACCCCCTATCCTTTGTTCGCATCAGCTTTGGACTACATGGAGAAGACTGTGACCAACATGTTGAACACTGCAGTCCCAAGCTAAAAGTAATAAACATGGGTTTGACCCTGTTGTGCACATCTGTGGAACAGTACAGGTACATCCTGCAAGTTTGTCAAAACAAACTACTGATAATCAATCGTTCTGATTTTCCCCAAATGGTGAAGGTACAAGATTTGTAAATTATGCATTAACCTGTTCATTGACAAGGGGACACAAGGCTGCACACTGTCAGATCTCAGGCAACAGGGAAAAAATAAATGGTAGCCAGGTCAGAGCCACATGAATTTTAAAAAAAAAAGTATGCCTTGACACACGTGTGAAGTCTCGTGATTCAGGTGACATTTGCAAACTCTTAAATCTCATATATATAAAGCACTGTCACCAGGCCAGAGACTTGACAGGCATGTGAACTGCATAAGGACTGAGTATTTCATCCACTGCCATGTTGCCAGGTTGACTTCCAAACCACACCCATCACGCTATGCTCAGAAATCACAACAAAGCCTCAAGGGAGTAAAACTTTTTTTGTAGGGCACACCCATTCTCCACACTCAAACAAGGCCACCCCACAGCTTCCTGTGACACAAGAGAACAGAAAAAGGAAAATACTATTTGATTTCAGCTTCCCTGGTAGCTAATCAGAGGTTTTTAAACTCATAAAAGCTAAAAATAAAATGAAAAGTAGGGATGGTAAAATGTAGGTTTGTGCATGACCTTTTTTTGTCCTCCTGTATTACAGGAAACAGGTCTGCAGATCAGTGGCAGTACAGATGAGAAATCCATTCATCTGTCAGTTAGTCAGCCGCTGATGTTTGTGGGCACTATGGAAACACAAGGCCAGCACAGAAGAGCAACTGGACAGCTGTCTCCAACAGGGGCAATAGTTAATGAAACTGCATCCAAAGAAACAGTAACATTTTAATGTCATGACCCCCCCCCCACCAAATAAATAAACACACACACACACACACACACACACACACACACACACACACACACACACACACACACACACACAAGTCCTGATTTAGCACAATAGCTGTCTACATTGCAATCAGTGTTCTGAGCAAAGCAGAGGGGTGGGGGCAATGCAGCAAGCTTGCCAGTACCCCTAGAAAGTAAACAGGATTCTGCTATTTCGATCATACAGCCCCAGGGGATTATTTAAGTGTTTCTGAAACTGAAATTAAGCAGTCCCACTGTGGATGAGGCCAAGAGTCAGGATGGTTCCAGAGCCTTTATAAAACAATGAAGAAATGTGCATTTGCTCTCAAACCAACTATAAAAAAAATATACTTTAAGCAGAGGGAAACACTTCAACTTTACAGGTTAATGCAAGATGCTAGTTACTGAAATACACTAAAACTATTAAGTAAGCAAAATACAATACATACATTCAAATTTTTTTATTTATATAAAACAGAGTTAATATTACTACAATATCAATTGAAAGGGTAACTCCACCAAAAACTTTGAGATGTGGTCCTTTTTTACTGACAAAATGACCCAATTTTGAATTAAGGCACTCATATGGGAGTGCTGTCTGTATCAGACAACAGTAAACAGAACTCTGGAAGTGAAACCTACTCAGGGTTCAGACCTGTAAGTGGGCAGGCAGGCCCAATTTGTTAATTATCACTTAAGTACTTATTTTGTAATAACTATAAAATGGAATATACTATAAAACACAATATACTACAGAGCCAACATTACTTATAAGCATAAGGCTGTTTTCAGCAAAAAAGAAGGCAAAAGACCTATTGCCTATAAAATTAACTACTGCACAACCTGTCTGGTCACTTACGGATCAGAACTACTGTGAAAGATTAAATCTTTACAGTGGGGAAAAACTCCACCATACGCTTCCAGAGGGCCTTTTTCTGCTGTTACCAAAATAATGTCTCATTCCACATAACTGGGCATTTCTTACCCATCACTGACTGTAAAAGACTGTTTATAGTTAAAGCAAACCACATGGAGAGCTTTGGGTGGAGTGAAGCTGTGAATTCACCTGTTTAGTAGTCACTGAGCGCTGTGCAGCAGAGTGATGTGTGTGAGCACGCTCGGTGTGGCGCATAACTTACTCAGCTCTGGCTCCTTGCATCAGGAGGGCTTTTATGCACTCAATGCTGCCAGCCCGGGCTGCCTTGTGGATAGGAGTCTCACCCACATAGTCCTGCAAGAAAAGTGTAACAGCATCAGAATGGCCAGCCCAGCAGGGGCTGAGAGCCACCTACAGCATTTCATCTCAGCTGCACATAGAATCTAACTTTGTAGGAAATAAATCCATGGAGCAGCACCATGACAACGATGAGAGTGCATGCCCTTTGCGGTTGACTATGCACTGGGTTTTCCTTCCTGTAGGCGAACAGACATACACAGCTAAGCCTATAAAGGGATCATGGAGTGAGACTGACACTGTTTGTTATGCAATGTAGACTGCAGGCACCTGCCAGATGATCTACTCTCACTGGACCGGCTGCCCTGTTCGTCCTAACCTGCTCCCTGCTGCAGCTGGATTTAAGCAACTAAAGAGACAAACCCTACAGCTACGAGGAGCTTGAAGAGGAACCAAACCCCGAGGGCCGCATCACTACAGTGCTAAAAATGACCTTTTCACTTCTTCAGCTGAAACAGCAGGTTGAAGGCTGGTTCCTAAAAATCATGTACATTGTGTGAGCCATTATACATATGCCTTACAATGGCTGCAGATACCTCTCACAACACACACGAAGTTGGCCAAAGTTAGGAGTTGGCCAAAGTTACTCAAATTCCACATCTGTGTATATTTGTCTCTGAATATTTAACAGGTGCAGCAAGACAGGAATGGCAATTCAGGCAAAGTTCACCTGGCCCAGTGTGTGAACCTAGGAAAGCACCTTAGAGCCTCCTCCAGGGACGAGCAGCTAGAACAAAACAACTGACCCTATAGACTGCCATAATCTTCAGCACATAATGGAATCAAAGCCTGAATGATCCAGCATAACTGGATTTTCTCCTAGCACTATCATTTGGGATAGTTCAGTTAGAAGGCATGTGGTCATGATTATGCAGAAAAGTAGGTGCTCATCTGGACATACAACAGTCAAAAGTGTGGGTGCAGTTGCTGCAGACTAATTTTTGTTCACTACACGTTTGGCTGACAAGTTTGATCAGCTCTTCTGCAGCAGTTCCCAGAGGTGGAGAACACATAAGGGTTGCTTTGCTTTCACGCTTCTGTCCAGGTCCTCCCAAACAGGTATTGCTGAGGTAGACTCAAACTTTTGACTGCTACTGTAGACATTAGGCACTGATGGATTCGTGATTTTTTTTATTTTAAATTCTACAAGTTAAACTAGAATGAACAACAAAAAACAAATCCAATGTTAGTAGGGGTAATCAGTCATATCTTTTTTTCAGGGTAGCACAGTGGGGGGGGAGGGGGGCTACAAAAAAAACCCTTGTTTTGCACATGGTGAGTGAAACTGTGAAACATGGTGAGCTGTCAAAAGGCAAACCTGTCTGTTGACGTCGGCCCCAGCTCGCAGCAGCCACAGCAGGCACTCAGGGTGACCTCCAAAGGCAGCGATGTGGGTGGGTGTCTGGGCAAACCTTGTCGTCACGGCATTCACACCACTGCCCACTTGCACCAGATGCATCACACACTCGAGCTTCAGGGTACAAGGGGGAGGGGGGGAATGAAAGGTTGTCAAGAGCTGAAAAATATTACAAAAACACTGGCCAGTCAGAAATTCAATTACAAACAGCCCAGCAGTACCACAGGCAGTAGTTTCGTAAGATAACAGACTGACCTAAATATCTGCTTCATTCTACATCCACACGAACTGACAGCTGAGGCTTCCTAACCAAGCAAAACAATGAGCCTGGAAATCAGAGACGACCAGCTGCGGTCTGCATCTCTCTGCAGAGACAACACCCTCCTTGTACAGTAACAGTTTGTGAAGAAATCGTAAAATGCCTCCAGCAAGCAGCACACCAACATTTGAAAATTATTTCCCGCAACAGCCACTCCTTTGTGGAACACGTTCAAACAGCACTGCTGCAGGTCAGGAGAGCCATGTGTGTTGCTATGCAGCAATGTTTTCTTGGCAAATACACCTATCCCATTATTTAGAGTTAGAAGAAAGCAGGTTTAGTTAAGCTCTACAGTTGCTTCATTAACAAGATTTACATCCAAATTTGAACATTTAACAGTCTTTTGTAAGATTTCAAAAACTTTAAATGGCACTTTAAAATTGAATGCATGTGTATTCATTATCCAGACTATTCATTGCATCTTAATGTATCTGAGTTTTTATAGTTTTTTAACTGACTTGCTTGAGACCATGATGGGCCATTCCATGAAACAATATCTGAAAATGGCATCCGTGTTCACAAAATATCATTACTGAAAACCCATGAATCCCCAGACGCATTTAGCAATGATCTCTTGCAGCAGCAGAGCCCTTCTACCACAGTGGATGAATAAAAAAACAAAGGCAGCAGCAGTATCTCCAGGACAAATGATTCGATCAAACCCAATACAGGCGCCTGATTTAGTGACGGAGCTGAGATGAAACGGGACAAACACTATCAGAGCTCCGTTACAGGCTTTTGTCTTTTTCAAAATAAACACTGAACTTATGTAAAGCACAAACTACTCATAAATGTGCGACTTTGTCGAATGCAGTAAATACAAGGGATTTTAAAAAAGCACTTTACTCATCCAGTTCTTAAAAATATAGAGGCAAAGTTGACAACGGAAAAAAAAGGACAGGATGCGTTCCTCTACTATTAACATACAAATTTCCATGATAAGTTGTGCAGCTCTTTCACCACTATGTGGCACAGTGGTTAGAACTGCCACTTTGGGATTAATTCACTGTTTCAACTCATTCTGTACTAACTGTGATCAATGTACAGTGGAAAAATACCCTGCTGTAAAACAGGCTAATCGTTTTAAGTCTACAAGGTATAACTTTAACAGAAACTTACACCTTAGTCAGAGGCAGTTAACACTAGACTGAGAATAAATCCAGTCATGTCCCTCTTTCTGGTACCACACCAAACAGGCCATGTCCTCCTCAGAAACACCACCCAGAGCTTTTCTGGCTAGACGACACAACAACACCGCCGGGATCAAACAAAAATCTCTCATGTGAAGTAATAACTTTTGGTTTTACACAAACGTTCGGAGAAGGGAGTGCAATTCTTCGTATTTTTTGATCGCGCCTTGTTTACGTAAAGTTTTATACCGGGTTCATTCGGTAACCTGCTCTGCCAAAAAAAAAGGACAAGAAGTATTGCGTATTACAGATGTTATTTGCTTTCGTGACAATAAAGATCAGTGACAGGACATTTCTTGGAAGTCTATTGTAAACGCACACCTAAACAGCCATGGCGGCTGGACCACCACCAGCGCGCGCCTCTTCCCTTTATAGTCTCGCCTGTCGCGTGTTTTTCTCGAGCCCGTATTGCGGTTTTGGCGCGTAAACCGCGATTGGCCAGGATTCCGCCAATGAAGAATGAAGCGCCCGTGTAGGACACGCCCATCTACTCTGGTTACAAGCTAACCTTTTCCATGCAGACTGGACCGTTTTCTGAAGCCCCTTTCAATGTTTACTGAGGCCATGAAACAGGGCGCATCGTCACGTATCCCCACAACACGCAGAAAGTACCTTCACAGAATCACCTGAAGTATTAACACACCTACAATGTACATTTCAAATATGGGAAACGGTCGACGGTACACTCCGTGAGAAAGTCATCGTGACAAAAAGTATTGCTAAATAAACAGCAAACGAGGCTTTGCGTTTCTAACCGATCGCCATTCATTCCTGTGAAATCGACTTTGCTATATCTAAGTAGCCACTGATCTCAAGGATCAGACATTCAGCTCATTCACAATCTTGAGTAAATGAGCCCCAAAGCTCCAACAAGCTGGTTAAACATTGGCGGCAGTTCGGTACAGACCATCGAACCGTACATCAAACAGACCAGCCGCTGCCTTTCCTTCTCCTAATATCCGTTTAATAAAACGCTACCTAACATTTTTATTTTTTTTACTTTCAGTCTCGTCATTTTTAATGGCGTCTTCAAGCAATAGCTCGCCATTCAGCAGCCGCTTTTCTGCCTGCACAATAGCATTCAGTGATGTCCGACCGAAGGTTATGAACGTGTCGCTACCTTCCCGAAATGAGCCGCCCAGTGAATCGGAGTCCAGCCGTAGAAAGAGTCCTCGGTGTCGAGGTCGGCCCGGTTGGCGGTGCGCTGGAGCAGGGAGCACAGGGCGACGACGTCCCCGTCCCTGCACGCCCGGTGAAGAGGAAAACGGACATTGAGCACCTCCTCGCTCGAGAATCCCGACTCGATGTTCACAGACAAAACGCCGCAATCGTATCAAACTATTGTAAAAAAAAAAAAAAAAAAAAGGTAACGTTTGCTATAGAAACAGTACAAAAACACGCGTATTTATTTTTTGTGCGCCAACAATGCGCTGGCCAAGACGCACGCACGCACGCCACGCCACGCCGCCTGCAGACAAAACATAAGCCGCACACAATGGACCGTGGAGAACCGCGCACCGAGCTTCGCTAAGGAGAGCACCCCGAGCAGCTAGAGCTAAATCCTGGACTGGACTCCACTAAACTATCACGCACCGAAGGCAAAAGGTGGACTGGACTCTAACGGTTATGTACTGGACTGGATCAAACGTCGCGGAAGGCGCATCCTGAGCTGGACTGGGCTGCGCAGAACGTAAAACCCGGCCTGGATTATACTTCACACTGAGCCCTCTCTTGTGAGCGCAACTCGTGAAACACGCAGCAAATGCGCTGTGTTCTTGGAACACCCGTCCTTTCTCCTGTTGCGCAAACTGCAGCACAGAACATCCACCTGCAGATTTCTCTTGCAACTCGAGAAGCTAAAAGCAAATCCCAGACTGGATTCCATGGATGCCCAGCCGCCCTCCTATTTACCCACAGTGCAGGGCAAGGAAGTCCAGACGCGGATCTCTTTGAAGGTCAAGGAGCGCAATTTTTTTTTAACATGGAAAGTTTCTGAAAGAGCTGAACCCACAGCCACTTTGCCGCTTTCCTTTCCGAAGCACAAGTAACCTTTGCTAAAACATCTTCACTAATTCCCATTTATACTGTCATTGTTTTATTGAGTTCACACGTTATACAACAATTTGGTCAAATAATTCTGACAATTATTTAGCAAAACATTGATTTCTAGAAAGGCTGTGTTTATTCTGAACACTCTGATCTCATATATCCATCGTATTTATCATAATACAAGGTACCACAGGAGGTTCGAATCCATTATCTAAACAAATATTGCAAATTTCTCCATGAAATGAAATAGTGAACTTAATCATAAGAAATTGAAGATTGAATTGAAGACTGAAGGTTTTTCTTATCAAAAAGAAGCAGAATAAACTATTCATATGGCACTATGAAATACTGTTATTGATAGGTTCCCAGTACAAGCAGTGTGAGGTGTAAAGTCAATATTAGGATTACCAGCAGGTCTCATATTACTAGTAGATACTATTTACACAAGGGTCAAATTTTCAAGGTTCTAGCTGCATTTCCTTGAGTTATTTTTAAGGATTAAAAAAAATTATAGTGAAACTTAAAATTTTTCTTAAATTACTATGACATTATAGTTGCGCTTGTAATTGTCACATCACTTTTAATGTCTGTACCTGTGATTCTTGACTGCAAGGATAATTCGGCGATGCTACATTTTTTCTGAGTATCTAAACAAAATACTTTATGACACCAAATTCTAGAATAGCTTCAATCGGTGTTCCTGCGCGGACCTCAGAAAAAAAAAATTTTTATGAAGCAAGATGGTCATTAAACTACAGTATTCCCACAATGTACTGTGGTATGATAACATAAGAAACCAATCCAGCCATTGTTCACTCATACTGAGGAGGGTCACAGAGGTCCAGATCCCATCCCAGAAGCAATTGCACTAGGCTATGAAACAGCCCCTGGATTTGATGCCAGGCCATTGCAAGGTGACCACACACTCTGGACTGTGGGAAGAAACCTGAGCACCCAGAGGAAATCCACACAGACCTGGGGAAAATATGCAAATTCCACCCAGACTGAGCTGGATTTGAACCCGTACCAGACCATCATAAGATGGTCATAAAAAACTATTAGTGCTATCAACATTCCAAAAGACAGTGTTTTTTATGTTACTAAATAGTAATGTATTGAATCATCCTGAAGAGAAAATTCTAAATATATGTCCATGACTCATTAGGCCTGTGTGAAAATGTTCTGTATGTAAACAAGATTCAGTTGTACAGAAGTGCCACCAGTTGGATATGGAATACAAGAAATTTCCAGAACTTCCTCTTTTCTCTTAAAGGCCCAGCCCTGAATACTGTCAAGCAGGGCAAATTATATCAGTTGTCTGGCCATATTTCCGTAGCCGAAGCCACCACCTTCATTCCTGTGGAAATAGAACATCGGAGGTCATTTATATTTAGTTTTCTGATTCAGATGGTTGGAGTATTCATAGAACAGCAATAATTCAGGGGGTGAAACTTCATCAAAATTGCACTATCATATAAATTTAGTAGAAAATGCTATAATTCTTATTCTTCCGATTTGTTTTACTATTAACATTACTACTATTAATGTCTAAGGCAGTGCAATGGCCTCCACATCAGCAGAGTGAGATCTGCGTCAGGAGCATTTCAGCTGTTTCATCACAGTCTGAAATGCTTTTTGTGGCTATAACTTGCTTTTTTAAAGAAACACTCCTGTGGAACCTCAGTGGTGCCTCACTCACCGTCAGTGTGGAACCTCAGTGGTGCCTCACTCACCGTCAGTGTGGAACCTCAGTGATGCCTCCTCACTCACCGTCAGTGTGGAACCTCAGTGGTGCCTCACTCACCATCAGTGTGGAACCTCTCCTACCTTTGAATCCACAGTCACTAATGACCGAGTGATCATGAGAACTGCATTAGAATGCATCCTGAAACCTGCATTATCACAAACAGCCGAGCAGCTGGAGAGTTTGGCAGATACTTCCTTTATAGACACGACACATTCACTTGTTTTCTTTTGAACTATAAAGGATACATTGGAGAACACATGAAGATATTTATTTAGATGTTTATTGAAACACGATCCGAATGTGTTCCAGCTCAAAGGCCTCTCTGTGTCTCCCACCCTCAGAGTTCTGCTCAGGTCACTCAGACTCACTGTGAACCAGAGAAGAAGTTTTCTTTCCCCTCACTTAAAATGACATAGAACATATTTACATGTAACACGTGGTGTAAGTAATGATATGTTTGAATGAAAAAATGTAAACATGCCTAAATATGTCAGAATAAAGGTAAAAATAAAAGTACATAAATAAGGGGCAAACATTGTTCATGTACAAAACATGCAGAACAAAAGGCCTTGATTTTAACAATGGATTTACCTCTGCTAGTCGCTTTCAAAATGAATCTACGTGCAGCAAGAGATATTAAAATATTTCGTGGGAATGAGGACAATCGGCTCAATCATCCTCTCTTTTTAACTCTGACACCCAGTTTACCGCCCCGTTTGGGACTTAATAGTCAGTTCCCCAGCTGCTCAGTATTGTCCTCAGCGTCTCTATAAGTCAAAATCCCATTAAAAAAGGAATTATGTGATAACTATAAAAGTTGCCGACATTTTTCTCAAGTCATACAAATGGGCTGCAAACCTCTAAATAATACAAAATAACGATGCATAAAAATGCATAATACAAAGGTTCATTAAAAAATGACAAGAATTTTATTTTCTGCTCAGCGTGGAAATATTTTGTATTCTTTTTTTGCTCACCCTTCCTACATTCAGGATCCAGAGCAACAACAACAACAACAACAACAACAATAATAATAAACCTTTTGTGGTTTAAACCCAGCAAAGTATGACATTTGCCATGTGAAATATTTTTTACACAATTAGTTAAGGTTTATGACTCTTAATTGGAATTTCTAATGGGCGCTGAGAAGTAGAGAACGGGGAATTATTCTGGAAACAGGGACAGGGCCGTGTCTTTGTGACGGTCACTGTGACGTCGATGACGACCTACAAAATAGATGAAATGTGAGGAGGTACCACTAGGTGGCAGCGCCGGGCCAGTGGCGCTGTGTCAGAATATTACAGTAAATGTGCTGTTTTACACACTGTATTCGAGTGGGGGAGTTGTGACGTCTCTGTATCCATGATCCTCAGTGTGTTTGCTCTTTAGGTTTTTCAAGCCACAGATTTGAGATGTGGTACAAACGTACTTCTCACCTTAAAGTGGGTTTTTTGCGCAGTAACGTTGGTTAAATTCCAAAAAGGCAACTTTTTTAAAAATTTTAAAATGTAGCTTTAAAAGGGATGAGTACTGACGTCATACGCAGAGTGTAGGTCACACAAATGACGGAGACACACGTTGGTAGACACCGCACACGTTGTGCACTCTCAAGCTCATAGACACACACACACACTAATACACTAAATTGAACAGGTCTAAAGGTAATAAAGTGTGGTGCTACAGACCAACGTACACGGGCGAACACGGCCACGGGACACACTCTAGACACACACGTTGACGCTGTCGCGCACGCGAGCACAGCTGCCTGTGTGCTCACACCCGACGTCACACTCATGTATGTTACGATGACACTGACGCATTTTCTCGCGCCACACAAGAATAACTAAATTTAACAAGTTTAACGAAGTGGTGACACATCAGGCTCTTTTACATTTTTCAAGCCCGAACAGAACGTGAAGAACCCGCGCTGATGCTGACGTACAAGGGCTGACGTAATGCAGCCACCCGTAAGACGGTTTAGTGGTAAATAATGGTTCTTATTAGTTACCTTTTCACTTCTACACTTCTTCACCTGGGCGACACTTTGTAGCTCAGCTTGTAACAATAACAAACCGACACATTTATACGTTTATACCTTATGCATACATGACACTAATTCTTGTACAGGTCTAAAATTTAGCATAAAAACTGACCAGCCACAGTCCCAAGATGCGTTCAGTTTTAAACCTGGATAAATTGTGGCGATTGTTCCAAATTAATGTTACTGAATAGTGGATGTTCGATATAAAACTGCAGTTTCTGTTTTTAAGCTTCTACATTAAAACTGAAACGAAGGGAAATTTAATCACCAACGGGGTTGGGTGGTAAGGCAATTGCGGGAAGGAGACACTAGGGGGCGCAAGGCACGCAGGGCAAACAAATTTTAAAATGGTAAACGAACAGAACACTTTTTTTAAAATCGTAAACCACATTCATTTCAGTGGTGACGACCTGACTTACGTGGATCGTTTAAATTGTATATCTCAGTTTTTTTGTCAAAACAATGTTTCGTATAATTTTTAAAAATAATTCCACAATCTAGTTTAAACTTTTATCGGATACCTTCATAAATGACATTTTTGACCAAAGCGTTTCAAAGCAGCAGCTGAACTACAATCTCTGCTAAAGTAAACTGATATACTGCCGCCTTATCAGTGACCTTAGCTCAATAAATTGCTGTGTAATTTCGGAGTGGTTTATTATTTTCGTCATGGTAACGAAGTGGGACAGTAAACACATAAACAGGGACCGAAGGCAGCTCTGCCAAACCCCTGCGAACCAGTGCTCTTCAGTCGCACTCATGTACGGTTTTTCAAATATGTACTTTATCTCATCCAAATTTATTGCTTGTTTTTGATCCATGAGACAAACATAAAACTTGAATCTCTGTGTAAGCGGTGTGCAGTGTCGCAGAAGAATGTTTGAACTGTGCTCCTGCTGCCGTACCTTCGGGAAGGTCCTTACCCTTCGCAAATATTACACTGGTGTAGAAATGGGAAAAATTCTTAAGTACCTTAACATTGTAAGTCACATCTGATCAAAGTGTCGACTAAATAATTTAATGATAATAGTCCCCAGTCTCCCATATCAGTAGTGATTTAGATTTTCCTAAACAGTTGTTATGAGTTATTTGTTTACTGTGTTGACCAGGCACTTTTTTGCATTTACTCACGTACCCTTACTTTTACTTGAGTATTTTTTAAGGTAACAGTACTTGTTAACTTATTATTTTTGCATTATTTTTGCATTTTTTGATGCGCCATAATTAGCTGCTGCCGATTGCAACCGCTAGAGGGCACAATTGTCCAGAGCATCTGAAGCAGGAATCCTCAGCTCTGCAGTCGAGGAGGAGTTGCACGGGCCAGTATATTAGGCACAGAGATTACAGTTTAACATGTACCAACAGTGCGCTAAACACATAGTTCTGTCTTCAAAGATTAGTGGAATCTGCATTTACACCTTTCAAATAAAGCCTCATCGTCAAACTGTCCAACAGCCTCCTACAGAGGCCCTGATCCCCCAGCCCTGTTCTCTAACCACCAAGGAGGGGAACTGAGGTTTCCCATGTGGAGTGAGGGAACTGGGGTCAGTGGATCAAGGAGCCTTTTCTCAGATAGTCACAGGCACTGTGCCCTTAAGAAAGACGCGTTTACGTCAGATTTCCTTTTCTCCCGAGAAACTGTGCTCTCCTCGTGTGGTGCCCCTGCAGATATCGGCAGCCTTCAATTCCCCTTCTGTTTATGTTCTGCTTTTCTCATCATCCATACACACTCTGTGCCTTTCATGCCAAGTAGAAACGCCTCTGCTGAATTATTGCACTTATCATCATGCTTCCCCATATGTAAACAACCCAGTGGTTCGCAATTACTGTCAGGGAAATGCAGAATATAAAAAAACCAGGACTGTTTGTAAGTTGTTGCTGTTCATATCAAAGTGAAGTCAATGTGCTGTGAATATTTTGGATTATGTGTCACAGTCAGCATCGAAGTGAGTCGCCCACCTGAGCTGCGGATGGTGAGTGTCATTGAGGTGGGTTCCAACCCCGTTTTATCTGACTCCCAGATTAGATGGTTGTTTACATGCCATCACACACATCTCATTCTCTCTTCCTGAACACAAGAATTCCTTTCTGCCGTTGAAGAGGTTTTGAGAATTTGGTTGCAATGCACCAGTTTTGATTACTTCCGGTTGGGGCCCAGTATATTTTCTGTAGAGCAAGAAAACTACTTAACATTAGAAGCACGTTACGCACTTTTGGAGATTCACGTGAAAACGTGAATAAAATTATATTACAGTAAAATGTCCCTTTATGTCACTTTTGGTGTTTGTTTAAAAGTTTGTGAAGCAAATTCCATTCTCTTCCAGGACAGGAACACGTTTGGACACACATTTGATGCAGCCAAAAACTTTGCCTGTGTGTGTGTGTGTGTGTGTGTGTGTGTGTGTGTGTGTGTGTGTGTGATAATTGACAGGAGAAAAAGAGACAGAGAGAAAGCGAAAAAGGGAGCGATATGGAAGTGTAAGAGGTTACGTATCCTGGTAAGTGTGACATGTGGACTCCACGTGGGGCCAAAAGTGTACCACATGCTCACTGCTGACCAAAAGACTCTTGCAAATTATATCACGACAGGAAAGGTGTTCAGCTGCAGGAGGTGGCGTGTGAGTAAACATGGCTGGAGGAGGAGAACCAGCTTGAGGCAACAGGTAGGAAGGTGGAGACATGGAAACATGAGCCCAGTATTAGAAGTAATAAGGTGAGATCCAGACACACAGTTTGGCAGAGTAGGACAGGTATAAGGGGAGCCAGATGGCCAAGGGCAGGGGGTATGTGTGTGTGTGTGGGGGGGGGTTCACTTGTTACTGAGAACATAATTTAGATTGGGTCGCATATGGATATCAGTAAAGTCCAATCTACTGCAGAGAAAGGCAGATGTTACATCAGGCAGCAGGTGGTATGGAGGTATTAAGCTCCTGACCTGCTGTTGTACCCTGAAGAAAGGTACTTAACCCGTTTACACCCCTGTATTTAACTCAAGCAGTTTTGATTAAGAGTAAAACTCTAAGCATGCAAACAAAATGAATGTGATTTATGTTATATTATAAACTGTGGAAAAAAAAGCTGCACTCGGGAGAACTTGGTGGTACGACAGAGAGGCTCAGGTCACACTGTTGCCTGGGAGCTGTGGGGGGGGGGGCAGTTTTGAGTCTGGGCCCAGTTCTGTGTGTGGAAAAATGTGAAAATATTTCCTTAGCTCACGTGGGTTCCCTCCGGGGGCTTTGCTTTCCTCTTGTTTTTGAAAGGGCACACGGTTGAGGTGAAGTGGTAGCTGTACATCACCCTCGTGGTGGCAGTGCTGGACCAGTTCCCTCTCCAGGGTTTGCCTTATTGTCCTGGTTCTGGATCACAGCAACCCTATTTGGATCTGGGCCTGAGCCGCACTTTCCTTTGGCCTGAGAAAGCCTCTGTGCCGAGGAAATGTGCAGGATAAGTTGTTCTTTGCGCATTCTGCTGGCCACTGCAAGGTTACACGTGGTCTTGGCGTAGGCAGATATGCAAATGAATGACCCCCTCTCCCCTGTTTGTCTGCTAGTCTTAGCAAATCAGACGTTTGTTTTGCAGCAATAGTGTGAAACACGTTTGTTTGTCACGTCTGATTTTCTGCGGCACGCCTGACCAGTGAAGGAATTACAAGACTTGTGAACAACACTGGTGAACACAGTCCGACAAGAGGCTGCGTGTGGATATTGTCACATCTTGCCCATTCATTGTTAGCTATGTCACGCCCGGGTTTCTGGAATTGTCAGTTTATCAAAAAAAAAAAAAGTGAATTTTTTTTTAGAATGATCATGGGTCTTCACTGAAACAACATTTTTGCTGTTCTGTTTTGGTCGAGCAGCTGTGACAGCCATTTGAGAAGAAAAGAATCAATGTGGCATTTTGAGGAATGACTTCTCCACACACCGACTTCCTTTGCAACAGTAGAAACCATTCAGTTCCAAAGATCATTAGTCCTTGCCAGTTGGTTCACAGGCAGTTCCAGATAAACCAGAGCAAAGAGGGTATGTGAAACTCTGTCCCTGTCTGCATGGCCCACATGCCACGTGTGTGGACCAATCTTCTGGAACGACGATCTGGAAGACCTGGTTGGATGTCTCACATTCAGTTCTGCTTTTGGACAAGGAGGAATGGGGGCTCAGCACTTCCTACTGGCCTGCAGCGCAGTGAGAAGGGAAATACCAGCAAAACAGTGAACTAATTCCTCGACATGAGTCACTTACACCACTAACTTGCTAAAAGTTATCATAGAGTTGTGAAAACAATCAAGCCCTTCTCTTATTATATCTTCAAGGAATTCACTGAAGATCCAGTATGCACCACACATCCCACACTGTAAACCACCTAATATAATTCAGAAAAAAAGACAATAAAATAGACCCTAGTTTTAAAAAAAGTCCTGTTTCTTTCCAGTGGGACTGGGCCAAGAGTGAGGAGCTCAGGCTCAAGCCAGGATATTCATGTCACCACAGGGCTCCTTATGTTTCAAACCTGTTGTTCATCTAGTGTGAGGTCTGACTTTACTAGGGGGGTGAGGGGTGTTATACAATTCCACACCTGCATGCTTACCTGACCCCTTGCCTCCTCTCTGGTACCATGCTAGCACCCCCTCCCTCTTTGCTTCTTCACACGTCTGCAAATGGGAGACCGAGGACCCAAAACCGTCCAAACAGTCAGATACCCCCCCAGCCCTTCGTGTCTCACATGCTCCCTTCTGCTGTGGCTGTCAACCCGTGATCCGCTGTGTTTTTCTGAACTGTTGTACCACTGGCTAACTTTCCTTTTGAAGATGGGATAACAGACAACATCTTGCTTGCAGGTGAATATAAATGGGTCGGTTTAAGAAGAAAAAACCTTGCACAAAATTTGTTAGAATGTTTTCATTTCTATTAAAAAAAATCGGAAGGTTTTCATTTGGGAAACAGATTTACTTTAAAAGAACAACGTAGGCTTTGTGCTTTTTAATTTAATGAACATTTTGTCCAAAGATTGTTCCATTTAGCAGAATACATGCTATATGTTAACTGAACAAGATCCCTGAGCCTAAATAACTGTGACGTGTTTGGACTTTTTGGAACCATCTTCAGTGCAGTTTTTTGCTGTATCATTGTACTAATGTGGCTCTCAGAGCTATAAAATCTGTGGCAGTTTAGTTCCTCAAAAACAGCTACTTTCATGGTTTTGAATTGTCACAATCTGTTGCAATTTACAGAAGCTAATGCACCAAAAACACATCTCTTTGGACTCTGAGAGGAATCCAGAAAACTTAGAGGAGACATGCAAAGAAAGGGAGAACATGCAGGGGGTCCGACCTCTTCCCAACTGACAGGCTAGGCAGTGTTGTGATATGTTGTATAAATAGGAAGCAGTTGGAAGTTCCTTTAGACAATAGATGTCTGCTGAGTGACAAATCAGTTTTATAACTGATTAAATCATAACTAAAATTGTATATCATAATGTTTTCAAGAAGGTAGACAAACTGAAGTTGTGATTTTTCGTCCTGATCTGAGCTGCGGCAGCAGACGTTGGGCTGAGATCCTCAAAAGAGGGAGACGCTGCTATTGTTTCACAAAAAAAGTCACTTGACTGGTTCAGAATAAAACGGAGGCTGAGAGCTGACAAAGGCCAACGAAATAAACAGCAGACATCAGATGACAGGGAGTTGCTGTTGTTAAAGGTTAACAGTGGCGGCAACTTGACCGGTTTAAGGAAAGTCAGAGCATTAAAGGCAAAGGGTTCTAAAGTAAAGAGAGACAGAAATGTAATGGGGTGATGGAGTCCATCTTCGTCCTTACAAAAGTACTTGATTAAAAAACATCTATCCCACATTTGTTTGGGTTCAGCAGGTGAGAGGATTTGGGTGTTTTTATTAAAAAGGTTTTTACTTCCATATTGTGGTTCATTTCTGTATGAGTTACGTTGTGGTATCACCTGTAATGATACAGAATAAACAGTATTTTGTTTTTGTGTCGTAAAAGCAAAAAAGTAAAACAAACTTTTTATTATATCTTACTGTTTGGTACCTAATTATGAAAAATGAATGAATTCAGCGGTTCACGTTACACTGTTTACCAGTTTAAAATAAAATTACTCTACAATTCCCCTTTATCTTTCATTCCAAGGCTTCTTCCAAAATGTTTGCTCTTAGCCATTCTTGTGAAACAGATGCAAAGTGACAGTCAAACCAAACTTCATATTTTTTCCAGAAAATCAAAAGAAATAGTATTTAATTTTGTTCCTTTTTTTGATAAATTAATTTTTTGTCTTGTATTTATCCTAAAATAGACTTATAATATCCTATATCTCTGTTTGGCCTCTGAGGTCCAGAGTAATAAAGTTAGGTTTTCCTAAGTGTCCCACTGTTGTTTCTCTTATCGCTTCTCTGAGACAAACTGAGACTTTAATTCTCTGTTGAGCGTCCAGAAAGACTGCAGTAAATGTTCACGAAACACCATTGTGCTTTTCCAACGTCCACGTGCCTTCTACCTGCTCTCCTCACATTTGTATCGGCTTGGAACAAGTGTGAGCAGAACTGAAAAGACTAATGATGAAAAAGCTGCATGAAGATACCAAAACCACAGTGGTACAGCTATGATAGTTATAGTATCAGTTTATGTGCATTCAGTAATGAATTACAGGAAAAAGGAGTATTTGTGAAGGCAGCGAGCAGTTCTGACCTCCATGCAGCTGAGTCTGTAGAGACGCTGTGAAGCTGAAGTTGAAATGTGTCAAAGATTTCTCCAAAAGGACATCAGTGACGTCAAATCTTACAATTTTCCATTGTATTATTTCCTCTGGAAAAATTCTCACATGGGGGGTAACTTGTTCTCTCAGCTTCTCTCAAATACTTTGTGCTGTTGGACTGTTTATTTACACTGTCTGGACGCCAGCATCTGATAACTGTGAAAGAAGATTCCAGTTTGCGGGAGGCTACGTGAGCTTCCTTGCGTTGCAGTGTGGTGTGGCAATGGCACCATTAGACATCCCACATCCATAACAAACTGGTTAAACGTGCTTGTCCATGTTTATCCAAACCATATGTGCTGTGCTCCACAATCCCAGATCTTGGTGTCCACGTGGGCTGAGATGTCTATGGTTTTTTTCCAGGAGCGCAGAGCTGGGTGTTTCACATGAGTAACATGGGCGGAAATTCAAAAAACCTTGTCCTGATTCGAAACTCTGGTCATTTGCAGTGTGGGTTCAGTGCGTTTATTCATCATGTTTGACCAATGGACCTCCTGGAGGTATTTCACCCTGCGACTGCCGAGTTAATGCAACCGCGTGGTGAGATGAACCCTCTCAGTCAGCCAACCGCTTCGCGTGAAGTAAATGTGGTGCAAGATTATGGATGGATTTCCTTGTAACGCATTCACTTCTCACATATTCTGGGAAACGTTGGCCACAATACATCTCTTATACCTACTTTAAAAAAACAACATCTGTAAACAGTTGCAAATAATTTCTTTAATAAGTGATGAAGCTCTTGTAGTTAAGGTTCTAGCATTCTGCCACTAGCTATAAGACAGCAGGTGGGAGTAGGGTTCCCACCACCTACTTCAGAGAAAATTTCACCAGGAATTCACGTTTTACATTTGCCAGATGAAACCCATACACCTGCCTGACGATTTTTTTCAGTGTAGATGAATTCAGAGGGTCCACTGAAACCTTACATCGGGAGAGATACACAAACAGCTCCTGCAAAAAAGAAGGCAGGTATGGACGATATGGGCCGGGACACAATGAGCTGCCGCTAACGTGCTATCCGAAAAACCCCGCTTTGAACACTGTAGACGATTCTAAGCATTTCCTGAATATCATTTATTTTGTTTTTCTCAACGTGAAGCTTATGTAACTGATCATGGTGCTGACCCACATTTCACAAGCCACTAGACTGGATTTTATGCAGCCAGCAAGGCTTGAAAGTCATATGATGGCACAATAAAGATTTGAGGAAGACAAAGACAAACAGACTGATCGCAGAATGTAAACAAAGCAGGCAGATTCAGGTCAGTCAAACAGGTAAAAAGTTAACCTCGGGATGGAATGACCCCTCGAGAATCGTGGCATCTCAGTCCACTGGAATCTTGCCGATAAGGTGAGTCAAGTGACCATATAGATATAGAGGAAATTAGGTCGGAAATCAGCAAAATGTAGGTTGATATACACGTACATATGGTGAAGCAGGGAAGGTACATGGACTTGGGTCCGAAAACCACCCTTCTCAGCCACGTGCCACAAAAAATGTCTTTAAATCCTACTGTGAAGATTTTTCTAAGATTACTAGAAAAAAGAATGAGTCGCAGCCCAAAATGAGAGAAACGACCAGTTTACCGTGTTCAAGCTTCTCTGTCAGGTGAATCTATCAACACATTTAAGAACTTTGTTTCGTGGGGAATCTCACTTGTACAAGGGACGTGTACAAGAGCAGCAGAAATATTTATTCAGGTTTGCAACTTGCTCATGGCCCTTTTGTTCACAGAGAAGAAAGATTTCAGTCCCTTCTGACCTGAAAGTGCATCATAAAAGAGCACGACTGAAAAGTCCATCAGCGTGGCTGCTGCGAAATGCAGCAATCCCCCGCACGTCATCCAGGCTTTCTCCATCTTCAAGGCCGACTGATGTCACTGAGCATCAGCAGCGAGGTACTGCGCATGGGACGTGCTGATGGTTGGGCAAACATGGAAGGGTGTTCCTAATGTCCTGATAAGAGGTCATTTAAACAAAGACTTGCTGAGAAAATTCCCCTAAATGGTCTGCAAACAAAGTACCCTGTTTGTTCGCCTGCAACGGCACCAGTATAATTATTCCGTTGTCATGGGTTCAGCAGATTTTACCTTCTGGTGTGATGACCTCTATTTTTCTCACAGTGGCATGCAGCATTACAGGGGAATTCAACATGTTCTCAGGTTTCTGTGGGAAAGAAACTCTAAAAACCCCACATCAGCTTCCTGCTCATTCACAGCTAAAGTGCTGCAATAAGAAAAAAAAGGTGATGAAACCAACATCTGGCTCAGTTTAGAAACAGTTGCCTCTATCTTCCCCTTAAAAAAAGGGTGGTATGGACTGACAATTCAATTCAAAAAGTATGTAACACTGTTCCTAACTCTTTATTGTAGATGCAATTGACAAGAGTGCTGCCAAGTCGATAAAAAAAGTATTTTAGAAATCAAAGTGCAGTAACTGTCCCGAAAAAAGCAGGACGCTTGCGACTGTCTTCACATTCATTCATTTAGCAGATGTGTTTCGCCAAGCAGAGCAAACAAAAGTGCATTTCACAGATAAATTGCCACATAGGCAGATGTGCAAATGCCAAAGCAGTTGGTTGGTCCACTATTCCCATTTTCGCCCACACGCTTGACACAAGTAGCTGTCTATAGAACTGAGAGTAAAAACAACAGCGCCATAGCAGATGATGAGCTGCAAGTTTACAGAGTAGTTAGAAGATTAGTAGAGAAATGGACACAAAAGCGATGCATTCTGAGACCCTCCTTGAATGCTGAAGTTCAAATTCAGCAGTAGATAGACCTCCTGGCTAAGGAGCTTAAACCTGAAGGCGGTGTTTATAAGGGTTCGGTCTGTTCTCAAAATATTCACTATCTGAAACGCACCTACAGCAGCAGGACTCATAGTACAGTAAATATATCTTATACAGGCTATCCAGCCAAAGTTGACAGCTCAGACACAGAACCCGGTGGGAGACTGCACTGTTTCAGCAAAAGAAATTCAGTGGTTTACACTAATGTCAAGTACTAAAACAAAACATTGTTATCAGAAAAAATAAACATTGTTCGCTGTTTCTCCTAAACCAGCTCACATCTGATTCTTCAACATAACAAGGCAGCTTAGTTTCAAGCTTTGTTTTGGCCGGATTCCTTGTGCTCCTTAGGAAACAGACCATTCTAATATTATGACCTGTTTCAGTGAAACAGTATTCCTTCATACAGCACTCACATGTCAAACTTTACACTTAATAACACATACAGTGTGTACAGAACGTATATATTCATTGTTCTGGTCCTGTGTAGCACAGAAGAATCTGTTGAGAGGTTTCTACAGATATGCACATGATAAAAATGATGAGAGATCCATTTATTGGTACCTAGTTAAGCCTATATCCTAAACAGCCATCTTTCCATATAAATATTTTTCATAGTTTTTCCTTCCTTCATATTTTTTACCCCCCCCCCCAAAGCACATATGCAAAGGACTTTCTCAGCATTAGGCTTCCTTCCTGTTGACACTTTTTTAGATGCAAAGCTGACGCCTGTTACTTTCCGACTGAGTCTTCCCCTCTCTCTGAGCTCAGCGACGTCGGATTCCCCAGTGTGGCAAAGGCTTTTTCCCTTCTTTCTAGATGTTGAGTTTTTAGAAAGCAACAACAAAACTACCCTTTCCGTTACATCAGTGTCAATTCGGCCGCACCCCCAGCCAGGCAGGGAAAGGATCTGAATTGCTAAGATAACAGGGAAGGTCTGTACTGTTTTCATCATACCTTCTGTGTTGAAGGAGGCGAAGCTAAAGTATGTGCTAAAAATAAATGGAAGTATCTAGCTGGTGACTTAAGAGTCCATTTAAGAATAATATTGTCATGCATGCTCAGGTTTACTGAGGCAGGCCAGACTTACCCAAACTTATCATCAGTAATGCTTTACCACACATAGTACATCGTCCAGTTCAGCCCTACAACATAGACTACACCCTGGAGGTATATGGGAAAATTTGCAGTGCACTTTCAAGTGTCCTAAACTGAGAAAATTGAAGATCCTCCAAATATGAAAGCCACATCACTGAGGTATGTCACCAGGGTGCTGATTTAAGCATGGGAAGGATAAAAAGTGCTTCAAAATCTATTGTTCACTTCATTGATGTGATGATGAACAAGCACTCTTCCACATCATGACTCACTCAGGTTGTTTTAGGCTCCTCATCTACTCCCCTCCTGTTCACGTCCATCCTCAAAACACAACATGATGAATGAGTAAAAGTCCCAATGCGTCACAGTCGGCTCTCGGGTAACAATTCTGAATATGGAGTGGAGTGGCGTGAGCTCAGACTATAATAGGAATGAGGAGCTCCGAGGGAAGCAAAAGGGGACAAAGGCACTGATTCATTGTTTTGTCATGTGTTTCAATGCTAGCAATATCCAGTAATAATTCCCATCTGTACGCCAGTGTATTTCTTTGAGGCCAGTGTCAGTGTCCCGGGCACGGTCACAGGGGGGGCTCTGTCTTAGACGCCGTGCCTCACGTGGCTTGGGAAGCTGACAGGTGTGTTCCTCATGCATAATATCCCATAATCCCAGCTGAGCTGGTCTTTTTACTAACACACTCTCCTCTAAATGGTGCCACCCTCCCCCCGCCCCGCCACACATGTCATGAGTCACACAGCAGCTCACAGTGTCAGCACAGACAATGGAGCAGGAGATGGCTGAGCTGCAGACAAGGAGAACGGGCATTTGCGCCCCACCTTATAGTGCTGAGATGGGGCGAAAAGCTCTTTAGAGGTCTGGGAAGTAAAACTGATTAATCCCAGCCTCGGCACGTGCCTGGCAGGGTACATGTCCAGGAGGACTCGCTGTGAGTCAGTGCTGCTGAAGCAAAGTAGCAGGCGATTAAAGATTAAGCAGAGAAAATACAGGTGGTCTGGGTGGAGGGGTAGGGGCTGTTCTGCAGGATAAGGATTCTGGCTGCACTTAAGTGAGATAAAGAGCACTGAGTCACACATAGGAGATTGAGAAATACCTTGGACTTAAAATGAATCCCAAATCAATAGCCAAATTTCTGGTTCGTGTCACCATTGCGTATATCCCATTGGAAACCATACCGCATTAGAACAAGAAGCATGTCAGTTTAAACATCTGCAGTGCTGTGCCACATAAATTTTTGTCATCTGCGCTTGCACCTAAATGTCACTTTCATGAGTAAAGATTTCGTCACTGCTGTCCTTGCCCTCAGTCTCCCCTGCGTGGCCTGGAGTTGTGACAAGGAGAGAGCAATGGGGGCTTTGCATCTCTTCTGTGGCCTGGTGGCCTGTCTGTCATTCTGCAGAGGCCATGAAACCCAGATGAAACCAGGAATGCTGACATGTCATAAACGCAGTTATCAACACAGGCGTTTCTGGCAAAACTGTCGGTGGTCCACCGCAGAAGATATACTTAAAAACTTCTAAGTGACTTCACTGACGATGGAAGACTTTACATAGACATTGCAGAATTTGTGTTCACTTCCCTACCCTTAAGCTGTTTCAGTAAAGAGCATCTCATATCTTGGGTTCATGGGCCCCACTCGTGAAAATATTGTTCTTAGAAAGGGAATTCAAGGTCTCAGTAATGCTCCAAGCACAATTGCTCTAAATTGTCTCTTTTCACCCCTTTTTTGCAGAGAGAAGGTCAAACGCGCAATGACGGGATAACATTTGACAGAAGTTTTTGTTTTTAAGTTGCCTGGAGAGATGTAATGTTCTATTGACCCAACAGGAGAGGCTGTACAATCTCATTTCTTCACACCAAGTTCTCTGTCATGCGAATGCTTGAATAAGAGCAGCAAACCGTCCTGCATCCCAATGCCAGATGGACCCTGCACCCCGTATTTTCGCAGAAGCGCTGCAGTGACGCAAATTCTCAGAGGGCCTTTTCCTGGGTATTTGCAGCAGAGGCCTCCATTATGACACAATAAGCAGCAGCATAAGGTGACGGCATGTTTTTTTTTTTTTGCTTTATCTTGTAACTCAGTGCAAGCAGCATTTTGCTGTTCACATTCACTTGGTTTTTCAGACACGCACTTCGGCCCGGTAACTACAAAACAGCAAGCAATCCTAGCTGTCTGGCTAGGATGCTTTGCATATTCTGAAGATCAGGTGATCTTAAGGGCTGCAATTTGCCAGATCTGTCAAGGTTCCTAGCATGAATTCCAGGCAGTAAAGCGAATGCCTCTACCACATCTGAGTAGAGGACCACATGACATGAATGCAAAGTATAGCCACAACTGTGTGAGCTTTGAAACCTGAACCCAAACATTTTGCATGAGTTCCGCGGGCGCATCCATGACCGTTTATGCCTGTGTGTCACCTGCACGTTTGTGTCTTTTGCCCCTTAAATGTGGGGAGAGGGAATATAAATTACATGCTGACGTACATATTCACACGGCACTGTTTTGCCGAGCCAACAGCATACTGAACAGTTGCAGCATCTGACCAACGGTAAAAAAAAATAATAAAAATAAAAATAAACACTTTGGCTAAACGCTGGCAATGAAGAATAGTTTCTCTATTCCCTGGAATCAAAGAGGCCTTTAAAAATGTGCAAAACAATTTGGAGTGGCAAAAGAAGTGAACTGAGGTAAGAGGCCAACAGAGATTAAGGTCCCAGTATGCACTGCACACTGGTGTGACTAGATGCAGTGTTCTTCTAAACAAATGGAAAGCATCAGTAGCTGTATTTCGCCAAGGGTTTTTAAAATTCCCTTCAGTCAGACAGCAGCAAAGGAGGAAGATGTTTTCATGGGGAATTCCAAGTGAAGGCAGTAAATTTAAAAGCCATATCCAGCAGATGAACTGCTGCTATATAATGCTAGAAGGGTAAGGTCCACAAAGAGATTATTAGCTGCAACTAATCTTTGAAGTAGACATGGACCTGACACATTTCCTTTGATGACAAAACAGCGCATGCCATTGTTCCCTGTAATATTACTTACCTGTGTTGGCAGGCAAAGGGGAACTGATGATGCCGTATGCCGTGGCTCCGACAAGAAGTAGAGTGAGATAAAATTTGCGCACTTCAGTGAACCTCTCGACATAATTGGGACTGGGGGGCGACAGGACGGCTTTACGGAAGAGTGGCGTTGATGAGGAGAGACAGCACGATGTGCGCTGGAGGGTAGGGGCCGCTAGGAGTCACAGAAGGACACATATGTCAATAATGACCCATCGTGATGACATCACAGGAAGCCTGGGTGGACAGTGACATGAATCACTGCCTGGTTATATCCTTTCGGACGTCAGTGTCAAGTTAGGGCCTGCTTCGTTTTGTGCCCCAACAGAGCTGCAGCCTATACATCTGTACTTTCAACTGAGTGATATGAAATGCAATGCAGTCTGCGCAGCACAATGAAGAATGAAAAAAAATTGCTCGTGAAGAAGTTGCGGTGAAATAAAAAAAGAAGGTTTAGCACACGATGCTTCTTGCGACACGTTCGAAAAAACTGCCCTGAACCACCAATTTGCTTGACCCTGCGTGGTCAAATGACCAAATAAACTTTAATCAAATAATAAATGCAATGATGGGACTGATCACAAAACCCATATGTGATACTGTCACTGCAAACCATGTCAGATTCAGTCATTTATTAAAACAGATTTAACTGAATTTCTCAGCACAGCACAGCTTCAGATGCCCCACATTTGCAGCACATTGACAGGGTTAGCATTGTCTTTCAGAAATTTTCAGATGTTGTGCAGCATTTTAAAATCACAAAGAGAAGCATGTTTTATTATTGACAATCACATTTGACCTTTAATGGTGGAGCTTTACATGTTCGACAGGTTATGCTATATTTGAGTGAAGCCCGTGGTTTACATTTTGTTTGCATTCTTCTCGTAAAAAGCAGATTAAGCAGCATAGTCTGACCTTTTATGTCTCTTCTTCCCCTTTATGGGTAAATGTGATATTTACTTTTGCTGTCCATTCCTTCCTAAGCAGCTGTTCTGGTATTTCAACATTTTTCCACCAAAGACGCATCCAGAAACAGAGTGCTATGAGCATTCTTAGAAAAACTCTTCCGTCTTTGTTTAATTGTAGAAAATGTATCTTTCCTTCCTGCTGGACATTTTTCTTGAATGCCACATGCACGAAGCATTCGTCTTGAGAATGAGGGTATTACAAAGGAATTAAATTGCTTCCAAAGTTCATTTCTGAGAAAAAAACAGATCAAAACACAGTACTGTATTGTAATGTTGTGGTGGAATTGTGGCTCCCATCGTGCTTTACTGTGTAAATACTTGGTTTGTCCAACCATGGTAGGAAGTCCAGGGCTCGGCAACGACCCTGAGGTTGTGTGGGGGTGTACAGTAGTTCTGTGGGTGGGGGTCTTATTAACCATGCCACGCAAGAATAAAGTTCATGTTCCCACAACTCTGCCTTCTGAGCCCCCCGTCTGTAACACCGCCGATGCAAGGTCATTACAGAATAATTTCAGACAAGCATTTTCTACATATGTGGGGCACTTTAAATTAATTGAAAGAACAAAGTATGCTTAGACAAGTATAATTCTAAATAACTCTTGTCTTCTCTATATTTGTTGTAGCCTTCCTCACATTCAGGAAGCATCAAAGGATGCACCAAAAGCAAAAACAACATACTTTTTAAAGCAATTTGACACCAACAGAATTAAGTGTAAGAAGTATGTTTGGAAATAAATTGACAGCACTGGGTTATTTTTACCAGATGAAATCTATATGTATGATTTTGTATATATTTAAGCTTTCTGAGCTGTAGGAAAACGAATATAGAATCAGAGGTCATTTTATAGCTGTGACAGTCAATGTTTTCCAATAAGAGGAAAGGTTCGTTTCTTAAGTCACAGCAAAACTTCCTTTTTCAGTTCGTTTCCGCCTTCAGACGAGGCTATGAGTGTTTTAATTTGTTTTTTAATCCCCTGGAAATTCTGCCATCATTGCTGACCTTTCTTCAGGTTGCAGCATGGATCTTCCGACGTTTAGCGCTATGAATCAGTAAGTCGCTGAAATATAGCTGTACATACAAACATCGAATGTACAATTTAAAATGTGACCAAAATTCAAAAAATACAATGTAACTGATGCCCCAAAACACCTAATAAATAATACTAAATGTGCAATATAAATATAAAACCTCAAATATACTAAAACTAATTACCGTCGCGTAAAATCTGCAAAAAGAAGCAAGAAGCAGACCTAATGTACATTTCACGGGCCATAAAATGGATTATAATAAATAAAGCAACAGCAGCTTTTTGCACAATCGCGCACCCGCAGGTCGTCAGTGAGAAATACATAAAACTCGAACAACGTAAAAAACGAGCGATTTCCAGCAGCGCCAGCGGACACGGCGCGGCTTTACAGCAATAACAGCTCGAAAAGGAAAATCACGTGGTCGCGCGTCTGCCTCATTCGCGTCATCGTCTCCATCTCCAGGCAACCGCTCCATCACCTCGAGCGTCAGAGCGTGCGAGTGCCGCGCAGTTGCTCGGCAACGTGCGCCCTGCGCTGTCGGCCGGCCTCGCGGCCCGCTGCAAGCTCTGACGTCAGTGTGACGTTAATGAGGTGCCTATCAATTTGTTATGGCGAAGTGGGGGGGGGGGAGCAGAGTTCCTGAGCGGAGCGTCGCGCGCAGCGTCTGCATGGCACTGGAACGCGCTGCAGGAGCGAGGACGCGCACGATGTAGCTCCGGACACCGTACACACTTTGCAAAATAAGCTCTAAATTTATACAGTCTTCGTACTTTGGTGTTATATTTCACGGCCGAAAGTTTTACTCCTACAAATCCTGTGGAATATTCCTCGAGCAGCCCAATTATAATTGTGGAAGAAACTTCTTCGGATGTCCAGTAAGGTGAGAAACTATCGTCCACATTATTCGAAATCATTAATTATATCAGTAATTTAAATTCCTAGAAACAAATACTCTTTCGCTTTAACAACAGTTTCTCTTTACTTTTATCACTCACGTTGCTATCGTATTTTGCGCTCTGCTTAAAAACAACTGTGTGAAAACCTGAAATAGATGTTTTCAACAACTAACTTCTATTTGTGATTTGTTTGTCGTTTGTTTCGGACGTTTTCAAATTTGGTGGCGGTGCATCCCCGGTTTTGCTCTAGTTCTATTATTAATACTATTGAAATTGTAACGTAGTAAATCCGATTCGGTATGAAATGTTCTCTTTTATTTAGTGGATTCCAGCTTGTCAAACTGCAATACTTACTATTCATTGCAGTACAGATACACAGGATTTTCATGACAAATGTTCTGAAGAAGTTTGTGAGCTGATGGAATGGATATGAAACAGAAACGTGAAGCTTGCTGACTTGGTTCGTGCGGAGTCATACCGTGCGGTATCTATGCATTTGTGAGTTTTGCGGAGGGGACCCGCATTCGGGAAGTGTCGCAATTCGACAGCCTCATATAAAGGGGATGTGATGTAATGGTCACGCCAGTTCACTGGTTTCGTTATGAGGAGGTATGGAAGGCTGATCATGGTCTGAGTGTGGATGGGTGTATAAAATCACAAGGCTCATGTGCATTCTGTATATTCTGTATTTTGCATACAGGTTTGAGAAAAGGCAACACACACCAGTGTGGGAACATTACACGGTGTAGAAGGAGCTGCTGCCATCATGGTCATCATGCCGGAAGGCAGTCAGTCACACTGCAGGCCTCTCCAGGTTGGCTTCTATGAAATTGTAAGAACTCTTGGCAAAGGAAACTTCGCTGTTGTCAAACTGGCGCGGCATAAAGTCACCAAGTCCCTGGTACGTTCTCAGTGGATTCCAGTGTCCGCTTAATGCCTCCTTTGCTTTTATTTGTAATTTTAGATGTTTGTTAAACTCTTAAGATGCATTTAATATCATTTGTGTTTTGCACATTGTTAGATGGGCCATACTTGTAGAGCTCACATCTGCTCCCCTTCTTCTGTTGAGGCTTATTGTTAGCATTAAGAGTAATTGATGTGTATATTTTATGATGTAGGTTGCCATCAAAATTATTGATAAAAAGAGACTTAATCCCTCAAACCTGGAGAAGATCTACAGAGAAGTGCAGATCATGAAACTTCTGAACCACCCCCACATCATTAAGCTCTACCAGGTAATGCAGCATTTTCTTTGTTTTCTTTTCACAGTGCGGGGCTGGAAATGGCAAAAAACATGTGTACCGCAGCAACTGTGTGTTGGTTTCCTTTACTGGGAACACCAGGGGCATTTTGAAGTGTGCAAAAGTGTCTTATCTGGGGAGCAATAAGGTGGAATGGTTGTCAGCCTCTTTTTTTTTTTTTTACCAATTTCACATCTGTCATTTGCAGTCTCAATTGGTGGTGGTTTTAAAATGTGCGATAAAGCAAATGAGAGCGGAGAAGTGACCGGATGCTCACGTGCTTGATGTTGTCGGCCAATTGAATCTACGTTTACTGGTATTGTAGAGATAACTGGCATAAACGAAGCCAAAGGTACACAGACATGTAGGATATACCTTTGTACATGCCGTGCATGGACTCATTGTAATTTCATAAATGTATTTAACAGCAGCTTCCTTTCTTACTGATATTTCACATTCTTGAATAATTCCCTCAACATGTGAGGTTTTTTTGCTCTTGGAGAAAAGCTGTGCACGGTTCCGGTGTGTCCGGCTGTCAATCTGAAATTGTTTTTCGGGGCACATTGCAGAGAAGTGCAAAGAGGAATTAGCGCAATCCCTTTTGCCCTTTCCCGGGCTTTTCGTGTCTGAGCCAGTGTGTGGGGGAGAGAGTGTTAGTTGCTTTGGATTATTAGCGACTCGGAGGTCTGAACGTCCAGATGAATTAGCAGCAGGAGTCGTGTGTCGGAGGAGTCACGTGAATCGGAGCGCTTGCGGACGGTTTTGCGCCTCGCAGAAATTTAGTCTTGACTGTTATTTGTCTGAAATGCCTAGTCACAGGCAGATCGGTGTTTTTCAAAAATATGATTTTGAGAATTTAATAACAATATTGAGAACCGTGAACCTGTTTCTAAACAACAGATCCTAGAACAACAGCAATCGAAGGTCCGTTGCTGGTGGAACAAAAGACCTAAATTTGCGCTAGTTTGTTAGATCAGCAGCTTCAGCAGTAATGATTTAATTCTGCGATATTGCTCTCAGATTAGGCCTCTATGCTTTTAATGTCATTGTTTCTTGTCTCATATGATTATTTAGTAATTATTTACTTCACACTGCTGCAGACGGTGTTAAAATGATAGCTGGGAAAAGGTACAAAGACATCTCAAGGTCAGCCTTAGCAGAGATGCAAGGAGCACATATGTACCTGGTACTGCAGGAAAATGCTTCTGTTTTTGTTTTCTCTGAAAAATCAGTTTCTGTTATGACTTTAGCTGCCAGGAAGCATTATGTAATTTTATCAGAATATTTCCACAGCTTTTGCCGGAGAAGGCTGTGCTGGTGCAGTAGCTCAGCACAAAAGCTTTGCACCCATTTTGGGGGAGGAAAGGTCAAGCACTTTGGGCTTCGTCTTAGTCTTGCTCAGCTCTTGAGGCTCCTGGGATCTGGAGCGGAAAACAAGGACCCGATTATCAAGGCAACAGTCTCTGCATTTTGTTTTTGCATTCAACAACAGACAAATAAAACAAAAGAGTTTGACGCCCCTGACACTGAGCTGGCCTTTTCCCTCACCCTGAAGTTCAGCGGAGCCTCTGAAGGCTGAGAAACCCCTCCTTCCTGCAACGTCATATTCCAGTGAAATGGGAACTTATGAGGCGCAGCCTTATTAGATCTTTCATTGTTAATTCCTGTAAATACAAAGATAACACCTTTCTGTGGTGTCCTTTTCTCTTCCATACATTTCATGAATCTGTTGCACAGTTCCTTCTCAGACTAGCTGCAGACATTGAAGTCCACACTTCTCTTTTCAACTTCTTAACTTTCTCAGTGTGAATAAAGAACATTTTAAATCATTCCTGTGGAAACCTTGTTCTTTTTGCTGCTTAACACCTTAGGCGTTTTAACGTCCGTATTCCCGGAGTTCATGAATGCATTCTGCTCTTGTTAAGTGTTAGAAATTCCCGGGAAAGGAGCTGGAAGTTGCCATTTTCTTGGTAATGCTGTGATTTCTTTTCAGTTTGCCATTGTTGCTTGTCAGAACAAGCTGGGCCATGCATGCAAACTCTTCGAGGAACATAAGGATTGGCAATGTGGAGACGGAGTTGCATTTTTTTTCCTGGAAATCATAGTCCAACAGTTTGTGTTTTGTGTCTTACAGGTAATGGAGACGAAAGACATGTTGTACATTGTTACAGAATATGCAAAAAATGGAGAGATGTTTGGTAAGTTGTTACTCCATTTACCTTGTCTGTCATGTTTTCTCTTGTTAGTAAATGGATGTCTTGTTTCCCCGGCTGTTAAGGCAGCAGGTGGTCAAATGATGTTAAGGAATAAACTGAGTTACTGCATAGCAGAGAGATTTGTGGTGCTGTGACCTGTCTGGTCATGCTTAAGCTGTTTTATTACATTAGTGGTTGGAGGTTTTAAAATTGCAATAGTTGCAAAAAAATTAGCTAAATAAAACCAGAAAAGAAAGTGAACTTCTCCAGTCTAATGATGCCACTCTAATTGAATGTTAAGGTCATCTATAATCCTGCTTTCCGCTGCAGACTATCTGACCTCCAATGGACGAATGAGTGAAGAAGAGGCACGAAAAATGTTTTGGCAGATCTTGACAGCAGTGGATTACTGCCACAGGCACCACATTGTTCACAGGGACCTGAAGACTGAGAACCTCCTTCTGGATGCCAACATGAACATCAAACTGGCAGGTAATACACATTTTTCTTAGTGAATTAGTGCTAGGGAACACTTCAAGATGTCCAACTGAGAATTTACCATTTGTCAACATACCCAGAACTGTGGCAGATGACACAAACACAGACCACACACAGTTTCTTATCGTTGCCGTTAGTGTGAAGAAATGCTTAGTTGCTCAACAGTACCCTGCTGCCACCCATTACTAAATGGAAAAGGAACCTAATTTCTGTAGTAATGTTATGTGAAATTTCCCTGTTCCTTTTAGACTTTGGTTTTGGGAACTTCTACAACCCTGGGGAACCTCTTTCCACCTGGTGTGGGAGTCCCCCCTATGCAGCACCTGAAGTCTTTGAGGGAAAGGAGTATGAAGGACCTCAGTTAGATATCTGGGTAAGATCGCTGTAGTCGCTGCATTAACTAACTTTTGTACATTCTACTATATGCCTTCGGTCTGCTTTTGTGATGTGTCCTTTATAAAATGATGGTTAAGGAAAGTATGAAGTGAATGATGATTCTTCATTGTTCTCTTCTCCAGAGTCTAGGAGTGGTGCTATATGTGCTAGTGTGTGGGTCCCTCCCGTTTGACGGTGGGAGCCTTCCTGCACTGAGACAGAGAGTCACGGAGGGTCGATTCCGAATTCCTTTCTTCATGTCACAAGGTAGGTGATTCACGGTCTCTAAGCTCTCAAGAAGGGCCATCACATCTGCATGCATATTTCTCTGAAGCAAACAAAAACAAAACAGGTGTCTTTCGAGATATGAGTAGATTCACTTACGGGTTTTTGGATGTATGAGTGAAATTGCTAAATGCCCTTTACCAGCTATGACCAAAATGGTCTGATTTTTCGTGCTTATGAGTAGTGAGCCAAGCGTGGGGGGGAATTTTCGCGTTTATTGGTTTACGTAATGCAGCCAAAATGCCCAACAGAGACCTCTCTGGAATTGCATTCGTTTCCCATATTGCCTCATTGTCTTAAAGCAATGCTTTCACCTCACTTCTCTGACTTAATGAGATTTCACCTTACAACCCAGTTCCCAATTTACCTCAGCGCATTATGCTTATACGTAGGGGGAAATCTGTAGTTACAAGTCTAGTAAACAAGCGCTGATCTTCCTGGAGTCATAATTTTTTGTCTCGTTGTCCTCGCAGACTGTGAGAACCTAATCCGCAAGATGCTGGTGGTGGACCCGGCCAAACGGATCACCATTTCTCAGATAAAACAGCACCGCTGGATGTTGGCTGATCCAGCAGCGTCCCGTCGTGTCCTGTCATATAATTCCAGCCTGGGGGACTACAGTGAATCTGTGCTGGGAATAATGCAGACTCTGGGCATCGACAGGCAGAGGACCATTGAGGTACAAGCACTGGTGTGATCTTAGTGTTACACATTAAACCGTTAAAGAAAACTATTTGTTGCATGCACGGCTTCCACTGATACTTCAACAGAGCTCTCCGGTCGACGTTCTCCTGAGTGGCTAATTTAGTTAGCGCTGTGGTCCAGGAACAGATTAGCATGAGAATTAAATGAAGCACATCTCTAACACTAGTGTCTGGCTGTAACCGCTGCCTTCATCTGCTTCTCATTCCAGTCTCTTCAGAACAGTAGCTACAACCACTTCTCTGCCATCTATTACCTGCTGCAAGAGAGGGTGAAGGATCATCGTAACCATCAGCTGGGCCGGCAGAGTGGCAACTGGCTGCGGAGCCCCCCTGACTCCTGTGCCCCAGAGGTGAGGTTATTTAGCGCACATGGTGGTTTGCGACATATTTACACTGCATTCGGCTGAGGTGAGCAGCAGGTTTGCGTGCAAATTTCTCACCGTTTTCTTCTGTCCTTGTCTAGATGGTCATGGAACCTTCTGATAGCTTCAGGACATTCTTTCCGTTCCCAGCTAAGGAGAACCTTCCCATCCAGTCGGAGATGGATTGTGACCCAAGTGGCTTGTTCCAGGTGAGCTGTCATTGCTCAGGACATGCTTTATTGATTCAGTGACTGTCACCCTGTTTTTTCCCTCTCCGTGAGTGGAGAATCTCACAGAAGCTTCACCCTCTTTTCCCCCTGCAGCAAGTCATCTTCCCTGGAGAGGCCAGTCTGAATGGGCTTCTCCGCACCCGTTCCATCTCCCCCAGCAGCTTGCTGGACACCGCTATTAGTGAAGAGGCTTGCCCCCGGGATCTGGAAGAGGAAGACGGGCTTCAATCAAGCTCCCCTGCCCACTTACCCAGTACCACCTCCCGCAGACACACCCTGGCTGAGGTTTCAGCCCGCTTCCATCAGTGCACACCTCCCTGTAAGTGTGCCACACTTAAACATGCACATGTACACGCAGCAATGTGGATCAGCTAGCTGCCACAACAAACACAACAACATGAAAAATGCAAGTTCTGCTTAGAAACAAACCTTGGACATTCAGGACCATTTGCATATGTGACCCAGTATATTTTTCCTAATACATCTTTTTCTTGACACAGGTATTGTGGTGTCCTCTGTCAGCCCGTCAGATGGTGCTTCTTCAGACAGCTGCTTGAAATCCTCATCTTGCAACAGCGCAACCTTATCCTCCCTCTTGACCTCTGCTGGAGGCCTAGGCTCCCCCGCAACGACAGGGACACCCTTCACCCAATCTTCCACCCTGCTGCCTCAGGCTCAGGGTAGCCTCCCCGGAGCCAACTTTCAGGAGGGTCGCCGGGCTTCAGACACATCCCTTACACAGGGTACGTTTCCTTGCTTCGTACGCCAGCTACCTTCTGGAAATTAGGAAGGAGAATTTTCTGTAAGAACAGATTGTTTGTTTCCGAGTCAGTAGCCGCACTGAGTGTGTTTTTGCCAGTAGACTGGCCATCAAACACCCTTTCATCGTGCCCTTCTCTGGTTCTCCAGGCCTGAGAGCATTCCGCCAGCAGCTGAGGAAATCTACTCGTGCAAAAGGTCTTCTGGGACTCAACAAAATCAAGGGTCTGGGCAGACAGGCATGTACTGCCAGCCTCACTGGAGCCCGAGAGCACCGTAGTCTACTGGAGGAGGTTCTGCTTCAGCAAAGGTGAGCAGTCCTTCCATTCGGTTTTACCTACTTTGATCGCCATCCACTGCTAAGAGTTGGATTTGTTTTTCCTTCATTAAATTCCTGTTACTTGAATTTCCTTCTCTCCTGTTTCTCTGCAGAATTCTACAGATGCAGCACCAGCAGAAGCAGCCCATGTCCTCCCATCAGCCAAAGTCGACCGTGTCATCTTGCCTCTACTGCCCAACTGCTCACTTTGCTGACCCCCCCACCACAGCGCTGCATTTGACCGAGCATCAGCAGGCACTTCCTCACTGCCCCGTTCCTCTGAACATGCAGACTAGTCTCTGGCAGCAGCCAGTGGAGTCTTCCTCCTCTTCTTCAACGTCTTTGTCCCCGGTGGCCTCTGCAGCCCACCTTCTGGAGGCTCAACTGCACATTAGTCAGCAGCCACAGGCCCAGGTGCGGGCCCAGCTCCCAGCACATTTCTCCTTTCTGCCGCTTCAGAGGGGCTGGAATGTGACTGTGGCACCCAGCCGAGACCCCGAGCTGCAACAGCTCGGAAATGTAGGACAGCAACAGCTCAGCAGCTGTTTGATGGTCAAGTAAAAAGATGCCTCCTGGAATACTGCCCTAGGGAATAGCACATCTGCAAACACATTCATGTAATAGTGAAATGGAGAAAGACAAAGCTCAAGACTGCCCACCTGGAGGACGTCTGAAGAGAGAGCAGGTCTGGACAGTACAACTGCTTTAAAAGGAACCACAGGCTGATTCCTACCGTGAGAAGGAGACAGGTAGAAAAAAATAGACTGAAAGTGAAAAATCTTTACAAATACGTACATATATGTGTATTAATTTGTTTCAAGCAATAATGAAGCTTTTCTGAAGACCCTCAACATGACCCTGACCCTGACACTGACTATGAGAAAAGCAATACTGGACTGAGCCGTGGGGCTGGTTCCCATGCATGGGGTTATGTGTCAATGAGTGGTCTCACTATAAATACCAACCAGTCTGCTGACTGTATATAGTGAATAACATAAATGGCACAGGTGATCAGTGTGTCTGTGCACTTTGGAAAAAAGAGGAACACAGGAGGATTCCTTTCTCATGAGGAACAACCTAGGTTAGTTCGGCTCAGCGTTGTTACAAATAACCAAAGCTTCCTTGCTTATAAGTCGGTGTTTGTTAGCTACATAGAATGTCTGAGATATGCATTACAGAGCTTTTCCAAAACCTTGTACGTTAGTCCTTTAATTCCATTTGGGACACAGTACAGAACAATAGCTAAGCTTGTGTCATACAAAGTAAAAACCACAGAGGCCTTAAAGACACTACATAGTTAGCGAGAACAAATGCGGTTTGTTTTTGTTTGAAGTAGAACTACTTGGAGAAATCAAAACTCCTGCCGTGCTGTGTACAACATGCATGTATGGTTTTCCACCTTTTCAAGCAGAAGAGGATAAAAACCGCAACTTATTGACAGGTCCGTGAGACTAAACAAGCAACAAACAGATCACCGTTCCTTTTTTTCCCCCCCTGCATTGTCCAACGTCTTGCTTTTTTTCAGCATATCTACCTCCTCATACTTTGCGAGAGCTGCAGATGTAGACTCGGAATTATTTTAGTTCTCCCTTTTTCGTGTGGCCCGTTTGAGCTCAGCTTAATTTTTTTTTTTTTTTTAAGCCATCGCAGTGATGCTTTTTAAAGGCGCACACTGATGTCACGTATGTGCAATATTTCATGATGAAATGCAGACACCAAGAGGTAAGAAGGGTAGGAAAACAGCAAGTTATTCTGCTTATTCTGTTTGTCTTTTAGTTTTCATGTTCCATGTTCATAGGAGTGACTGAAGGAAAAAAAAAACATTTTTGTCCTCATTAGGAAGTTTGAATTAGCAAAAATGATGAGGAATATTAGGAAAAGCAGGTTGGCTGCCGACACAAGTTGTAGGATGAAGGACATTTCATGTTACCTTTCATATATATGGCTTTGTAGTAATACAACAGAGTTAGACTAAGCCAAAGATGGGTCTACATGTCCATTAATGCTGCTTTCCGTTGCGCACACTGTACAGCACTACTCAAAATCCTATGAAAAAGCAGTGGGTACTGTTTGTAAAAAACACATAGTGTTATATATTCGTGGTGACACCCTGTGTCAGCTTGATAAGAATACAGCTGTCCCTGATGTATCACTTTGTCCTTTTTGCCCCCTTTTTTGAAGCAACCAAAACTATGTGTAGCAATAGATCTCCAGAAATACATTTCAGTGCATATGTGTGTATTTTTTTGTTGTTGTCGTGAGCCTTTCAAAAAATGTGTACTTTGCATTTTACTGTTTACCAGTTAATTTGCTTAAATTTGAAATTTAAATACCACATCTCTGCAGTGGCAGCATCTTGTCTTCCATGATAAGTAGAGGGTTGTAGTAAGTGGTGTTATTAGCAGTGTTATTTCCAATAATGGTTGTGCCTTCTGAACAAGAACAATGACAAAAGGATCAAAAATGACGAGCCCATGCGAACCAGCTGTACATACTGGACGAAGATTTTAGCTCAGCTGAAACGCAAACTGTCTGTGAAGCCATGAGCTATAGGTTTTGTAAACTCCCAGCTCCCATATTTGTGCAATTTCAGTAATGCACTTTGTTTTTATTTCATCTCTGATGTGTGTTTCTTTTGAAGATATGTGTTGTTTTACAGTCAATGCTTCTATATTACATTTTGACTGAGGAATAACTGAAACACTACGTTTTAAGTTTTATAAATTCAGAACCGTGTCTTTTTTTTTTTTTGATGCATTGCAGAAATATTCTTTCTGGTTTGCGAGTTGACTTGTGTGTCTGTATGCAAGATTGTTTTATTTAAGTTGCTATTTATTAAAATAAAATTTAAATACATCCTTAACTAAGATTGCTAATTTGTTCAGACTCTTAAAGCTCCAGTTACATCATTAGGTTATAAAATGACCAATAAAGTTAATAAATAGTGAAAGTAATACACTTTAGGATGCAAAGAATGAAATTCTATCTTTTGCCAAGTTCCATCGTGACCATCACTGTGGTATCGTGACTCATGGTGTATGAGTGATAATACATGTGGTGAATAACCCCATCAAGGAGAAAGCTCAACTTCCACCTGCTTTACCGCAGTTGCCATCTTACATCATTTCTCTATACTCTACTCTACTCTATATAAGCGTAAAGCCGCACTGAGTGGACTGACTAGAAGGAAATGTGTTATAAAGTATTTATGGAACATTAATACGTACAAATCAGATGTTGGTGGAGGCTTCCCCGAAACTAGAGATACTGAAATGAAGCCTCTGAGGGCCGCAGAGACTGCTAAGAAGACTGAAATGTCCACCAAAGTTATATCTCTGTCTGACATTATTCCCCACAGTTCTTCAGTTCTCAAAGGTTAAACGAAAATGTTCCCTTCTGCACTTTGAACTTTTCTACTCTTTACGCAGACAAACGCAAACTGAAACGGTCAACCACCTTTCCAAGACGTGTGAGGAAAGACACGACACGCAACACGTCTTGCTAACTTTTCTGCACAGGTTAAATCATTCAGCTGTTTGTTTTTTAATCTCTAAAACTGTAGTTCAGACTGAGACCAGAGACCACATCCACCACCTTCCAATTTTGTACAACAAAAGCCGTTTTTGAAAGAAAGAAAGAAACTGTGGAAACCTTGTCACGCGCAGAGCAGAACATCCAGCTTAGCAGGGGAAGGAATTCTTCCATTTAAAGCGATCATTTCTGCTGCCCTTGTAGATTATATTGACTTGACAGTAAGCCGTTCTCATTCCCGACCATTTCTTTTCTGAAGGAACAGACCTCTTAGCTCAGTTATCGCAAGATCCAACAGTTAAAAGCAAGAAAACCAGAAAGGGATTCTGTTTGGACGGGCGTTTTTAATTCCATTAAGTGGATAATACACCCTTTTTGGGGAATGACGAGAAAGCCGGACACAGCTAAGTCTAAATGAAAAAGGCAGGGAAAAAAACGCGGCTCCCAGTTGTATCCACATAGAACAAATTCCCTGAGACGGAACTGAGGGAGCTGAGAGCACATGGAAACAAAACAAACGTTTCAGATTTCACTGAGGACACTGAAGAAAATGCCACCAGGAGACTGAATGCTGAAAAACACACTGGCATCAGTTATGCTTTTCTAATGTGCTTTTTATCTTTAGTGCTCTTGACAAGCGTTTATTTTAAAAAACTTGTTGGGGGGCTAAAGCTACTAAGACACATATAGGGCTGATGAATCTGAAAACAAAAGGGCTCTACTGGAATGTTTTGCCAAGGCAGCAGTGCCTCATGTACAATATTAACCAGCGCTAAGCATTCCAGGGCACGATGTGCGTCATCCGACTCACAGTTGACCCTGAAAGGCTGAGAGAAAATCTTTCTCGCGTTCCCCCCATCCCTCCCCAGCACACACGTTACTTTATCAGGATGCAGCAATAACAATGGCCAGATATAATGGATAACCAGCTCAGCCCCTATGTGTCAGCTCCTCCTTTGTACCGAAAGGGCCTTAGAGATCGCAGATGTGAAATAGCGCGATGGGCTGTGACCGGTTTGCAGATAAGCCGTTGTGCTCCTGGCGACTATGAGCTCAGCGCTGGGATTTCTTGGCATGTTTCTGGTCTGTGTCAGTCTGAGCAACAAAAAGCTGGTTGGGCCTGCAGTGTTCTGATGTCACCTTCTGGCTGCCAGCGGTTTAGAGGTGTTATCCAGCTTCAGAATACTCACCTCGCAATAAAAAGTCTGTCCACCCAACATCTTGTTTCTCGCTCAGTGTGAGCAGTCAAGCGGTGTACTCAGTCAGTACTCGGTTCTGCACTGCCTGTGACTCGCTTGAATCTGCCAGCACCTGGGGCTTCCAGTTTCAGACTGAAGTGACCACAGACAAATACTCAATTCATACAGTCATTTTTCATATAAAATTTGCTTTCACAATCATTTTCTAGATAGATCACAAACATTAAGTTGGGGTACAACATTGTGGCATTTTGTGCTGATCTCTACATCCATAGAGCTGAATCTCTGCATAATTGTTTGTCAGTTTGTTCTTTATACACAGTTCTGTTTTTCAAGCCACACATCCACACATTTGAAATTTGGGACACAAGTACTTCTCAGCCTAAGTTAGAACAAAACACACACACACACACACACACACACACACACACACACACTAGTGAAGTGTGCCTCTAGGCAGTTTCAAGCTGATTTGTCAAACTGAAGACAAATGAGCCTCTTCACACAAGAAAACCTCCCCCACCACCCACACACACACACACACACACACACACACACACACACACACACACTTGTTTTTGTCCTTTCTCCATGACTAACACTGTAATAAGGACAACTACTTTGATAGTAAAACAGTTTGGTGGTTATATAATGTGTTATTACTTTTTTCATTTCCACCGCTACACCATTTTGGCCCGGGTATCTCAACTAGTGTTAGTAATAAAAGCTCCAGGTCTCATACAAAACATCAGGATTGCTGCTCTTCCTTCCCTTCATTTTTTCTTGCAGTAAACTTCAGATCCTCTTATTAGGCTTCAAAACAATAAAGTGTGCAAAAGTCTCCTTCCAGTCCAGGACAACCTATAACCTTGATATCCTGTGCCGAGTAAAATCACCGAAAATTTTGCATCGTGTCTCATTCTTGTGCCCAGAGAGGTGGGCAGCTTCCGGTGTTGCGCTCAAAGCGGTTTTCTTCTGCATCTTCTCATTAGGAATTTTCTGGGTTTGTCTCCTCAAGACCCAGTTAGCTTAGTCGACTAAAGCTTGTACACTGTTCTCCCTCCTTTTTTGTTTATCGCTTTTGTCACACCTGGATTTTACAAGTTAAGCAGTCGCTTGGGGACTCTATGTGACAGAATTATTATTAACTATAATATACAGTATACAGTATAGTAATAATACTAACTATAATATTATTATTATTATTATTATTATTATTGCTGTTGTTGTTGCGCCGGTTCATTCCAGTTGTTGCGTATCCAGCCATTGTGAAATAACTAAAAGCTCAAGAGCATATTTGCTTTATCATATTCAGCTTTTCTCCCATGTTTCACTCATCCTGCTGGGGTTGACCTTGCCTGCCCAAAAAGCGTGGTGTCTGTCTACGTGCTGAGAAGCTGTGCTATTTCCACACATGGCAGACAATGCGGTGAGGACTTCTACAGTCAACACCCTTCAGCTCTCACATTCCCATGACACAGTTAAGCAGCGGGGCGCCACAGCCACCCCCTCCCCCCACCCTGCCCCCCTCGAACACAACCCACCCACACATCACTCTCAGAATACGTGCCACAAGATCTCTGAAAATCCGCCTGGGAGGGAGCAAGGGGGAAACATAGGACACCTTGCATACAGTAACACCATGCCTCAGAGTGTGTTAGATCAGAGCTTTCTCGGCCACTGACCGCAGTCCAAGTGCTCTTATCACAACCTCACTCCCACGTGACGCAGTGCTGCTCCCCCTGACGCGCGACTGCATTGTGCAAGACAGAAGAGGAATTGTACATGATGCCTACATATGGTTTGACACGCTAATGGAGAGCCGCTGGTCACACAACACGCACAAAGTGAAGTCAGCAACCACCAAGTACGTAAACACGCAGGGTGTGTGTTGTCTGTTTATGCAGCATTTTCCGAGCCTTTCTGTAGTTTTTTCCTCGAGAAATTCTGTCGAACAGCAAGTTTTACTCTATAAATCTGAAGCTTTAATTATAACGGCAACACACTCACTTCCGTTAACTGCGTGTCCTGGTCAGGGTCATGGTGGGATGATCCCTATCCCAGAACCCCTGGGTGCCAGGATAGGAGGGGTGCACCCCAGACTGGATGGCATTCCATTATAAGGTTGCGCCCCACACACACACACACACACACACACACACACATACACACACACATACACACACACACACTCACACACATGTACACACTACAAGCAATGTTGAGTCACCAGTTTGACCTGAAACACGTGTGTTTTGTTGATGGAAAGGGACCAAAGCACCCAGAGAAAACTGACAAAGGCAAAGGAAGAACATGTGGACTCAGCACGGACTGAGCTGGAGTCAAATCGGGGCAAGTCGAAGCCCACCAACACCCAGCCACACCCCGACATGTCACAGCAATGATGGCCATGTCGTTGCCCATGTGTTGGGCCTTGTCACTGTAGAGGCCCTTGTTCATCTTAGGCTCAGTTTAGGTTTGTTGTAATACAGTTACGAGCAGGAGGAATGAACACTATGCAAAACACTCCTACATTTGTGCCCTCCCTGGTCACTCCTTGGCCCTGGAACGCACTGGCGTCCCTCTCGAACCGACACCTGCACAGCCCAGGTGCTGTGGGACAGGAGGGTTCCTCGCTTGAACTGCTGTGTAACAGCAAAGCACCTTCTATTCACATTTTATTTTCTTCCAATCCCCACATCCAGGAACTCAGAAATAAGATAACTTGATAATTTTGTCACTGTTTTAACAATTCGTACGCATATTAGTAAAATTATATCATCTATAAACTATATTTTTTCACGTTTTAAAATGTATTACAAACTGAATTTACTGCACAGTATGTGTCAAAATATTTAATACACTCAATTTTTAAACTTTGACCTTATTGCTACAACTGTTATAAAAAGGGATGAAAAGGACAGCATTTGCAAGTTAATAGGCCTGCGGAAAAGCAAGAGGTAATTTTTTTTTTTAAATGCCTGTGAATACAGGTTCTGCGGCTGAAGAAGCTGCCAGTTGAGGACTGTTAGTTCCGATTTCATGTAGGACAGATTCATCTCTCGCCTCTGTAGTTGTTCATCTGAACTGAGTGCTTGTAAAATTGTGTTCTCCTTGAGCAGAGAGGTGGGTCCCAACGTCCCACCGCAGGGCTCTGGTACTGTGACAAGTTTCCAGCCATGTGTTGCTTTGCTGGCACGTTGTGAGCCTGGAGGCTTCCTGTGACATCTTGCATTTTGCAGCTGTGGTGCCTTTTGCTCACAGGGTGACATCACAGTCTGAACCGAAGCCACTGTCCCACAGGAGCGGTCACCCCAGAGGCTCGGTCTCACTATGTTACCCTCTGCAGAGTGGGGGGCAAAGCCAGCTGTTCCGTGTCTTCAACATTGTTTCAAGAATTCTGTACCGGAGGAGACAGCACCACACTTGTTTAGGAGAAACCAGAACATGAGAACCAGTACATGGAACAAGAAGGACATGGGCTTAGGAATTCTGCTTTTTTTTCTTTGCTTTTTTCTGGAGGTGATAGGTTGGGGAAGGTGTCAGGGAAAAGCAGACCGGGGCAATGAGCTGCTTCCCCTTCTCTCCCCAGAGGAAGTTCACAGAAAGGCCTTAAACAGGGGAGGCATATGTGTTATAGGGTTGGCCTGGTGTCCAGTAGTGGTATCCAGGTGTGGTTTTGTGTGACATTCTATGTTTGGTATGAAGAATTGCTTTATTTGTATGTCTGACAGCTGTGATTGTGAAGAATTCCGCACAATGTGCATGTGCGTCTCCCCATGTGCCACACAGGGCTAAGACTTCAACACATGATCACTGCCCTTCTATCTCACCACCTTCGAGTCCAAGATTGCATTGCTGTCCATCTGCTGAATCCCTTCTTCAAAAAAACCTGCATCTTCTGTTTTACTCTCATTCTGTGTGTATGAACCCTGACTGAACCCACTTGAAGCCAAAGTCTAGCAGGTTTAAGCACAGTAGGTGCTCAACACTATATGAGGTAGTTAAGGTCATAGGGACTGAAACTAGCAGAGGGTGGGAAAAGGGAGTCCAGGAAAGAAGGTTCTGGGTGAGATGGTGTCACTGTCTGGGTGACTCAGCCTGTGGAATGCACTGATGTCATGGTTAACACCCTACGGGACAGTTAAATTCAGGAAAGGATGTCGCTTTGCTTCAGTAAACTTTAACAAAGTCAAAGACTGTTTGAAGGATTTAAGAACCACACGCACTGAAGGAAGAAAACTAAAATCAGGACAAAAATTTTAGAGCGTATGGCCCAATAATACTCAGGAAGCCTAGATTTAATTTTAGTTTCAGGGTTACTTAGTAGGGCGGTACGGTGGCTTGCTGAGGAGCGCTGCTACCTCCCAGTGCTTGGACTTGTTGGGTGAGAATTTGAATCCAGCTCAGTCTGTGTGGCATTTGCACGTTCTCCTTGTGTCTGTATGAGTTTAATCTGGGAGCTCTGGTTTCTTTCCCACAGTCCAAAGACATGCATTTCAGGTTAATTAGCCGCTATAGATTGTGTGCGTGTGGGGAGGGGGGGCACCCTGGCATCTTATTCAGCAATTTCATAGCCTGGCACTCTGATTCTGGGATGGGTTCCAGACTGCCATCCCCGATCCGGTCCAAAAATGGATATATGGATGGTTACTTGGTGAGAGATATGTGCCTTTTACTTCATTCATAACTTTGACCGTCAAATCCTCACTTATTATCCTCCAAAACCCCAGGCAAATTGTGCCAATACTGCTCAATACTGCTATCCTACTGCGCAAATAAAATGCAAGAGAGCAGAAACAAGTGTTTTTTTCTTACGTTTACAGCTTTATTTGGTTTTTTAGCATACTGGCCAGATATCAGCTTTGACAGAGTGTGAAAAATAAGACGGGAAAGATATGATCCCACTTGAAAGGGATGAGGAAGATCAAGTCTGGAATAGGCCTGCTGGCTGGATAGTTCCAGTGATGGAGTCCATCTTGAAATGCATCCTCAGACTGAACACCTATGTGCAAATAAACCATCCACATCCCCCTCCTTCTCCTTCAACCCACCCCTCCGTCACATTTCCACCGCATTCCTGTTTTCTTTAAGTCTGGATATCACAAATGGTAATTTCTTCTTGTTTGGATCTCAGATACCATCCCTCTCCTTCCATTCTCAATAATGATCATAATGATGATGACTATGATAATTAATAATGTGTTAATGGTAAGAACTACATCTATGAAGAGGACATAAGAAGCCAGACATGCACTGATATCTATGAATGGCTGCTGGCATTAGATCAGGGCAAGGGGACGACTGATATGGGAAAGGTAGAGAAAAAGGAGGCCAATTTTGTCTTCTTTGGCCCAGCATGTTGGATCCACAAGCATCTGCCTCTGCCTTTGCCCGCACCGCCTCTGTGCCCCTCCCCTCGGCAGCAGGACTACGCCCATCTAGGAGGAGACGGCAGAGCTCGGCTTATCCTCACGGCTGACGGGGATGTTGCGATCGCTGCGGTTGGAGTCTGTGGCTGAAGGCACCTTGGGCGCGCAGACGGTCAGAAGCCCATCGTAAGACAGTGTGCAGGTGATGGCAGTCTGGTCCACATTAGGAGGAAGGTGGTAGCGGCGATAAAACTCACGGGAGATGAAGCCATGATCATCCTGGGACAGCAAAAAAAAAAAAAAACAAAAAAATAGGAGTGAGACTGAAAGATTGAACAGAAAAGAGAGAAGCAGAATGGGGATGTGGGGAACAAAAGTGAGAATATAGATGCATACAGGACTGGCAGACCATTGGGTGCTTAAGTGTCATACAGATAACAAACAGATCTGGGATCTGGACCACAACAGCCCCCCTCGGGATAAGCGAGTGGTGATAATGGATGGATGGCTGGCTAACATATAGATCACATTAGGGTTTAGACACTGAACCTGCAGAGCTCCTTAAAAAAATCCATGGTAAACAGCAAAAGTCTTTAAAGAACGGAAGACTTTGTCCATCACGTATCAAAAATTTTAAAAAGCGATTATTGTGTGTTTCACCAAATATCGCCTTCTCTGGCCAACAAGGAAATACATACGGCTCCATCTATTGTTTACAGCCTGCACACACACAGGACCGCGTGAGGCTTGTGCGCGAACCGTTGTCATACGTCTAACTTATGGGAATTGCGTTAAAAAAAAAAAAAGAGAAAATCATTTTCACCCTTGATTTGATCACTTGCGTCACATTTGTACCGGTTACTGTATGTGCTGCAAAATCCAATTACGTGCCACAATGCTCTCATTGTGGACAGCATGTGTCTGCTGAGGAGTCGCTCCCTGCCAGGGATTTGCCTCATGTAGATGAGTGTGGCTCCCGATTTGCGTCCCCTGGAGTCATTTGTCTGCATCGGCGTGGGGGAGACAGCAGGTGATGACGGCGGCGCTTCCCGAGCCACATCTGCCTTCCCAACTAGGGCCCTGCATCTGTGTTTTTCAAGGGCATCTAAGAGACAACAGAAAGCTGCTGGCCCAGAAATGACCCCCTTGGATACACAGCAGTAAAACGGACCCCTCATCCCATCCGCTGTGGCTCACTAAAGACACCCGTNCCCAACTAGGGCCCTGCATCTGTGTTTTTCAAGGGCATCTAAGAGACAACAGAAAGCTGCTGGCCCAGAAATGACCTCCTTGGATACACAGCAGTAAAACGGACCCCTCATCCCATCCGCTGTGGCTCACTAAAGACACCCGTCAGCTCAGAACGTGTCCCAAAAACCTGCAGCATGAAGGTGGAAAGCGTGAATCAGAGTAATGATGAGACAGCATCCCCTGGAGCTCATCAATAATGCAGCCGAGTTCAAATATCAGGAACACAACACCATCACTTTAACACCGGGTCACTTATAATGACAAGTTTGCGTGAAACGCGTCCCGGATGACCCCCGTGGAGCCTGTGCTGCAGAAAGAGAATGAACTAGAACGGCTTTCCCTGGGATTTGGGTCGACTGCAGTGCGGCGGGGGAGTCGGCTGCTCACCTGCCTCTCTCCGTGTTTGCCACGGATCTCCACGTAGTCATCCACCACCTTAACACTGAGTTCATCAGGGGAGAAGTGCCTCACGTCCAGGTGGACGGCGAACTTGTCCCTGTCAGACCGCACCTGTGGGGTGGGCGAGGGGGGAGGGGGGGTCACCGCCAGGGTCACAGGAGGCAAAAGCGGATTAGTGGCGAAGGCACAACCATAAAAATGAGACATAAAACCGCAGCTGGTTGAGGCTATTATGACTTTCCTCAAAGGCATATATCAGATTTTTTTCCCCACAAACTGTCAAACTGTCCACGTTGAAAAATGCATCTGTTTGTTGACAATAATTCCATCACTATTGATTTACCAACATCAGTCCTGTAAAGGCCTTGTCTGATAAGCCTGGTCCAGCTCGACACACCATGCGGTCTGATGACATTGTGGGCCAGGATGTTTCCGATAGCATCAGAGCGTTGAGCTCTCGGCCTGTTTTTAACTATATCAAATTCTATACGATCAAAATAAGAGAAGTAAGAGAACGAACAACTCACTTAGCTAGTCGAGCTCATGAAGAAATGCGTCTCGTAGATATTCCTGAAATTAAGAAACCACCCTCGCCCCGTTTCACCGCATTCCCTTTTCCAACCTGTTTCTGTCAGTCATAAATCATGTTTTACAAGTTCATGCATTTTTTGTGCCTTCCTGCCACCGAGCCCTGCAACTATTTAACCCACCGTAAGAAAACTGCAAGTCCTTACTGGTAAGCGCCGGTGTACTGATGCCGTAGAGCAGGTGCAGGGAGAAAATATGTAACAAGCAAAATACTGATCGCTGTAGTGCTATGAAAATCCCACAGGAAGCACAGCATGACAAACAATTCAATGACACACCGCCCGTAATTTTAGGGGGCAGAGAAATGAGTTCATCTTGGAAACATAAACTAAGGAAAATGAACACGAGAGACTAAGCGAAACCAAGACAAAACGGATAGAGAATGATGAACCAGTAATCCCTCTTGCGTAGTGTGTTCTACATCATCATCGACGACGAGGAAGTCGACTTTCCGTACCTCGGAGATGCCAGAAGCAGAGGACTCCAGGAAGCTGCGGAACAGGGACTGTCTGTAGTACGGGCTGATGGTGGAGGCAGAGAACGGGAAGAAGTCGTAGTCAAAGATGCCCTCTGTGAAGAACTGGTCAAAGAGGCGGGTGGGGAAAAAGGGGCTGAGGGCACGGCGGAACCATGGTAGCTGGATAGCAAGGTCCATGGCCTCTTTCTCAGACGGGCTCCTGGTGTGGGCACTTAATGGCAGTGACAGAGCTGAAGTGTAAGGGGAACCAGGCAGAAGATAGAGCAAACCCAAGAGTTGGGTGTTGCTTCCCCTTCACTCTCCCCCCTATATATACCTGCCCCAAAGAATAATGGGTATTAGGCTGGATTTCTCTGGAATGGAATTATCTCATGGCAGTTGTGGTGCTGTCAGCAGAATGGGCCGGGGCAGTGCCGCGACCCGAGGGCAGCAGTCTGGTGGGCTCGCTGGGCTTTGGACCCCATGCCAGTAACTGGCACCTGCCAAAACAAACAGGGCAGCAAGTATGGTGGAGGGGAAATGGTGGACACTGGGAACCTTCTCTCTGGAAACCTCAGAGCAGGAGTCAAACCTGACTGTGTGCATCAGACATGGAACAGACTCACAACACATATGATGTGGGAAACTGGGTGGGTGTGAACAGTTTAATAACTTTCAAGAGCAGCATTGTGATAAATGTGTCCAGTATCCCTGTAGAGTGTGTGTCACACATCATGGTTGGGTTTAGATGCTCTGAGTTAAAACTGGGGTTTAGGTTTCATTATTACTGGAGATGATTCAGAAGACTTAGTCACGACACTTTTCCTCTCCTTGCCGCATTGAAGTAATCTTCACAAAGTGTTAAAGAGGAGTGACCAGGCATGGGAATCACTGGTGAACTTCCACTTTCTTTCTGTTCTTATTTTATTATTTATTTTTTATGTACAAAACCCAAACACAAAAGTCTCCACATTAGGGAAATACAAAGTAAATGGTTAGAGGGCCTTGAAAGAAAAACAACTACACCAATAAATCTGGCCACCCCTGGTGCTCATTTACTAACATGTCACACCCTGGTAGGGATGCCAGTTTGAGCATGAAAGCCATTGCCAGGCTCATGCTGAGCACAGGAGCAGTCATACTATCTAACCTTCACTTTCATTCCTCCTACCAACTGGTGGTCCACCCAGGGTGCATCTTGTCTCAAGGCTTGTGTTTGCAGGATGGCTTCTGAACCACCATGACCAAGAAGTTACTGATGATGGACAATGGATGAACTTTTCCATAGTTCTCTTGCCCTTCAACCTGAACTCTTTTTCAGAGGAAGCTGGTATGTATGCATGCAGTCCCTAAATTCACTACTTCATCCCACATCTTTGCTGCTTGATACCTACTTGAAGTGAAGAGTGTCCAGTGGGTGCAGATCTTCCCTAAAGTGTCAAATCTTACCTTCCTTTAACATATTAAACACAGTGGCAATTTTTCTTATGGTCTTTGTAATATTGTATAACAAGCTGTGTTACCTGGTGCTGCCTGGGTCAGAAAGGTGTATTGGTGGAAAGATGAAAAGTAATAACGTGATATAATCACCAAGCTGTTTTACCAATAAGGTGGGTTGTATTTAGTACAGTCAAGTGGAAAGAGAAAAAAAAACAATATACACAGTACTGTGCAAAAGTCTTAGGCACCTGTGGGGAAAATGCTATAAAGCGAGGACGGTTCCAAAAATAATGCCATGAATACTTATTAACCAATAAACCTTCTAAAAAGTGCAGCAGACAAAAAACCTCAATCAGATCNATGCTATAAAGTGAGGATGGTTCCAGAAATAATGCCATGAATACTTATTAATCAATAAACCTTCTAAAAAGTGCAGCAGACAAAAAACCTCAATCAGATCAATATTTGGTGGGACCACCCTTTGCCTTTAAAACACCATCAATTCTCTTATGCAAACTCGCATGCAGTTTAAGGTAGAGGTTGGTAGGTTCTTCCAAACATGTTGAGCAACTGGCCACAGTTGTTCTGCAGACTTTGACTGTCCCTGCATGTCCTCCCAGACTGACTGGATCATGTTGAGATGAGGGCTCTGTGGGGACCAGACCATCTGTTGCAGAACTCCTTCTTTTTGTTCAAGACAGTTGTGTATGACTGAGATTGGGGGTTTGAGGTCATTCTCAGGCTGCAGAATGAATTTGGGACCAACCAGAAACCCCCCTGATGGTAGATAAGAATCTACCTGTACTTCTCAACACACATTCAAGTTGCATGCCTAACACTTTTGCACAGTACTGTATATCACCAAACTTTTCTACCATTACATAACTAAATTGAGCAGCACTGTGTGTGTTGTGTATTATGTTGTTTAACATTTTTTATTTGCGCACTTATAACAAAAAAAATCCATCCACACGTAATAAGTAGTGTGTGTGGTGTCCCCCCTCTGTGTGGGGGGTTGTGACAAAAATTCATCAGTGTGCGGGTGTGTGTCAGAAAGAGAGAAAATGTGCACGTGGGCAGTGGATTGGTCGACGTGTCGCGAAAACACTTCCGAGTTTCGTAAGCTTTGCTGTGTGGAGCTAGAAAACACCCTCGCATTTTCAAAAAGGTCTCAAAAAATCAGCCGCGTGTTTGAGCAGGAAAATGCGTTTGTGTGCATTGAGTCTCAGCCGACACGCATGCGAGTCGGTGGGGAGAAAATTTGCCACCGTGCGTGGTCCGTTGGGCTTAATCTTGACAAATCAGCTGGAAACTGCCTGGAGGCACACACCACTGTGCATTTATGCAAGATCCTAACCTGGGGTAAGAAGTACCTGTGTGGCAAATTTCAAGTCTGTGGGCAGAAAAACAAATCCGTGCATAAAAACACAGACAGACAAACAGAGACTCGGCTTTCTAGCGATAAGCCAGACACTAATGTGATAGACTGAGGTCTCTTAGGACTTACAGGTTCAAAGAAATTGAACTGAGTGCTATTCCAAAACTCGACAGACTTCACATACACAGTTTAGAACCTCAGCCCCGATGTCCTCGACCCAGTGACCAGCGTGTGGGTTTATGACTTGCACGTTGGCTTTATGACAGCTGTATTGATGCAATCCTGAAGGGCTTTTCCCAAGCTCAGAAAAGAGGCTTACGGAAAACCGACAGCGCTGCCCTTTTTCCGGCCCAAAGACCCGAGCGGCATCACAAACAGTCATGGAATGCGTGAGGGGCAGATTGTCGCAAAGCAGGGGCGGATGTAATGGGGGGCTTAAACGCTGGCCAAACTTCCGTCCTGTCATCAAGTTCGGGGGCAAGATACTTGGGAGATCATTATTATCACTGGGCTCAAATACAAGCGACGGTTGTTCTTTCGTTCACGCTGCTCTGAGCAGCGATTTTTACTGTAACACGAAGTGTAACGGCTGCAGGAGCAGCTGCTAGTGTTCGGTGCGTGAAAAAAACCAGCATCATCTCAGCAGGGCGCAGAGTCTTATCGACAAGACGACACCGAACACCAGCGGCTCTGTGGACAATGCAGCGAGAGAAGCCGTCAGACCCTGAAATTGTCGACGGTGACACGAGTGAACGTTCACGTTGTCGGGATGTCGAGGAACAGGTATTGTTGGCAGAAGCAGCGCTGCAGGGGCGGCACAGCAGGACTAGCGTGACTCACTGATGACAATTATTAGTTTTGACTAAACTGCTAACTTAGTGAATTACAGAGTTCAAACCAGGCCATCAGAAGAGGTAATATTGTCCCTGTCTGTCCTGCTGGACGGACTAAACAGTGGGAAACAGGAGCGAATTCTTTACCGTTGCTATTTTTCATTATTATATTAGTAATAAAAACGGTCTATAGAAGACTTTAGGTGACTAAATTGTGTTTTTAATGCAGGCAACTTGTGCGTCACTGTCAAAAGCTGCACATCACGGAGCTCTGCTGTGTTTTAGTGTTCATTTGACGCCCCCTGTTGGAGATACACAGGAACAGCAAATACGTGATCCTTCGGCGACCTGAAACGTGAGGTTTGAAGATGGGAAAAGTGACACGACAGGAGTGCAGAGTGGAAGATGCTGAAAATATAAATTAGAAAAAGAATTAAAAAATTAAAATAAAAAGCGGTCCCGTCCCACCGCATTTAAGGTATCACGAGCTTAAGCCTGTTATTGTGATTCAGTTGCAAGTTTAAAGGATGTAAATAAGGCTTCCAGTTCAGTGGCTTCTTTTCACTGCCTTACAGAGTTGGGTAATAAAATGCTGAACTGAGCCGAAATGACCGGAGCAACTGCAAACCAAATTTATTTGCCCAAATGTTTAAACTTTAACATTTGAAACGTACAGCTTTATACTGGAGGAAAATTAAATTCAGCACCTTGAAGTGACAGTAATAGTAAGCATTCCTTTAGGAAGGTGTACAATCATTCAACATTTATGGAACATTAACAGGAACATCTAGAACGTGCTCAAGTGTACGATTTGGTAGTTCAGTACATTTAGTACAGTCTAAAAGTGTAGCCGTGTAACAGTCATAGTAAAATCATAATACTTCACACAGAGACAGAGAGAAAAACAGAGAAAGTCCTTTGATTTGTTTGCACAGCTGTCCACGAGGACCCAACCCATAATCGTCCACAGAATATATCACTAGTATATTCACTCTCTGAAGTCAGACTGAAATGTCTACAATCGGAAATCAAAATGATTTTTTAATTATTAAAGAACCACATAATCACCTAAAGCAGCAGTTAACTGACTGGGACAACCCAGTGTATATGGAAGTACTTATATATAATCAATTTTGGAAGTACTGCACTAAACCATGTTAACCAAACTGAAGATCACAGTCATACTAATAAAATGTTCCCATTGTGTGACGACTGATTCATTCAATTAAGCAAAGAATTATGGAGCACACATTCGTGAAAATCACTCCGCTCCAGTCATAGACACCAAGTGTTTTATAAAACAAAATACAAGTAGCCTGTTCAGCCGATGTGCTCAATTTACGGTTTATAATTGTGGTATTCTGGGTATTACAAGCTCAGCTAAGCTCGAGTTTACGCTTGCTAAAACACAACCAACCACAGCAGGTTGTGGACAGTTGACAACCGTTGGCCTAAATCGACAGAAATCGGGAGAAAAAGTGGAAATGCTTGTAAGCGATGGGGTAGAATCACCAATGCCCTAACCTCTTTACTGAACCCAGCTACCCCGCTGTCACAGCAACAGTACCTTGACATGGGGAGCAGCTACAGCTCATCCGTGCACTCGGACACGGATCGCTCCCTCTTCTCCCGGGCTGTGACAAAGTTGAGCAGGTCGATGGCGGTCACGACTCCAAACACCATCTGCTTCAGATTGGGGGACCCATCTGCCATGTCTGTGCAATACAAAAGGGGGGAAAAAGTGAAAAAACAAATGGGGTCACCGTGCTGATGTAAATATGGCAAGAATTAGAGAGCTGGATAAGAGGTACAGGTGAAGACATGGGTGAGTGAAAGGAAGATGCTATATTCTCTGAGGACATCTGTCAAAACAAACACCAAGCAGTCGGGGGTTCGAATCGGAAGCAATGACAACCCCGCCGTCATTCTGCTACATCATAATGACAGCTTTAATAATTACGATATTCATCAAATATTCATTTTTGCCAGGAAGTTGACTTAGGGTGATCAAATTTTGAAAGTGTGTTAGAATTAAATTAAAATTATTCTTTTAGATGCACCAAGAACTCACCTCAAATCAAAGAGCTACATAATTCTAATCTTTTTTTTATAAATCAGGCCCCTTTAATATTTTATACAGTTTTAACTTACTTACTCTGGCACTGGATGGGACCGCTCGCACCTGTGTGACGAAGTCAGACACTTACACTGTATTTGCTCATGGACCACCAGAGCAAAGTGGTCCGTCTCAAGAATACGGGAGAGTTTTCCCAGGTTGTCATTCAGGTGAATCTGTGGAAGGGAGAAGTTTGGGTGATGAGCACCTAACACGCCTTGGCCACATTCTTTAAAATTCATACCTTGTCTTACATAGAGGAAAGGAGCCCCTGGCTAAGAAGAAAAACACACTGATCTTAAACTTACTCTGGAGGATAAAGAACTGAACTACAGTGGAAAACAGCTGCCCAAGTGAGGTTATTCATTTAACTGGATAAGTAAATAACACGACTGCAGCCAGTACTGTCAACACAACTCCTCTCACAGCCAAACCCTTAGTTTTATTTTCCAGCTGCTGCTTCCTAGGTTGGTCCATATTTCAAAGATATGTCTGTTGTTCCATGTGAATGTTAACTGTGGGGGTTAAAATCTTGTCTTACACATGCTAGTAGGACCCAAGACAACGGCAGGACTCACTTTTTTGAACTGCTTGTAGAGGACCTTGCTGACTGGGTCAGAGGGCTTCACTTTGCCTGCCAGCACAGATGAGAGCATGTTCCCAAGGGTCACCATGCCCAAGATCAGCCTGCAGGGCACATGGCAGGTATGGTATCTTTAGCAACCAGAGAAATACAATGTTGGCTACCAAGATGAGACCCTAAACCTGTTCTGCTCTCTGCCAGACTCACCCAGACTCACCGACCACTGGGGCCTGGTCAAAGGCCTTCTCCTTCAGAATTTTGATGGTCTTCTGGCAGGTAACATTGGGCAGCACAGTAAAAGGGGCAGAAAGGTTCAAGTTCTGCAGCTTCAGATTCCACCACCTAAAAGACGTGACCAAAAAATCATTGCGGTTCACTAGCATTCGAGGAAAGATTTTACAACAACGATCTCTATTTTTCTGTTTTATACGCTGCAACAAAAAGCTGGACCTGGACAAGTGGCATGTTAATATTCAGAACATCGGGAACTGAATCTTCAGTCTTTTTTGTGTAAAGAAGACAAGCTCTCACCAGGGCTTGGTCACCATGATGTCCTCCTCCCTCAGGAATCCTTTGTCACACATCCATTTATCACTCAGGAATTTGGACCTGAAACACACAATAAGCTGCATGAATCTAAACCTTCTACATCAAACTATAACTCAAACACATTTTAAACTTCTTGAGAGCCACCGTACGAGTAGCCAGCACCTATCCTCTGCAGCATAACATAGTTAGTAATCCCCAAATACATTCTGCTGGTAGCTGCTTTGACCCACGGGCTGGTGGACACCGAGCTCGGTCCTCCAGCGTTCCCCAGGATGCTCACATGTAGTTGCGGAGGGAATCGGGCAGGATGACCACGCACCGCTGGCTCTCCTTCAGCTCTTTGGCTGCCTTCACTGCAGCTGCCATTGCGCTACCTGAGCTGCCTCCTGTGATGTTTCAAAGGACATTTTTAATCAAACATTAACATCCAGCCATCCTTCTAAAGTCCATTCCTCCAGCTGCCTACCAAAACATCCATTATTCAATCAGAGCCGATTCCCACATCCCTCAAAACCCCACAGCAGCTCTCGTAACCAGTCTGCACTTAAATATCTGCTTTAAACATCCATTTAACAAACCTGCCATCAGGTTTAAAACCGAGCGTCTGAGAACATACCGCACAACAAACCCTCATCTCTGATGAGCATGCGGGACATGGCAAAGGACTCCTCATCACTGCACTTGTACCATTCGTCCACCACCTAACACAAAAACAAATAAAACTCAGAGATTACGGACCAGTAAGACAGAATAAGACAAATGCGTGTTGCAGACTCACTTACGGATCTGTCCAGCACTGTAGGAATGAAGTCGTACCCGATGCCCTCTACTTCATACTGGGTCTTATTGGTTTTATTCAGCTCCTCTGGTTCTGCCAGGGTTGAGCCCTCAGGGTCAACTGCAATAATCTGGAAGAAATTCGTTCTCGGCCCGCGTGCTAAAAAACTGCATATTTACGGCATTTAAGCGATATCTGGGAAAGCTGGTTGACGGTTTTCAAAAACAGGTTGGGAACATGTTATTTTTCTTATTTAAAATAATGTCAAATGCGAGTCGAGTGCACGCAATTTCAATTTGTTCAAGTTTTCAGGAATGAATCAAGTGTGTGAAACGGGCTCCTCCTGCGCAGCACAAAGTGATGACGACAACCATGTAAACGTTTAACATTAAGCTAAATCCTCCAGCCTGATATTTTATTAACTTTTATAAAACATTACCATGTAATTCACATTCTTTTAGGACACAAGCGACTCATTTCACAACACTACTGAATGAATCAAAACGACAGAATGTATTCAAAGGGGACCTACTTTGACGTTTGGACATTTCTCTTTGAGCTTTCGAGCGACACCAGTGATGGTGCCCCCCGTGCCTGCTCCAGCCACCAGCATGTCCACTTTACCTGTGTGAAATGACATGCGTGAGAATAGTCAGGTGCTACACAAGTATCAGAAGTTACCTAAAATTCCTCCAGTATCTGAAACCTCCAAATTCACCAAATATCATTTGAGAAAGAAAAGAAAAAGAGAGCAGGGGCAGACCTCACCGTCACATTGCTCAAGGATCTCCTCCGCTGTAGTGCTATAGTGGGCTAGAGGGTTGCTGGGATTGCGGTACTGGTCCAGGATGTGAGAGTTGGGGATCTCATTCTTTAGTCTCCAGGCGACACCCACGTGGGACTCGGGGGAATCGAAACGAGCGCTGGTTGGTGTCCGCACGATCTCTGCACCTAGCGCTCTTAGCACGTCGACCTGAAATGGACAGGTTGGTCTTCAGTGTTTTCTTTTCCAGCACAAAGGACTGCAGTAATCTAACCAAGGTATGAATCAGCATTGCCCCCCCCACCCCGACTTGGAGTAACGTGTACCTTCTCCATGCTCATTTTCTCCGGCATGACAATAATGCAGCGGTAGCCCTTCACGGCAGCAGCCAGGGCCAGACCAATACCTGAGCACGAGAGATCCAATAAGACAGCATTCCCAGGTTCACCAGCAACGTACTTCACACCGGGAGGGATGCAAAGCAGTTCGAGGACAAAGATATGACACGTCAGCACAGAAATCATCCATCTCGCCTACCAGTGTTGCCAGAAGTGGGCTCAATGATGGTGTCTCCAGGTTTGAGGATCCCATCCCTCTCAGCGTCTTCCACCATGCAGAGGCTGATCCTGTCCTTCACACTGCCAGCCGCATTGAAGAACTCGCACTTCGCCACTGTTCACAGCCACGATTTAATGGTTGAGCAATGAAAAGTAAAAAAAAAAAAAGAATGACACCAAGCTACCTTATTCCTGGGTTTACTTTTAATTCATGTACAGGGTACTGTAAAATCAAAATGACTGAAACAATTAACTTTAAACTGCAAATATGAAAAAGCCTCGCAACAAATAGCCACAAGACGTTTTTAATTAGAGTACTAAAAGAATTAATAGATTTTTTTTGGATGCTGATAAAAGAAGTAGAGCTCTTTGGCACAGCAACATTTGGCATCTGTTCACATGTTTCCTTCCCGCTGGCTCAAAATTCCGAGCCAATCCAGCTGAGGAAAACGTCTAGGAATGGCATTTTCCCGACAAATCCACTGCAGTGCCACAAGGTCACTTGGCTGCAGAAATAATAAAGCCTTTAAAAAGGGCTCACTAACTGGAGAGCTGCTGTCCTCTCAGCATCACGACATCTTAACACTTTTACAAAGAATGGTAGAGCGGGGGGCAGGGGGGTCATGAAGAGAACTACACCAGCTAAGTTATAATAAATAACATTAACAGTTCTGGATACCCACACAGCTCGCACTTAAGTCCATAAGTCTTGGAGATCTTGTTGATGCGGACCAAAGGAGTGTCCCCAATTCTCCAGAGGATATTGGGCAGGATGCTGGGTGCTTTTGTCCTGTTCAGGAGGAGCGTATGAATCGAGGCCACTCAAATTTTCATTTAAAACAACTAAATAAAAGCAAATACTCGGTAATCGGACATTTCATAGCCTCTTCCGAATGTCAGGGTTAGCAGACCGGCCGAGTCCTTAGACACTGTGTTTGCACAATATATATGGAATAACTACAGCAAAGGGACGCCGTTAAGTTAAAAAAAAATATCTTTTCAGTTTATGCTTTTCAGTCAGACAAAACATGGCAAAGCAACATTTCTTACAGGCTTGATGCAGACTTTCTAACCCTCTTGGGATGCGGAGAGGGAAAGGTGAGCAAAAGGAGAAATGTAAAGCAATGCGAAGGGAAGACCTGCACCAACCTTTTGGGGGAGAAATGAGGTGACTCGGAGGCTGGGCTACCCAGGCGCCAGGTGCACCTGCTAGGCATGTCAGGACGAATCCACTTTCTCTCCCCAGAGCTGTCCTCCTCACTCGTATGGACAGGTGTCGGCCAGATGTTGTTGGTCTCATCTCCTTTTGACTGCTGACTTCCAGAGCACAACTTGCTGCTCTCTTCCGCTTTCATCTGGCCCTGCTTTGCACCTGTCTTCCCTGCGTAGGGGCAGGTAGGGTCCAGTTGGCTGCTTTCTTTGCTTGAGGGCATAGAAGGCATAGCTCACCTCTATGAGGTGACAGCAGGAGATCGAGTGATCAGAAATCTGGTGGAATTTTTTAACGGGCCTCTCATTTCAACACAACATGAAATTTCTCGACTGGCTAGAGAAGGCACACCACACTTGGACAAAATACAGACAACACATATTACACACATTCATGACTTTCTTACACAAACCTTAACCCGCAGAGGGATGTTAATGCATATTATTTAGTTAGTCGCCAGAATTACCCGCGATCAACAGGGTGATATATATATATATATATATATATATATATATATATATATATACACACACACACACACACACACACACACTCACACGAAAATTATATATATTATTTTATATATGAATATATAATTATATATGAGGAAAATTATTTAAAGACATATAATTTTCTACATTTTAATGTGTGCCTTTCAGGTTTAAATTCCTCTGCAAACTGCAACATAGTGACTATTTGTGTTTCTGGAACAACAGAACGGAGCAGCGCTGCCGAAAAGCTTGTCCGTCTCGCGGCTGCAGCACGTGGCTCGAAGGGATTCGCTCAAACTCAGAGGGAAGCGGTTTCACGTCGATTTTCTCTGCCAGATCACGTTCATGTTTATGTTTATCAAAGTAAAAAAATGACACAGTCGTTTGGAAGAGAAAGTGCGCGTTTCTCCTCGTTCTTCAGCGTGTTTCAGAAGACCCAATACGGCGGACAGAAGGGCCATCGGTCCTCGATTACTAATGCAATGCGGGAAATAGTGTTAACAGCGTTTTAAAGTAGTCAAATGTGAGGATTTATCCTTATTTGTCGCTTACCTGTTCGGCAGGAGCGGATCGGTGAGTCGGTGCGCTGTTTTTGCCGCGTGCGCCACGTTGTGTGCACGTTATTACCGGAGCCGTGGGGGGTGAACCGCGCGCGGCCAATAGGATCGCAGGGAACCATGTTTGGTTTCCACTACACGGTTCAAGAGAGGGTGTTGACCTCGGCTACTGCTCAGATTCCACTGGGTGAACAAGCAGAGGGTTTTAAAGTTCGCTAAACTGAATTCTCAGATGTTCGTGTTCGGTGCGATGCTGGAACGTCCGAATCTTCAGTTCTGGGTCCGGCGTTCGGTTCATTATAACACAACTCGTTCTTTCAGGTCATAACATCTACATTGGGGGTCATCATACACGTAAAACCATTATGATAATGTGGGTGCTGGAGCCCCGATTAAGTCTTTGAGGAAACAATGTAAGAACATTTCTCATTGTTTCATGTTCTTGAGTGCTATGCTGTATGTCTAGAATAACATAAGCTGCTGGTGGTGAAGCCCACAGTCCAGCCTGAATGGTCCAGCAGCCGGTTTGGAACATCTCTGCAAGCAGCACCCAGTGTAGAATTGATTTCACCTGATGGTCACATCAGGCAGCACAAAGCTGTGGCTGCTTGGATTTGCGTGGTATAACCACACATTCTCCTTCTTCCTCAGTTTGCCCTGAGTGTGTGAACTTTGCTAGATGCCAGTTTGCACTGCCTGAACAACAAGAAGACCTGCAGGATGGGGGTTTGAATCACCAGTCTAGAAACTACCCACAAAAATACAGTAGAAACATTGTTCTTGGTTGTGTAAGGACTGTTAGCACAGCTGAGCAGCCAGACAAGACTACCGTCCTTTACCAGCTTTTTATTCTCTTCTGCTGCCTTCTCGGTTTTATCCCAAGATTAGTTTGTTTTTATTGGTTTCACAAACTGGACAGAACTGGAACCATGAAAAATAGGTCCACATACATAAAATGGCAGGTCAAAACGCTGTAATATTTCACGGGTTGCCCCCGTAGCACTAGTGTGCAAGGTTGCCAAAAGGTGAGGTCCAGTGAATCCAGAACTTACCTTTGAATTGTTATGTAGATCAAATGTTACTCTAACATTTCATTCCTGCTTTTCACATTGCTCACTGTTAAGTACTCAGTAGCAAGAGGCTGCGAAAAGGATAGCAAAAATTGGCCAAATTTTGAACCAAGAATTCACTGCTTGCAGGTTTCAGAGATACACCCAGTGTTACAAAATCCACTCCTGTTATGTTGCAAGTATCACAGAACAGTGACACCGATCTTTGGCTCATTTCCAGAACTTGCTGTTTTAAACAGAGAAACACCCATTTCAAAATGTAGACTTTGCACTGAAAAAAAACTCTGATGGACATCAGTGCCTGGAAAGGTAACTTGTACAACAACATGGTGAAACACAGTATGACAGGTTTTTGGGGGACATACCCCTTTATAAAGCTGATTTAATGCATCTCCGTTTGGCACACACTACACGACCCAGAACTAAGAACAAACGTTTTATTTCTTAGGACAAACACAGGAGTCCAGTGGCATGATACACCTTGAACAAAGTCAAACAGATGTTGGCTGTAGCCAGTGAAAAAAACTGGAAATTTCTCCCTTCATTGCATCTTTCATCAATCCTGAACTAAAAGGACACCTCCCCAAAAAAGGTTTACTAAAATGTTTTTCTGAGAAAAAGTTTCTTGTTGCTGTAAAAAAAAAAAAAAAAAGGTATTTGGCTCAACATTTTAGATGTGGTCATTGGAAGGTGACACTCCTAAGCAGGTTGAGGGAAAGGAAGCAGCTTAGCTCAGAAGCGTCCAGATCGTTCTCGCTCCCTCGACCGTCGCCTCTCGCGGTCCCGGCCGGCCCCTCTGCCACGATCCCGGGAGCGGGAACGGCGGTCACGGGAGCGTGAACGAGAACGGTGCCTGCACACAGAAGAGAAGGAAATGTTCCTTTCGGCAAAGTAAACTTTGACCTCAATCATTTAAATTTTATTTCCTTTGTATGGGATTAAGAACAGTTTGCAAGAACCTCAGATGACAATACACATAAAAACGTCACGAAAGGCATCTAAAATATCGCATGTGCACACGTGAAAAAAAAGACAGGATTTGTTATTTATGTTTATACTACGCAAGCAGTAATGATAAAAACCTTCAAAGAACTGAACATCTTAAGCGTCACGCAGACGTCAACAATACACAGTTCCAGCCTTACTAGTCATCCCCCCCTTTCTAGCTGATACAGCTCTGCTCCCCATGGACAAAGTACTATTTTGCTTGAAGGTGTAGTGCATCTGTCTCATGGCTTTAGAACCATTTCCTCACTTTTCCTAATAGATCATATGACCATCTGCGTTTCCCTTCATGTTGAAGGCTGAACAGACTGTTTCCCCGCTTTGCTCATAAACCTCAGCCAGTGACGGGAGCCCTCACTTACCTCTTTCGACGACGTCCATACAGCTCCCTACGGAGCTCACGAGAGATGGGCTTCAGATGCATGAAGTTACAGAAACCGCCTCTTGTGCACTCACTGTGAAGATGACACGAAAAAGACCCTTATAATACAGTCCCAAGGTATGACACATCACTGTCAGTGCAACACCTCAGTGTTTTTACCAAGTTACGCTTTTACAGTTACAACTATAATACATTTAAACATACTACACCAGCACTCAGCCACATATTTGTAGATAACACAGCAAAAAGGATACTGAACTTGGTCAATTTTGACAGCCCCCCCCCCAAAAACAAAAACAAAAAAACAAACAAAAAAAAATCGGGACATGAAAACTGAAATATTTTTATTCCAGTATTTCAGTTTTTCTATCAATCTGGATCTACAACTGACTGATTTCTGTTGGTGCTTTGATTATGAATAACATTTTAAATCCTCAACATGAACTCACTGATGGGGCTGAGATGTCAAACGTGTTCAGATGTTCTGCTAAATTCTCATGTTGCTCAGTGGGGAAAACTTGGGTTTTCATTTCTGTTTGCAGCTGCTCATACCTGACAATTACCAAAAATAAGCAAACGCGAGACTGGGGGAGGGAAGAGATACTAACCCCATCTCATACTGGCGACAGCAGGCTTCCCTGAAATCCGTAACAGGGGAGAGCTCAGCATGGATGGGCTGCCCATTAAACCAGCGGTTGTTCAGGTCCATGACTGCCTTCTCTGCGTCCTCTTCGCGACGGAACTGTACAAACATGTTCAAACATGATGGTGATCAACCACAGCATGACATCCCTTCAGTTTATGTGTATTTCAAGCACACTAACATTTACCTTCACGTACACATTCCCGACCAAATGGTCCCCGAGGTTGTCACAGACATTCATCTCTTCCACCTCTCCATACTTCTCTTCCATCTCTGTGAACACTTCCTGAAGACATGGATCAACAATGTCAATGTGTAGACCATAAAGTCAGAAGTCCCAAAAGCTGCACACGTTTTCTCACACTACACGGTATGGAAGAATTGCCTGTGTGACATTTGTGTCAATCAGTATTCACCTCAAAGAATTCATCATAGTGCTCCTGCATCTCCACATCACTGACCGCACCTGAAGAGGGTAGAAATAGATATGCATTAGATGACAGGTTCTTTGAAAAATTTATAAGATATAAAACTTCTGAATCACTCAATACGTTCCAGCACTACAAAACCAAATGTCTATACCACCGTTATGAAAATTATCCTCATATTCTCATAACAGCTGGTTAAAATCTGTAGGAAAAATAGCTAAAGCCAGTCTTACTATCAGTCTTTACAATTATAAAATGATTGTGTAAATAAAAGTGTAGACAGAAGATGATTGCCCCTCACCCCCCCCCTCAAAAAAACTGACATATTTAGTATTACAGTGGAATGTCTGTGGAAGGACTATTTAAAAAAAACATTTAAACAATTCAAAAGTGAAAAGCACTGTTAAAGTCAAATTGAACTTGACAGTTTCCCCATCTTATCCTCCGCATGTTTCATCTCTCAGTTCACAAAGTTCACTGAAAGAGTAACATGTAAATGGACATTCATTGGGATCTTTGTTACTGACGATAACACTGGCATTCAAATAAATCTTATTATAGTTATTTGCATGTAATCACAGTTGACTTATACCAGTTATCTATACAGCACAAATCAGTTCTCACACCTACATACCCAGTAACTTCCATCTAAACTAAGTTTCAGTGGACTAACAGTGAACTGTCAGTTCTTCAGTGCTTTCACATTTAAAAGTTTTATTGAGGAACTGCTGTGTGGGATATATATTCTTAAATATTTGGTCGATAAGAAGAAAAAGTGACCCTCCTTTCCCACCCAAGTTCACAATTGCTCATCCTGACATTCCACTGTGAGCTCTTTCCTGCTGGTCCCACTTAGAGCACAGAGCACTGCTTGAGAAACTTTGAAGGACTTGTCAGGTTTGCTCCTGGATCAAGCACTTCCACTTGATTTAAATTAATTTGCTTGTCTGATCCCAGTTGAGGTCAGTCACTGCATCAGGGACCAATACAACTTAAGAAAACTGCAAAATCAGCTTAAATGCAGCCCTTCACAACCAGGGCTGAATGAGATTCTCAGACAGATAAAGAATTTATCTACACACTTAAGTAGACAAATTTAGCACTCAATGACCAGGAGAAAACTACACAAAAAGGTATAGACCTATGTATAGCATGAGTGACAATCAATGCCGCAGGAACCTGTAAAGGAGTGGAAACTTACAGCGCAAACCATCAGCAGACTGGGCAGTGTTTTGAGGGTTACGGTATATGTTCAAGAGGGCAATGGTCTGAAATACAAAATGTAAATTTATGGTGATGAAAGATATTATGCAAACTAAAGAGAGGCAAGGTAATATTACCAGCTTCTGCTCATGGACACCAGGTACGCAGACTCTGCTGAAAGAAAGGGGTTAAGACATTTCCACAGGTCTCGCCCAAGGAACCGTGAGGAACTCAGAAGTATTCATTTTGCACCAGTCCAGTCTGTAGTCGGGCGTGGTGGTACAACAGGTAAAGTGCTGGTGCCTCACGGCTCCTTGGCTGCTTTGTGGACATGGAGTTTAGACCTTCTCATGTCTGCATCCTGCAAACATGCACAGAAGAAGGCAATGGCAAACCCAGGACACCACACAAGCGGTTTCCATGAGTTCGATTCAGCTTGACGGTGCTTCCACCCACCCATTGGGTCCACAATGGGACAAGATTTCTGTTGTACCCATCCAGTCAATTACTCAAGAACCAAAGTTGGCTCAAAAACATATACGTGACCAACCATTCTTTAAAACACCTCTTGCAGATTCAAAAGTTACCCAAATCCACATTCATTCTGAGCTCCTCACGAGAACAACATTTCATACACTTTATGGAAGATTCCTCAAAACAGCCACTCTCCTGCAAAAAAAAAAAAAAAAAAAAACCGACAGCTTTGCCCGGAGGATTCACAGCGACACTTACCTGTGTGGCAGCAAGTGGCAATGCGTCAGCTCTGCTAGGCGGGCCTCAACAGTCAGGTACCGCCCACACAACCCGAACTGCAGAAAACTCTGCATGGGCTCCGTATATTGCATTGCAACAAATGTTCCAAAAAAGGAAGAACGCCTAAGAGTTGAGCACTAATACTTGCCTGTCTAACGGCAGCTCAGACATAATCATACAGCTCAAACACCCAGGTACCGTTGCTTTTTATTTTGTACTGTAATTTGAAGCCATGAGACTTTGGGTTGGGGGAGGGGACACGCGACTGCAATGAAGATTGGGGGAAGCGTGTGAGAGAAGGGAGAAATTTGTGAACATTTTTAAATGCGCACCATCAAAACAGAAAATGAAGAACCAAATGAGCCACGCAGTTTGTGAAATTTATCCAGACTTTAAAACGCCCAGCTGACTAGTACTAAGATTAGAAGGAATCCTTAAGGTGTACATTAAAAACATTCTAGGTGTAACAAACACTACTTTTATTATTCCGAGTTCCCATCTTGTATTGTTCAGTCCCCGAGAGCCTATAAAATTGCCGTTCTGAAATGTTGGGTTTCCCGTGCTAACAGTGCTGAGGCAATCCCTCATAGCTCTGCTGGCACCCAGGTCTTACGCAGCCTAGACTCTAGGGAGGGAAAAAGATGTAGGTCTACAGACGTCCCTAAGAGATTCTTGAATTATGGGACTTACAGTGAGAGCCGTCGGCCGTCTGTGCACTGTTTTGGGGATTACGGTAGATGTTTTGAATCAAGATGGTCTGCAGAGGGAAAAAATAATAAAAATCATATGAAATTCCCATTGAAGAGGCTTCTGAGCTTTTGTTCCGTTGTCGTTTGGGTTCGTGCTTTTATAGGGATTTTTGTTTGAAAAATCTCTGAATAACCTTCAATTCTATCAACTCACAAAGGAGAAACTAGAAGAAAAATAGGGGCCTAACCCCTTACTATTTGGGACCCTCTATGTTATAAATTTGATGTATTCCTGAACTTTACAACACTAAAAACTTGTGTAAAGTCACATCCAGAACAGAGACCGAACTTTTTTTCTACAGCAGAAACAAAAAAGTTATGGCAAAATGAGACAAAATCAGTAATGCACTCTGTGAACAACCCCGCCATGACTAAGGTTTAAATACACATTTGCGCTAAATAATTAAGTGAAACTGTCCATCAGCACAAAGCACTTCATATAAATGATTCAACAACAAAATATTCATTGGAGAAGTGGCTGCTGCTTTCAGAAATCCTACACTTTAATGAATCTACACAGCAAAATTTGCCTGCAAAACGCTTGCAGACTCCACTTAACCTGTGTGCTCCACAGAAAAATCAAAGAATTACCATAACCAGTAAAGGTAATCTTTGGTTTTTTTTTTAAACAACAAAAAACCAATCTGAGTTAGGGAAATATTAAGATGTAACAGTGTGAACTAATAGAAAAATGGGTAGAGTGTTTTTCTGCACACATTTTATAATATAAAACATTTATCATAGCAGAATCTGAAAGCAAGCAAAATAAACTAGAAAAAATATGCTACCAGAAAAAGGGAAATTACATATATAATCAAGCCACAGAAAAAAAACTGCATATTCACTATTTTCATTGTGCTTTCAAGCACAAGTTGGACATTCAGAGGTTCATTTTGATTCATTATAACTGTATAGAACTACCTAAACATTAGAGCCCCTAAATCTACAGAAACAGCAATACACTGCTAACTTTTATCTAAAGAAAAGAAAAAGCAGCGCCACCCTTTCTCCACACGCTCAGTCACCCAATTAAACATGATCTGAAACACTGTTTATGCACACAGGTACCAAGGCCACCATATTAGAGAACAGACAACATGTAAAATAATCGTTTTCCATTTTGTGGTATGTTTAACTAACACACCTGAAACTGAAAACATACTGCTACCAAGCAGATACCATTTCATACACAAAGCAGACGAAAAGGATGGATGCTGTTAACCGGAATCACGGTGAACCAGTGACTATCCAAGCCACCTTATTAATAACTCATCAGGTACGTCTCATTTGTGTGGATACACTTGATCATCACAGCATATATGCTTAACAATTCTTCACTCATGTTCTGTGACAACAAACAAATCCATTAGTAATAAACAAACGATCGGGCACTGACTAAACGTTATCCATGTTAACTCCTAATTTTACAATATTTGTAAAGTTAATTTAACTGGTATGTGCAGACTTACTACAACAATGACCTATGGCTAAGGAACATAGCCACAATTAACATGTTGCAAACAGTTAAGTTCCAAGCAAAGAAATAAATCTGCATCAGCAGAATAAAACACTTACCTGGCTAAATGTTGGCTTATTATGCAACCTGGAACAGCGGTCTCCATGGCGACACGCTCCAATTTTAAAGTAGAAAGAACAGTTGACTCTGTTGCAAAAGAAAATTTAGCAAAATAAAAAAAATACATTTTTACACTTAAACATGTTTTGATTTTGCTTGTGTCGCAAACCCAAAAGATTTTTGCTCCAACTGGTGTCAGTCAGTCTAAGTTTGTTGCTAAATCTAGTTATTCTACAACTTCTCCATTACTCTTCAAACAATAGATGTTAATGTACAAGAAGGGTCTGAATGGTAATTGCTGGAATCTTCCACTTAAATATAGGGACTACAGGGATAGAGATATACCTCCAGCCAGTTTACTATCATGGTTCTATTAGTTCCATACCCAAACAATTTACTGTCTTATCCTGTTATCTCACCAAAAGATTGAGTACTGTATGTCATAATTCAATATAATTCCTTGCAAACATTAAATTGAAGCAACCAATTCTGTAGTGGCTGAGGAGATGGATATATAAACCTTCAATTCCCACGTAAACTATAAATCTACCATCACCCTGAACCGATATAGTAGAATATACTGAATTAATCAAATTTTGGATACAGCTTAGGATAAAATAGAAGTAACTGAATGGCAACAATAGCTTTAGTAATAGCTATAAAGACATTTCAACTGTTTTCAAACCAACTCAGAACATAAGAAAGAGGGAAAAACAGACAGCCCCACTGGATCAGAGTCTCACAAGGTGAATGACCACTGAGTGCTGCTTTATATACTGTGACCGGGCGTCCAGCTTGATACATCACCACTGTTAATAAATAAGGTTTGGTATGTTTGGCCATCCATAAGATATGTGCAAATATGATTCCAGACTTGTTAGGGGCACCAAAACTGACTCCCTGGGGGACCTCGCTGTTTTAAACAATGCAGCAAAACCTGGTGTGACCTCGTTCAGCTCAAACTTAATTTCATTAGGCAAACTTTTAATGGTCATACAAGCCTTCACTGCGGTCAAGGCCTGGTTAACAAGGTTTGGTAGCGAAATACAATTTGAACTGTTCTAACAGAGCAGGGTGGTCGGTCACTGCGAGGTAGGCCGCTCTCCCCTCAACGGCCCAACGCAATACTGTCACTCCGCTCGTTAGCCAGATACCCGGACTGAAAAACCAGCCAACGAGGAGGTTTCCCGCTCGGGCTCGGTTAAAAGAGAGACTGCTGCTTTCGTGGGAACTCATACGGAAAAAAAAGTTAAGTTTAACGTACTTGTCTTTCTCTGTGCCGAAAATGGAAGCCAAGTACTCCGCCATCTTGCCGCCCGCGCGCTACTGCCGGAAACCTGTGTTCTACGTCACAGCGCGAGCTTCTCGCCGCGGGGTTCCCAAGGTAACGGCATGCACTTTCGTCATTCTTTAGGCCAACGAAACGGTTAGCTTATATTATTTAATAGTACAATACTTTGTATGAGTTTTAGCTGGTTATAAGTTCCTATTTTAAATGCACAATAAAAAAATGCAGAATAAAAAACGAATAAATCAGATTTCTGTCCTGCTCTGTTATGGTACGCAGTGACCGAATTACTGCGCACGTGTCGCCGATGGATAAGTCTAATGGTGAACGTGAAATAGTCCCGGTGAAATAACGCACGTTATTGAACACATTCGTTTCGTTTAGCTTGACGCTGTTCCGCAGTTGCGAACGCTTGTCCCCCAACACATTATTTATTTATTATAGAAACAGCAATGGTGTCTGTACGGCGTGATCGATGGTTGCAGTCTGAGTACTTCATTAGTTTTTATATAAAGTAGGTGCTAAGCCATTCAGAAGTTGGTAAATAAATAAGAACAATTTAACATTTCATTTTTACTGAGAGCTGTTGTAATAAGGCTGTGATTTCTAGAACTTTTAATCCTTACGCCAGGAGATTCCCTATAAAGAAAACAATCCAAAAGATAAAATGTAGGGTTTTATTTGGCGGCAACTTTGCTGCCTCTTTGCCTTGTAGCTGCAGCACGTGTAGATGTTCTGAGTTTACGGTTTTAATTATTTATTGTTGATATACATCAAAGTCCATTTTTCCCTTTCAGTGCCTGTCTTGCCCAACCATTTTTGTGGCTTTGTTTCTGTTTATACTGATGTGTTATCCCAGAATATTTGACTAAAGATGTAGTAGAATTCCTACAAGCAAATACTGACAGTGCGGGTGGCAACTGTTTGCCTGCAGACTCAACGTTGACCTGCTCCTGAACACCCAGCCCAGGAGCTCTGAAGCACCAGCCCTCCCTGTACCACCACCACCAACAACAACAACAACAACAACAACAATAATAATAATAATAAACAACGGGGTCCTGCGCTGGAGTCTTCTAAAATTCTACACAAGGGGGCGCCCGATTACTCTGAACTAAATAGTTGTCTTTTTTAGTTTCTTATAAGCACGATTTCAGCAACACAGTTCCAAAAAACAGCACGGCTTGAGCCTATATGAAAACTTTTAAAATAATAATAAATAAATATTGGCTAGAGACTGCAACGATGTAATGCATTTCTGTGCCAAAATGGCTAACGTACAAAAAAAAATCACATTTTAGTCATTCACGTTGAAGCCCATTAAACAGACCTTAAGTGTTGTTAAATTCGGTATATTTGATGTTCATGAGTTAATATCGTAACGGTGCGGTCAAGTTGGTGTAAAGTGTAAATTTGCCCCAGTTGGGATGTTGATGTTTAATTGGTTGTTCCACCTACTTAGGCATAAGCTCGGTAAAATGGATTTTGGGAAATGTGGGCTAGAGGGCCCCACCGTAGGACGGGAATAGAGGGGTGGTGGGAGGCACAAGACTCTGTTTATGTGGGTAGTGGAAGAGCGGTCCTTTTACTTCCTGTTGGTGACAAGATGCTAATAATGCATTTTTTTGATGTATGTACCTAATGAAGACCAGTTTCCAGAAGTTCTGACTCCTGGTGTTTCCTTCAATGATGAAACTAGAAGACACTACAACATGGTTACGTTTAGCAAGTAGTGCTCGAGTAAGTATGGACCGCCGGTTCCCCGTCTCGCACCCTGTCCAGCCAGGATGGATGCTGGTGGCAGAGGGATGGATGTCATGGTCACAGTAATTATTCAGTGCTACAAAATTAAATTTATAGTAGACGGATATCAATTCTAGTTTTCCGTGACCGAAATGTCATAATCGTTCAGCTAAAGTTTCAAGGGGCAGATGTTTCCCTGTAATGTCCAGCTAAGTCTCTACCACTGTTTTTAATTTAGTTTTGTTCCACAAATAATTCAGTTTTTTTCTAAATTACACAGATTACACTTATTTGTTTTTTGCTTCAAAAGATTCTTTTTACAATAAATCTATCTACATATCCAAACAATATATATAGCCTTTTTGTGACTTTGAGGTCAACTTACATAACATACTATCTACTGTTTTCATCTCTGAATGCCGTACTTCTGCAGACGTGTGTTTTCAGCACCCAGACAGAAGGAAATTAATACTAAAACTGAAACTATGTGCCATCTGTGGGATATTCTCAACGACTTTCTTTTTACTGGTGAGGTTTTTTTTTAGAAACTTCAGTTGCATGTCAACTTTGTTATTGTTATAAGTTTAATCAGTCGTTCTTTATCCTTAACCACTTTATTCCGGTCAGGGTCATAGCAGTCCAGAGCCCATCCTGACCAATTAACCTGAATCAAATGTCTTTGGACTGTGAGAGGAAACCAGAGCACTCAGACGAAACCTCTGCAGGAACAGGGAGAAGATGCAAACTCCACACAGGCGGCGCTGGGTTCACACCCACGCGTGAACAGCTGAGGTGCTTCCTCAATGAAGATTTTTCATCTGTACAAAACGAATTTAAAACATATGTAGTACTTTGGTATTTAAGATTTATTCAAATGAATACTTTAGTCAGCAGACTCTTGTTGGGCAAATCGTAAGTACAAAATAGCAAGGAACCTTCCTTGCATTTCTGCATCGTTCACATTTATTAAAATTGACCAGTAATTTACAGTTCTGCATTTATTATATTGTTTCAAAAGAAATGACAGCAGATGGCAATGTTGTTGCTGAGCTGAAAAAAATGAAAGTGAATTTTCAAATAACTTTTGAGAACTGCAAGAAAACTTTTTTTTTTTTAAAAAGTTTTCCATTTGCAAATAACCAGTCTCTCAAGCAGGCACCTTCCTTTGGCATTACGGTTTGCGTAATTCTCACAAGGAGCAAGACGGTGGCAAGAGAGACAATGTAGGTGAACCTTAAAATGAAACTAGGGAGGTGGAGTCTTCACGGAGGATGAGAAACCACAAATGTCATGTGTGCTGGAGTCTCAAGGTTCAAAGTTTGGAGCACAGAGAAGTTTAGTGTCAGAGACACCTGTCAGACAAATGCAAATAACGCAGATATCGAAAGCGTGGATGCTGACACACTTGGGTCAGGATGACAGGAGCCTGGTTCAGTAGGACCTTCTTGACTTTGTCCATGCTGCTGCTACTGTGTATCCATGGAGATGCCCGGGGTAAGTCAGAACCCCCTCAGTGGGGGCCGTTGCTTTGGGCTGCGTGCGGTGACAACTCTGGAAGCTCACAAGGGAGGTGGAGGCAGAGCCTTTCGGGGGGCCCACAATTTCTAGCTAAGCTATGTTCCATCAAGGAGGGACAAAGCTAGTATGTGTTTACCTGTGTGTAAATTACTTTGTAAAAGAGTGTAATTTTGACATCACAGGTAGGTTCCAGCTGAGGGCTGTTTTGTTATTCCGTGGCCGAAACTCGTACACACCAGCCAGCAGGTCACTGGTTCTCTCCTAGTCTCCTGTCTGCTCCGTTATCTGGTTAAAGACAACCAGATAACCTACGAATTCTGTGCTCAGCCACATGGTGTGCTGTAACCAGGTGAAATGGTGGTGCGGACTAGGTTACTGTACCTGCCTGTATGTCTGCTGGTGAAACGCACCTGGCTTTGCCTTGCTTTGGAGAAAAGTGTCTGCTAAATGAACAAATGTAATGTCCAAATCACACCTCTCTTTTCCATTCCATCAAGAATTACAACTTGCTGCATCCGGGCGAAAGAGATTTAGTTGCAGTTTGCTGAGCGGGAGAAAACATTTGAAGAGCATTGATTTCAACGTGGATTTTCACGTATCCGTTCTCGTGACAGATGACCAGCAGTAGCTTATGTCAGAATATTTACGGACAGAATATTTCTTATTTAAAGTAGAATAACAGAATAATGGATGTACATATTTCTGGTAAAAATAAAGAGCAGAACACACCAAGGCTGTGCTTAAGAGAGTGTTGTCATGTCTGCTCTATGATAGTTTAAACCTCAAAGGAAGCAGTTTCACTTCTGTTCTGGAGAGCAGAGATGTGGCTCCGTGTTTGAACGAGAATATTTAGAGCACAAAGACAAACTGCTGTGAGATCAGACGAAGCAACTGTGCATAACGTGAAAGAAGCGCTGGCGGTTTTAGTGGTGCATTGATCCGTAATCGATCACGAACTAAGGCAGTAAACGCACTTGCTGCAGTGATGTTTTTAAATCCACAGGCCGTCTTAGATGAGTCAGATGGCTGCCCTGTAGGAACCCTAACCTTTTAGCAATGATGCAGCACCATCAGAAGCAGGTGCCTTTTTCAAAGACATGGTACCAAAAACAGAGCTGTGAGTGAACATTTTGAGGATAAATGTAAAAGATTGAGGTCGAGGTGATTTTTTTTTTTTTTGCTTTTTTTTTGTGCCATTTTGCCAGGTTTGGTTTTTTTAAACACATGATGAACTTTTGACTTCCTGTTATACATACTCACTATTAGAGGTCACATAATTCAGAAAAGCTTTTCTGCCTTTCCTTGCATTTCTAGTAGATTCAATAGTCTGGCATAAATAAGTGTCCGTGGGAAGTGTCAAAATGGCAAAAATATTAATTTTGTGGTTGTTTGGTAGTAAGAGATAGATTTCTATATGTATGAATTTAGATTTAGCTTCAAATTTGTATCTGGACTATTAAATCCTGTTTTGTAAAAGTCTGCATCGTGTAAAAATATGTATGTTGTGGTAATAGAAGAGACAGGAAAATGGAAAGTTTTTTTTTTTTTTTTTTTTTTTTTTTTTTTTTTTAAATCAGTAGGAGTAAGATAAGATAGTACGACGTCTGAGATATTCCGTGTGTTTAAAAGTATTCATGGACATTAAAAAATCCTGTTATCTGGTGTCTGAATATGCAGTTTAAAAAACATTTAGTAATTTTATTTTTCGGAGTGGGTGGGTCACACCAGTAATAGAGTGTCGATAAGAATTTTCCAGGCCCAGTGCCTAAGGATTGTGTTGAAACGAATCAGTTAAGGCAAAAGTTTTGACACTGGAACTGAGAGCCGGGGGTTGGGGGTTGGATTGGGGAAAACTTTGTACTCAGAATTTTAATAAAACTTTCCAGTAACAATTTCTAAGCGTTGGCTAGGAAATTAATGTCACAATTTGTTAATATCTTTGTATTACCTTGACTCAGTGATACCATCTCTTGCTTTCAGGTAACTCTTTCCTAAAAATCCTTATGAGTAATGCATAGATTTGTCTAAAAATTTTAGCAAGTTGTTAATGATGGATTTGCTTTGTCGTCTGTCCCATTCAGTCCTATAAATTACCGCATCCCTTAGATGGAGAGTGCGGTATGAAGAAGAAGTTTGCAAACCCAGCTGCCATTATGAAGTAATGAGTGTTTATGTCTTGTTATAAGGATTTATCGTATTTATTTAACGGACGATATTGGTTTGTAAGACGGAAAGGGGTAGTTGACCAAGGGTGAGAACAGGCAGTGTTAAATTAGAGTGTGAGGAAGCCATCTTCTCTGTGCTGGCAGTCTGTTTCTAAAATACCTGTCTTGGCCCTTTGCTAACAGCATTTTGGTGAAACGTAGGGCTGAGAGAAAGCCGTTACGTAAATACAAATACGGTGGAAGGAACGTGGACTTTCTGTTGTCTTATACAAGTAACTCTACACTGACTGAGTCGGGTTTAAACCAACCCAAAAACAGCCCAGGTGCTGTTCTACCTTCTCGTAATTCAGTTAACCAAAATATAAAATACCGAGCTGCCAAAATGGGTTAAACAAAAAAGGAGGGGAGGGATTTTTTTTTATTATTATTATTATCATCTTAAAAAATAATGCTTGCAGATTGATGCTTTGCCTTTGTTTGAAGTTGCAGCAAAGGCCAGCGATTGTCACCCAACAGCCCGACTGCCACAGGAGAGAACGAGGAGGACTTTTACCATGGAACCTCTGGCAATTTACTGCATAATAAACTCCTGTGGGGAGGAACTGAAAGTGTCTTGGTGCAAACTTGACCCTATGCAAGACTGCTTGGATATTAAGGAAACGGCTCACGTTAGCAGCCAGATGGAAGCCACAGCCGAGGAGGTGTCTGAGAAACGCTTGTATTTACACTTCACACAGACTTTCCTCAACGATTCCGGCAAATACAGGTGTACAATTTTCGGAAGAATAACTGTTGTGAGCCATTTCGTTCACGTGATTGTTACAGGTAAGCTGTTGAATTCTTCACGCTGAGTTCTAAAGCTTCAGCACCTTAAACATGACAAACATGTATTGCAAGTAAAAATGTTAACATTGCTCTTACACACTGTATCAATATTATTATATTTTTATTATAGTTTCATATTTATGTTATATTTATTTGTTTTATTATAATTTGTTCAACAAAATCTGTATTGTCAGCTTCAATGAAAATCATCTGCTCTCTATACATTTACTTTTTTTCAGAAGCACAAAGCGATGGCAACTTCAGCTCCGCTATTAACACAACAAGTAAATACTCATTTACTAAGATACAGTTAAGCCTGACTAACAATACTGATTTTACAAACTATAATCATTGGTGCCGCTTTAAATTCGAACAATGCAATAATTCCCTGTTGTTAACTTATTATAAAACAACCAGGATAGATGTGTTTTGTATGAAAATTCATCAGTATTTCCATTTCGTATATAATAGTTGGGTACAGGGCTCTAAGGGTACAGTGAATGAGACTGTAATCGGACTTAGAATAAAGGGACCTTTTTTTTTTGTTCTTTCAGGTGCTCCTGTACAAGGCGATGATGTGTGGCCACAACTGCAGTCTTGGCTGCCACAAATTTACATCTCAGCTGGCATCTTGACTTTCCTCATCGCAGTGATGGGGGGGGTCTTTTTTACTCTGCAAAAAAACAAAAGTCAGTATTTGTTTGTACTGATTTGTTTCCAGAACAGAGCAGGGGCGGCGGAAGGGGGGCACTGTGATAGTAAAGTAAATGACGGGTACTAGACAATTAGAAAAATTACCCGATTTGTCATTTCTTCCTCAGGGTCTCGACGCACAGAAAAAGCTGTCAGCTCCCATCTTCAGGTATAACTAATTCACAGCCCTTTTTCTTAGAGCTAAATACAGTAACGTTGAAGGTGTCAGTAATAATTCTGTCGTGCAGCTTCTTAACGGCTTCAGTTGTGTTTACAGCACAACGCAGTGGAGAATTCCTGCCAAGCCGCCGGCAGCCACAATCTCCCCGTGCAGCCGAGGAGCGTTCACGTCCATCCAGCTCGGCACGTGGGCCATGGGAGTGGCGTCGATGACAATGTTCCTACTGGGATAATGTCCCAGACAAAGTGCACCAAGGCACCTGTTAGAGCCCAGGCCAAACAGCCAGAAGCACCGAATGTAGAGATCCCTCTGGTTAACACTGAGAGCTTCTATGACAACGACGGGGCAATTGAGAAGAGTGAGCAAAGCGGTGTTCTGTATGCCTCTCTCAACCATCAGCTGGCCTGTGAGGGTCACAGCCCCCTGCACAGTTCCCTTCCCAGGGAGGACTTCTCAGAATATTCTCTCATTCGGGTCTCCTGAGGCCACCTTGAGCTCGTGACTGTCTCGCGTGGGGTCTCCTCGGGGACACAACTCATCTGCATTTTGAGCAGCCCCATCTAGGGACTGCGGAGGAGGGGAGTCTGAAAAATTGTTTAAAAATTGTCGATTTTATTCTTTTATTGTATTTCAGGGTTTTGTCATTATGGATGTTATGGGATTTTTTTAAATTGTGCCCATTCGCTGACAGACCTGACTGTTTGGTAAACAGAACTTTTGATATCTAAGCGAAATGGTCCTTTTTTACACGCACAGGTTCTGTTTTATAGATGGCCTTCAAAATGTGAATGTGTTGCTGTACCAAAGTTTTTTTTTTTTTTTTTTTTTTTTTTAAAAT
>UFQX01000155.1:963698-1036571 GCA_900497675.1 Arapaima gigas | reverse complement strand
TTTTTTTTTTTTTTTTTTTTTTTTTTTTGAAAATGTGATGTCTTATTGTTATTGATGGTCTGTTGCTAAAATGTTGAATTGGTGGTTTATTATGGTTCCGGTTACATGTTTTTGGTTTGTTAATAAAGTAATGGAAAAAATGAGCTCATGGCTGCAAGGAAAGCAATACCAGGGAACTATGGGTATATATTGTACTTCATGAGTTTTTAGCTTTTGTCCCATGAAATATGTATTTATCCCCAAATAAATACCCCATTTATCCCCAAATCTTCCTTCCTTTTTGCTTCTTAGACACTGTTTTTGCTGAGATTGTCAGGGACTGGCTGCAAAAAATGTCTTTTTGCGTGGGAACTTTTTAAATCTTTTACTGGGTTTGCGCTTATTTCTAATGACTACTTTTTTCACCTGGTGCAAACTGCAAAAGGCTGTTTAATGTCAGTGGACATTAAAATGTATTATTCCCTAATGGAACAGAACCTTTGTAGTTTGGATTTGGAACTGCACAAGTCACTCGAATAACAGCACAGCTTGACTTCACACAAACGTCCATCAGCACATCATCATAAACATATTTATTTCTCAGCTGTAGGAGGTTTGCTTCTCTTTGGTAAAAAAAAAAAAAAAACTGAAAATTAAATTCTACATTCAGTCTATACTGAATGCAGACAAAAACTGAGAATTTCGTATTATGTCGAGACTTTTCAATTGTGTGAGTAACCGTTTTTGAGTGAAAATGAAAGTGGGTATCAAAGGGTGGGGTGGCCAGAGATCTGTAGAGGAGTGTTTCTTGTGATACTGAAGAATAAGAATAAGAATTTTATCTGTTGATAAAATTGTGACAATAAGTGGTTTGGACAGATTAACTGGCAGCTTTTCATCTTTTCAGTTTTTCTTAATAAAAGAACAAATAACTCTGGTGACCAAGAGGCGTACAAGGGAAACGTGAATGACTGAACGCACATCAGTTTGTATTCTCTAATTATGGTCTGTTTTTATATTCATTATTATATTTGTTTTTTTTTCTAGTTATAAATTACTAAATGCTTTTGTGGGTTATTTAACATTTATGAGGAATTTGTAGAGCCTTTATCCATACATACCAATACACCTCAAGTTAATTATTTGGTATGGTATCATATAATATATATATATATATGTGTGTGTGTGTGTGTGTGTGTGTGTGTGTATGTATATGTATATATTTTAATTTAAAGAGCGTCAATATTTTTATAGGATGCTAAATTTAAATTCTGCTGTGTTGTGTTTTACTGGTTTGGTCACTTTGTCACAGAAATTTCAAAAAAGCTTTTATTCCTCCACCTGAGATCTTGATAATTTGAAGATAAATTGTCAGGATTAATGCTTTTTGTCTATTTTCATCATTCACATTGTCTGTTATGATTATTTGCACTATTTCTATTATCCATTATTATCTCGCCACATCCACGGGCTCCTCAAGGTCAGCCTGGACCAAGCTCAGATAGCTCCAGCAACCTGGAGAATTTAAGACATTCAGCATATATCTACTAAATGACATATATTTATATTTCTGATTTACAGCTGCTGATTATTCACAGCAAATAAATCATTTTACCTCATGGCTTCCCTGCTAAACAGATTCTGTAAATATTTCTCAGGAATCTATACTCTTCTGAAACTTCCTACCAGCTTTTTGCTCATCATGTAGCTTTACTGGTTACTAATGTTATTGCGGAAATGCGCACAATGCAAAGCATCAAGAGGACAACTGACATGCACCAGTTTCACAGCTTCTGCACTGGCAGGTTTTTATAATTTACCTGAACCTTATACAGGATATCCGCAGAACCAGCTCGCTCTCACTGCAAAACAGTTAAGAGTTTTAGTGATGGCCTCACAGATGTGTGATAACATAGATATTAATACATCTTAAAACTTAAATTCCTTTAACATACCTGGCTGCACAGATTAACGGAAATAAGTTGACTTAGTTGGAATTAGTGCCACACAGCAATATTAAATTGTCTATAAATAACAAGCATTACCCTGGGCTCTATATTAGAACATCTATAAATATCATGCACCGTTACACTTTTACACGAGTTTGTAGTTTTTGATAACAGTAGAATTGACTATAATGGCTAAAGTTGAACATTTTACATTTATACCCAACTACATAATTTTTATGTTGCACTTTTATCTTTATGTGAGAAGTTCTTTTAAAGAAAGATGCTGACGGCCCGGTGTGTTTCACAGGTACATAAAGTCTTGCACTTGGTGACACGTGAGAAAGATGTAATTCACAGTTTCAGGTGTGGGGTGTTGGAGGCTGACAACACTTAGAGAGGAGCAAGTGTGTGAGAACAACACAAAACCTACTTATTTACAGTCTGTAGAAGACGGACGTTACAAACCTAACTGAATGATCAGAGGAAGCAGGAGTTAAATTGTGTCAATATTGCCAGATAATCGGAATCCTGACCCATCAAATACACGGAGTCATAGTGACAGACAACTGGTTAAAATAACAATAGGTTCAATGCACCCAAGGATGATAAGGATGTGCATTTAGATGTTAACTTCTAAACAGAGCATGATGATGAATGATGGTCTGTGATGTTACATGTCTCATATAACAAAAAAATCGATCAAAATATGCAAAGTCTGTCATTAAATGCGAACAAAAATTTGAACCAACTAACTTATATCTAATAAATTATTATATCTAATAATTATTTTTCTTGCTCTGATCCTCTTGCACTTTCTATAAAGGCCTCCCAGATAAAACCTGTATGGTTACATTACTGGGCTTTAACATGAAAAGTCAATATAAATGTCTATTTAAATTTATATTTGATATGAAGTCTCGGAACAGCTTCTGAAATTGACCATCGTTTTGTGTTGAAACTGATGCACAGCGGCCTCAAGCGGTACCTTGTTGCCATATCATAAAAACTGATACTGAAAAGGTGACAAAAAAGCTTTTCCACAAGATTTTGCTGTTTTGCATTCTACTTACTTTAAATAGTGTGAAATTTTGAATCTTTTTTTACTGTTTTATTTTACCACCACTATCTATCTATCTATCTATCTATCTATCTATCTATCTAACAATTAATCTGTCTTTTTTCTCATGCTGTCTGATTTTTGTACTGTGCACCGTGGTCCAGGAGAAACTACATTTTATTCCCTCTTGCACATCTGTACATCTGATAATAAAGTGACCCTTAAACGTTAAACTACTGAATACTTCACGTGCGGTTTTATAAATTCTTTTTTAAATGAATTGGGAACTGAGCTCACATACAGAAAACCCACCATAATTTCATAACATCTGAATGAAAAGTGGTTTGGGGTTTCTGGTGAGAAAAATATTGCACTTTTATGACATCGCATTAAATTATTATATCATATATTGTTATATCATATTAAATTATATGATACTGTACACTGTAAAGATCAGAGGACATTTCGAAGGTTCCTGTCTAATCGCTTTCTGCCCTTGTCTTCTGTTATTGGCCTGCAGGAGTTAGGCTTCTTTCATCCTCTTGTCTGTAAAAATAAATAGCATTGGACTGAATTTTATTCTAAAGACCGCTAAAACAAACAAAAGAATGTAAAGGTTCAGTAACATTACTCAAGTATTGTACATTTTGTCACAGCAGCCGGTTCTCGCTGAAAGGAGCGTAAACATCGTTCCCACTCCAACAGTCCCGTTTGAGCACTTCAGGTAAAGTCTAACATGGAAGGCTGGAAAGGATCGTGCTGGAATATGAGTGGGGGATGGAGCTCGGTGTTGCGATTGGGAAACAAAACAGGCATTGATGCCCAGCCAGTGTGTCTGTTCTTTCACTATGGGCTCAGCGGGGTGTTACTGATGCAGAATGTCAAAGAGGTGGGTGACAGTGTTTCCATTGCTCCCCACCGCAGGACTGCGCCACGGGTTACACTGAAAAGCACAACTCAGCACACATCTCCAGCTTTCCTTACCCCCTCGCTGTGGCACTCCTGTACTTCTCGCCAAGGATGTTTACAATAGGAAAACACATTTCTAATCGGAGGGTTCAGCTCCCCAGGGGTGGAGCAGAAACAGAGATCACAGCACTTCTGCTGGGAGGCAGACTTCCTTTAATAAGCAGGGCCTTTTCATTTAAAAGTGGATTATTTCCTATGATAAACAGAAATGAGGTCCCACCATAATTCAGGGCTTGTTATTTCCCAAACGCTAAGGAGGTGCAAGAATGTGAGCAAGAGAAGACAGACTGCTTCCTGAACTTTCCTGTTATTCAGAGGTCACTCGGGTCTTTTTAAACACAGTCTAACAGGATATGTCAAGAACACAGCTTTCACGGCCTGAAGCGAATGGTCTCACATCCCCTGCGGTTTACCGATGGCTCCGCTGCAACTAAGGTGTCAGCAGTTGACAGCGATTTTCCTAGTGCCAGCCAGGAACCAATCAGGATGGAGATCCGGGTCACGTGCTTTCTGACACACCAATCAAAATTCATTTATAACAGAGTTTAATAAATCATCTCATGTCGATTTATTTGCAACGAAAGTTGTGTAAAAAAATACTGGGTGAAGTTTTGGCAAATAAAAGTATTTTGTAAGACTCCCTTTTAACCAGTTTTGTTGTCTAAGACTTACACGGAAACTAATTCAAAGTGACTAAAAATGAAAACGTGCCGTTTGTGGACTTTCATCCTATAAATGTTCATCTTTTTATTGCTCAAGACATTCAGACGTCACATGTGAACAGTCACTGCTGTGGCACCAAGTTGAAAGAAGGCAGACAGACTCTGCTCAAGCGAATTTTACTGCCAGTTAATGTCTGGGTGCGTTCAAATTTCCACAAAACAGAATGGCGAACAAAATGCTATTGAGAATTGCGAAGTAAACCCAAAGTTATATCTTCAATAATACGCAACTTGAATGTTTGTGAAATAACACCACCACTTGCGATGTGGTTTGTCTGGGTACAAATAATGTGTCGATCAAGCAGAACGAAAACATGGGAGTTCGTTGCAACTGTTACATCTCATGCATCCCAAACCGGCTTGTTCTAAAGACACGAAAACCGCTTCTTTCACTGAAAAACACAAACGCTGAGAAGGAGAAAAAACAAGCAGATCAGTTGACGTCACTGAACAGATACAGACTGAATCATCTAAGTGGTACCCTGAGTTATCTCAGAATATCCTGGGAAATGCTGTGACACTGCGGCTGAGTTGGAAAAGTGGGCCCAGTCCAAAAATAATGGTGGTATCTCGGACTCACAATCGGCCAGACGGGAGTGCCGACACCCAGATATACACATGACTTACGCATATAGATGAGAGATCGTTCGTGGTTCCACCTCCAATGGGTACTTTGGCTATTGGGAACAAGGGTGTGGGTTGCAGTTGAGTAAAGTTTTCCTTGAGTTGTCCCAAAGGCACATTTCCGGCCCAGAGGTAGATTGTGTGTATATTTGTCCCTAGATGGACAAAAGATGGCCTTCGGGAACCACACAGGCTTTTAATAGTTGCAGCTTCTAGATGAGCAAACTAATCTGTGTTCAGATTAATGGTACCACAGACAGACAGATGTATCCCAAACTAAGACAACTTACACACCATTTTATGTGTTCAGTCAAGTCAGTGTTTGTCTACCTGCTTATTCGTAAGTTCTGTCAACCTGACTAAAGATATCTGGGCACCAAAGACAAGGTGCAAAATGTTAGGCTGCACTTTTCACGCTTGTGCACCATCACTGTAGAATTATCTGAGCTTTTATTTATTATGCTATTGCAAAAATATTTTTTCCATATGCCATCACCAATAATGAACGGGAGTGTTTTACATTCCACACTCGAAAGTCTGTCTTGCGTTTTAGTTTTTGTGTTTGCTTGTTCGCCGACTTTTTCCATTTTCCAGGGGTAGAAAATAAATACGTCACAGGGTGCAGGATACAGTGTAAAGTATTCAGCTGAAACGTTGCTCCTTTGGCAGCATTTTTGTATTTTCATCGTGCTGTTTTTAGGTTGATCACTTTCACTGTGCCCGGAAGTGAGTGGGCAGGGTTATGCGTCAACACACTTGTGACAAATACGGCACTGTTACCCAAACCCGGCATGGACACAAGTTCAGTTCACACCGAAACGAATGCCTGGCACAAACACACTGTAGTGTTTTAGAATGTTCTTGAAACCTGTGCAGGGGTTAGAATGAAAATAAAGAAATTCACATTTGTCAGGTTTAAATACAAAATACAAAATCCTGCAGAGGACACTTGGTGACATGTTTGGGTTAATGGTCTGTATGGGCTGAAAAGTTTGAAAGCAAATTAAATATGTACATATTGTACTACTGAAGCCTGGATTCAAGCACTTTTTTGATGAGCAGGAAAATAGTAAACACTGATATAAATTCACAAAGAAATTTAGAATGTTTTTGTTAGCACCCAAAGAGTAAAAGATTATAAAATGTTTAGGACGTAGAGCAACGGGCGAATGCAGCATGAGGAAAATGAACAACTTACTCACGATCAGAACTACTCAATGAATCAAAAAAGCAAAATTAATTATTGCATTTTTGTCATACAATACATTTTATATTTTAATGGCCAACTGATGATACATATACATTTATGCACAAAGATATATGTGTTTACATGTCTTTTTTAAACTGTTTGTGCCATGATGGTGACAGAAGATGTAATCTATGCAAATGACATGAACTCCTACAAAGTTCAAACACTTTAAATGCTTTTGCTGAAGTGTTTGACCTTTTAATAATTGCGCAAACTTTTGAAAAGAACTGGGGCTTCGGCGATGCTGGGAACCGTTGCTAAATAATAGTTTGAACATTAGATAACAGAATTGTCAGTTCCCAGCTAAAAATGGGTAGAAATGAAATTCTGTCAGCCTAGTGTTATCACATAATAAATAATTTCAAGTCAAAATAATGGTTTTTAAAACAAGGTGTCACCAAGAAAGCACAAAAGCTGCTAGCTGCTAATAAACGTTCTTACATAGTCTAAAGTATAATAAAACATTAAACAGAGGCTTTCTAGACACTCCATGATGTATTTGATAACTTGAGCAATGCAGATTGTACTAAATATTACAGTTAGCAGAATATTTCCACATATACCTTTTCATTCAATGTCATTAGTCCATAATCCAAAATCAGCTGTGTGGAAAAGCACATAAATAGAACATTTGGAGGTGTTATGTTGATGATTTTATTCATATTATTTCAACTTCAGTAAAGTTATATAATACAGCTTGTTATTGTACTGAAAAGAGTCAATCAGTGTTAATGAATGTGATGGTTTAAATGTGACAGTAAAAAAAGATCGCGCTTTCCTTGACATAACTCTTCGGATTCAAATAAATATCACAAGTTCCAATGTCACGCTTCAAACACTGTGACAATTTTCATGAAAACATCGTTCTTTTTATTAACCAGCATGTGGTTTAATGAATGTAGGACAGTGAAACTTTACTGAAGCTCAAATATCAATTTTCTGTGGTCCACTCATAACCAGCTATATGCATTTCAATGGAACTGGCTGACCGAGATCATTCACACACACACACACACACACACACACACACACACAGCTTCTGACTGCCCCACTGTCACCTTGATGTTGCCCATCATCAGTTACACTTCTGCCAGCCTGCTGACTATGTACCAAGACATTAGCCAAACCCCCCCCCCCAGCTATAATGGCAAAGCATCGGATTACACGTTTCTGCTGTTTCTGCATGAGCAAAACTGGCCTGTAATGATATCCAACATGCAGTCAGCATTACAGCTCAGATGTGACCTTCCACTGTCACGGACCCCCCGGGGTTTCCTATCAAAAAGTTAATCTGCAGAAAAAAAGACAGAAACAGAAAAGAGTTAGATCATTACACAGTTGCAAGGGCATTAGAATTCCAGAACTTTCTCATCAGAAAAATGTAGATTTAAGTATGATGATTTTAAGACCTTGAACTTGATCAATCTTAATTAAATGTAAAAATTAAACTGAAGGAAGTGAACTCTTAGTTTCCTAGTGTATTACAAAACTATTTTACCACATGGTTTGGGACCTGTGTCATTTGTAAAGATTGGTCAAGTGTGCAAATTACATTGTTTTCCATCTTTATTATTACTTTACAACATCGGTCCTCCTTGGAACTGGTGACTAATGCACAACTAAGGTATTAAAGACACGGCAGTTACAAGAAGAAGGAGGAAAGACGCTGGGCCTCAGTAAGTTTCCATGCTGATAACCTTGCCCTGAACTCTTTTGTTGCTTCTCTTTGCTCTGGTTCCTTGAACCACCAGTGGCACTTTTTAAGCAACATAGGTTGAACGGATGTGGAAAAACATGAAAGAAACCAACTTAGGAGGCTAAAGTTTTCATTAAACAGGATGGGCATAACAAAGATGGTTGTTTGCTTTTCTAGGGCCAGAAACAGCCATCTGCCTTCTTTTAAATGTACTCCTTTTGTGATTTTTATTTCTTCTTGCCATTCAATAACCAAGAATTTGTGTTGTAGTTTTAAAAAGATGTAGTTTCCAAAAAAAAATTGTGTTGCGGCAACCAGAATATTGTTACTAAAATAATATTCTTTTTTGAAATTCTGTGCTCACATTTCCACAGTTTGGACTGATGTGAGCGAGATGAACAATTTCCTGAAACATTTGACATGTTATTTCCATTTGTTCCCTGACAAACTGACATATACACCTTATTTCAATCACAAAAAAACAAACACAACATTGCTTATTAAATTATAATGCTTTAAATAATAAAACAGTTCTTAAACTGTCCGTTCTGCTTGACTCAAGTTTGAACAAGCAAGAACTGAGCTGTGTTTAAATAACGTGTTAAATATCAACCTATCAGCATGTGAATGGAAATTAGCGACACTGTAATAAAAATAAACTTGCCATGATTTTATTTTATAAAATGTCCTTTTGTAAAAGTTTTTTTTTTGCATGTAAACCTGATCAAGATGAATTTCAAATACATTATCACCAAGACTCACAGTAGCAATTTTGGTAACAAATATTTTATTAGTCCTGTCATGGACATAAATTCTGTTATACATTTGGGCCAGAAATTATATTGCTTTTCTTAGGAGGAACACCTCTCCTTAATGTTAAAATAAATCAGTTCAGTTCAGTTTTCTGTCTTCTCATCCTGAGGAGGGACACAGTTGTTAAAATAAATGCGGATGTTACAGTCTAAATTTTGAAGTTATCTAAGTTATGGGGAAAGAATAAAATAATAAGCCCAATCAAATATGTGCTTTTTTCCAGACTTCAATCAATGATTTGTTCCTTGACACAGTGGAAATGTAAATAAGATTATATCTTTAACGAATGTGGATGTTCTGAGGAAAGCAGAGTCCTTAAATGGCCCAGGGAAGCTGACCTTGCAGAAAGGAAGGCTGGGGGCACTCAGGCAGGGCTGTGCTGTCGCTCTGCTGGAGGGGCTTATTCTTGCTGCACCATAAAAAGAGCATTGTATCTGTAGGCCTCCACTCTACTAGGCGAGGCTGACTAGTGGCAGTGGGGGGGTCCCAGCAGGCCCTGGAAAACGGCCACACCAATACCCTACCACCAAGAAGGAGACCCCCCTCACAGAGATCCAGTCTGCTCCTGTATGCCTATGTTTCCTACTGTTTTCCCACATAAATCAGTCTGTCTCTTGAGCTGAATAACACTGAAATACCTAACCGCAATTTTGTTACTGTCTGGAAAAACATTCCTTATTTATTTCCAGTTATGTTTTGCTTGGCTGTTTCAGCCTGTGTGGTATTTTTAAGGCTACATTAGCACACAATAGCGTTGAGGAAACTTCAATTATATGAATACATAGGTAGAAAATGTCTCATTACTCCCTGTAGACCAATCTGAAACCAACTCGGATAAATTACACCCTAAGTTTCAGTGCTGTCTTTGGCTTAATGTTGCAGGAAATGTTTGCCACCATGTGTAAATTCAGGCACATTCCTGCCATGTTCTTTTTGTAAGGGCAATATACACATGTTAATCCGCTCTTTGATTCATGATTAAAAGTAGCAGAGAACCAGTGCAAACCAATGTTTTTCTAACTGAAGACATCGGTGTCTTATAACACAAATGGCAAAGTGAAGTTTTTGTATGTAATATAATTTCAGGAGGGAAGTAGTAGACCAAAATCCCTGGTCTAGTATGCGTGATTGATCCTAGCAGCTATTAATCATGCATATAAACACCCACCTACTTCTGCCATGTGAGTGCTGCTTTCGTAAACCCACCCCCGCTCCAACTCTGTCTTGTTCAATGAGTCCCAACGGAGGGCCTCAACAACCTTGCTCGATGGCAGGTACAAGAACCTCAAGCAGACTCCAAGCCCCAATGGACTCATCCGCTCTAATACTTCCAACTTCTGACCTGATCTGTATATTGATATATTTCCAGATCATTAATAGAAAAAATTTAAACCATGGATTTTCTTCAATTTTCATGGCTTTTCCATCCCGATTTCCTATTTCTACTCTACACATCTGATCGCCTTTTGTACTCTGTATCAAACTCAGTTAGACATGCACCTACCCGTGTAATGAGTGCTAGCAAAAACAGCAGCATCGGACAAACCGACTGCGTGGACAATCCTTTGTCTATTGTGAAATGCACTATTGTTTAATCTGAGCTGTAGGTTGCTTCGGAGAAAAGCATCTGTTACGTGAATAAATGTTAATGTAAATGCAAAACAAGAGGGGTCACTTCACCCCAAAGCTTAAGCAAGTCTAGGTATGACTCCTAAAAGTGTTGTTGGCAGCGTTGTTGGATTTCGCATTATTCAAGTTTTATACCACCGTGTTTTTAAGAACAAATGCTACCTGACTTGGTGGCAACTACCTCCTGTTTCCTGGCTATGGCTTGGTTCTGTTTGGCATGCGATTTACCATAACTAACTATTAATGGAATCAATCAGTCATTTAAAAGGTGCTGCATTTCCTTGGGATGTAGGTGTTCCCACATGAACCCATCCACTGGCAATAGTTCATGGTCTACAATGACTGTACTCAATGAAAGATGGCCTATGTGATGAGTTTGTGAAACTGAAAAAACTAGGTAATGGCACAAAATCGGCACATCTGGAGAGCCCTTCCTGTGCAAAGCCCATTTTCCTGTGTAAATCAAGCGTGTTGATTCCATGATGAAATGTCACTGAGCTGTGAGATCCTGTTTATGTATTTAAACAGTATTTATAAAGGGATAACAAACTGCACCAAAAAAGCAGTAGTGAAATAACAATAGGCACACTTTCTGCAAGCTTCCTTCTGCATGATCTTCTGTAAATCAGTTGTAGGAAAAGCATCGCTTTCATCCTCCCGCACAACCTATGATTTTTCCGAGCGTCTCTTTCAGCGCATACAATGGCTGCTTTAGAGGCGATGCCGGATTACACTTACAGTCCTTGCGCAGGAAACATTTCCAGAGGCAGACGCAGAGACACAGGATGAGTAGCACCGCAATGATGGTTGCCGAGATAAGAATGGTGAGGAATTTTCCAACTGCAACACAAGTTAAGAAGTGTCACAAGCACTGCATATGTATGATCATACATGTATGGAAACATAGACACAAGACATCTGTAGCCTTTAAACCACTGAAGTATTTAGACTTTCATTGCAATCAAATACACCTATTCACCTGCAGAAATTTCACACTTCTTTGTCAAAATCCAAGTTTGCTTGGTAATTATAAATTCTAGACAGTTTACTGATTTTTACATTGAAGATAAAAGACTTGTTTTCCATCTGAGATAATGGAAAAAAGAAAAAGTTTGGTTGTACGATGTGAATAATTATAGTCACTCATACATTTCTTAGATGTACTGTCAATATGGAAATCCATAATAAAACCAATTGTGTTATTAACCCAAGGTATTAATAAAATCAGAAGTTTTAAAGCTGGGTAGAAAATGTTTTTATTATTATTTTACAGAGAACCAATGAAAACTGTATGCCTTGTACACATTATCCCCATACCTGAAAAATGCATATATCAGAAAACAAGCCAAAAATCTACACTTGGTATGGGTCACAGTATTTACCTTTATACAGTACTGTCGGTACAAATCTGGTGAAAAGAAAAACTGTTTGGACATCAACATGTGAAAGTTGAGACTGTTTGATTTCGTTTGACTTGCTCACAGCTTCCCAAAATCTACACAGCAAAGCTGAGTAAATGAGACACCAGCCAAAGAACACACAGGCCTATCTCCTTCTACACACTTCTACCCAGAAATCCTCAGAGCGTCACCATGTTTGGTCATCTTGGTTTATGTACACGTCAGCCAGAAGCTACAGGATGAATTTAATTCTCCGAAATTTGAATAGTAGTTATTTTATCTTGTTTTCTTAGGTTCTGTTTCTCACACTTTAGTTCTACAGTTCCAATTGGAACTGAATGGGACTTTTAATTAATCACATGTATAATTTAAAAGTGTAATATTATTTCATTCAGCACATTTAAATCTATGAAAAGTAACATACATGATCAGAGAAGTGGAGTATAGCAGTTGTTAAGCTCATTTTATCAGTCATAATAAAGGAGAGGAGGTAGCAAAACAAAGAAATGAAACAAAATTTTAAGATAATACTCCATTTCTGAACCTCACAGAACTTTGTTCAAACATAATACCAACAGTAAAGTTCTTCAAGATTCTGCAGCTTCAGTTATGGAGAGAAAGAACACAACTGTGTCAGAAAGCTAAAAGAAACACTACCTACAGCATAGGTGCAGTAAATCACACCAAACACTCACAACATGGGCTGGGATTATTATTTGTGAAACTGTCCAAATTTTCATAAAAAATCAGCAGCACCTGAACACTACAGCTAGGTAGGGATTTCAGGAAAATTCAGCATTAAGAATACATGGATCAGTTTAACAAGCGGAAAGGTCAAACTCACTCTTGGAGTTAATGGAGATGGAAATGGGCGAGTCCAAGCCGCGATGGTACACAAGACACTTGACAGACTGCTCCTTGAGCAGGTCAGCTTGGAACAGTAGGGTGCTGATGACCAGTGAGGTCCCGTCGCTCTGCTCAAACTCTGAGAATGCAGCGGGGCCCAGTGTTCTGTTGTCCCCATCCACATTCCACTCGATGAAAGCTGCTGGGCGAGAAACCGCTGTGCAGTTGGCTTCAATGACATCTGAAGACAGGGTCCTGTAATTCACCTGGGGCTTGGGCAGAACTGCAAGCAAGAAATGCATGGTGAAGTCAGGTTTATAGGATGCTTTTTAATGGCAAGTTGGCATCTTGTTAGGATTTGGAACACAAACAGCAACTACATGTATTGTCAGCATATACAAGCTTCAAAATGGCTTGTGTTGAATGTAATGTGACAAAACTTCATCTAGCCATGACCTGGAGTTCTGCTTCATCTTCAGGTTGTGGTTTATATTGGGATCCTGTGCAATGGTTTATACCAGTGTGCATTATGAACAGTTTTCTTAAAATTAAAGGATGTTTCAATCCTTGTTACATAACCAATCATTATTTAAGTCATCATAGGATCACAAGCCAACAACAGTCTGTCTTCATGTCCTTCCGCTCAGAAGGTGTTAGTAGTGGAAGCAGGAGATATGTCAATCTGGGCAAATGGGATTCAGATTTCTGACATGCTCAAGTTTTCAGTCTGTCTGGATTTCAAACCTTGAGCAGTTGTGGTGCTGTCTAGTTTAATACCAGACACCCAAACCACACACTGGCTCTGCTCTGTCAGCAGTAAAGAGACCACCTTTTGTTGAGATAGGGGATAAGGTCTTTGCTTCCAATTCAAAAAGACCAGATTTCAGTTGTAGTGGTGTATGTTGCGACTCATATACCCATATCCCACTGTCCAGAATGTGCACAGAAAGAGTCCCACTTTACATCTACTACATCTTTCTGCATTATTAGTGGAACTGCTGGCATGTCCTCATTGCAGACAAAAGCATAGCTGTTTGCATTTACAATGTGGAGCTTCACAGAGGAGGGCTGTGTTTGGTTGAGCGACAGAGAGTCATGCTGTGGACCAGGGTTTGAATTAACCTCATCTGCCCCCCCCCCTCACTCCTCTCTCTCATTACCACACTCTGCCATCCTTATGCTCTTACTCCTACATGAGCAAGCAGCACGTAACTTTTAGCCAATACTTCAGACAGCAATGCGAGAAATTTTAATTGGTGCTGGGCTCATATAAAAGCCAAGCCTTATGTTAGCCAGCAGGGAAAATTAATATGCAAAGCTACTAATGATCTCTAATGACTGCAACAACAGAATAAGCGAACAAAGCTGTTTTCAAACATGAAAACAGGGGCTCAGCTGCATAATTAACATGTTAAGTATGATGAAGTATGATTTAAATATGAATAAAATGTATGTGGTGCCTTTATTTTCATTCTTCATTTCTATCCTTATGTATCATGTCTGACCAACCTTTACTTTTAATATTTTTTCCACCTGCACAAAGCTCAGGGGGTGAACAATATGTGTAGTTATTCAGACCAAATGTATTTTTTAGATAAAACTGATTGTTTAAGTGAATTTGCATGCTAAATGTAGAAGCTGCCAAGATCTCTTATAGCAGCTGGTCCCTCTGCGTACCATAGACGGTGAGGCAGGTCGTGGCGCTCTTGGTACCCTCAGGGAAGATGTGGAACTCACAGGTGTAGCAACCCTCATCTTCTGTCCTCACAGGTGCGATGGACAGGTTAGTCTCACCCAGTCCTTTGCTTAGTGTCCCACGTCCCACAAGAGGGTCAAGGACTCTGAGATCACCCGGCTTAGTGAAATAGGCTACATCGTTGGTGTCACCTTGCTCTGCAGTCTTCTTCCACAGAACTTGCTTGACTTTCTTGGGCATGTCATACCTACAGGACAAGGTGGCCGCCTTCCCGCTTACTGCTGTCTTGTTCACCTCCAAGATGATGTTAGCTGACAGGAGTACAAGAGAGGAGGCACAAAATATGCTCTAGAATATTCTGGTGAATGAGTGGCCATGTTTCTTATCTTCTTTATGTATCATTCTATTTTTCTTCCTTTCCAGTTATTTTCTACATTTATTATTGCACAAATTACATTTCACTCTAAAGTGCCTAGAAAAGCTGTTAAGGGCAGTAGGTAGTGTAGAAAGTAGAGCTGCTGTCCTCTACACAAAGGACATGGGTTTGAATCCTATCTCCCACTGTTGTGCCATTGATCACAGAATTTAACCTGCAATGCTTCCTTTAAAAAATACCAAGTTATGCAAATGAAGTAACAGATTACAAACCTAAACCTGATATTAACTGGTACTGAATTATTAGCAGCAGTTTTATTAACTTTAAGTATAGTACTTAAGTACCCAACTTTATTTCTTCTGCACTTTATTAATTTACTGTAGGAATGTGAATTGACTATTATGTAATATTTGCAGGGGACAATTTGAAAAAGCACATGAACAAAGATTAAATGAATACGAAACTGAATGCATGGTAGCCAAAATAAAAATGAAAGAACTCACCAGTCACAGTGAGACAAGTCTGGGCACTCTGTGATCCGCTCGGAAAAACGTAAAAGACACACGTAAAGCAGCCCTCATCATCCTGGTCCACCTTCCTGAGGGTGAGGGCGGTGGTGCTGGTGTTGGAGACTGCCTGGTACACCCGCTCACTGTTCTTTGCGCTTGCTGGTTTACCAGGCTGGTACGTGAGCAGTGGGTTTCCATGGGTGTCCAGCCACACCACCTGCTTTAGTATCTCTTCCTTCTTCAGGGTCAGGTTGCAGGCAAGTGTGAAGGGGAGACCCACAAGCGTCTGCATGTTTTGAGGGGCTGTGACCTGACCTATTACAACAGTAAACAATGAGAAGCACTGTGTTAACTCATGACCACCTTTAAAGAGCACATAATGCTGGAGTGTTATCCATGTGCTACCAGTACTGTATTATTGTTTTTAATTTTTGCCATTCCTGTTGTTCTGTTGTTCTATAAAGAAGCTTCACAGAGATACCTTGAAGTATGGACACCATGGATAACAATACAGAGAGCTGCAAGCATCGTGGCAGGATGGACTCTAACATCTCACAGTCTGCAGGGCAAAACACAGATACCTGGTCTGGATTAGGTCTGCCTAGTGGCAGGAAAAAATAGAAATATTTAAATGTTGTTTGCAGAAGTCACAAGCGAGACCAGTTATCTCTGATATATATACAAATATTTCTTTAAAAAAGTTTCTCATTGTCAGAAGAGATTGATTTGTGGGTGTCCTTTTCCAAAATCTGTCCTACGCCTTGTTTTGGTGACTTACTTTTCTCAGACACCCGACTATGAAGACAGTGATGTCAAATCTCTTGGATCACCATGAGCTCATGTTTCTCTGGAACCTCCTTCTGCAAGCCAAGGTTTTACACAACATAAGACAAACACAGAGGAGAGGCCTCAGGGGGTCACTTCACAGACCTTTTCCAAAAAAATCCAGTGACTCCCTCTTCTATCAAACTTATTATATCTTTCAGGGCCTAAAGAACTTTTATAAATAAGATCTTTTTTGGGTCTGGATGGGGAGAGAAATCTAATTTTGGCAGTTTCTTCACACAGCTTCCACCCTTGGCTAAGAGCAGATACAGCTGACAAGCATCAAGGTAGTTGGTCTGATACCCAAACGACAACTGTCCAAGTTTTAACTGTGATTGATGGCAATGCAAATTGAAGAGAATGAACATGAAAGCACAGGAAGCCTGACTTTTCAAAATGCTGCTTGTATGTAAGTGCAATCAAGTCAAACATGAGCCACAGGGGACCACCGGTGTGGTTTCCGAGGCAAGGAGGAACGGAAGTGGTTTGTCATTACCTTCTTCTGTATGTGTTTGAGGGCCATGAACACATGGAGAACATGCAAACCCCACACCAGGTAAACGGCCCAGGAGCTGTGACACACTGGCTTAAACTGCTGTATCACCCCATCCTTCTTTTCAAAAATGTTCATCTTTAAAAAGCCTTAAAACTGACATGTTTGTCAACCTTTTTGTGGCTGTGATAATGAATGAGTGATATGTACAAAAATCATAATTTGTGCAGTGATTTTTACAATTATTCGAACAAGGAATGGCGTTGTTGCGCAATGTAAACAACAGTACAGCAGTGTTGGAGAAGTTCTGAACTCTAAAGTTTAAAATTCTGGTCCAGAAGCCATAGATTGTGATATGAATTGATCTGAATTGAAACAGCCAAGCAGTAATGAAGGTGTACTGGGCAAGACCAGAAGTATGTAAAACCAGTATTGATAGCATCTACTGACATGTCCAGGACCAGATTAATGATCCAGGGGGTTTAGACAGGGTGGGGAGCATAAGATATCACAATTTAAAGCATTGTTTACTTTATCTATGTCACTATGTAGCAATCATTTAGTTGTGTGAAAATAGTCCTGATACTTCAACCAATGTACGGCATCCCTGCCAATTTAAAATATGAAAATAGAAAATACTGGGAATTGTTTTCATATTTTTTATATATAGTGCCTTGCGAAAGTATTCAAGCCCTTGACAAAATCACACATTTTGCTACATAACAAAATGATACCTTAATACTTCTTTCCATACTTTAATTCAAAACACTAATAAGTTAAAATGAATTTTTTGAAAGTGACAGTCCTGTCACTGCCCACCAAATCCCACCCATCTCTTCAAAATAAACCCCCTATCATTATTATTATTACTGTATAATAAAAATTAGTATCTGACACTTATTTATTAGGACACAGCATAGTGGTGTATTGACTGGTAAACGACTTGAATACAGGAAAAGACCATTAATGTTTATTGTCTGCACGGGTAAATTTGCATTTATTTAGACTACTTTCCCCTTTTCGTATTTTTCACGGTGGCTTTTTTTCAACTCCTAAATTATTAATCCACCCACTTTACAGCTGTGTTAAATTAATTTTAAATAGCAGGTTGTTAGGTTATGTGTGTTTGTGTAGTACGTTTAAAAGCAGAAACTCTCAGGTTTAAATTGTAAATTGAATAAATCCTTTCAAATCTAATGAAAGGGAACGTGTGACGTCAAAAACTTTGTGCACAGTCAACATACAGTGTGCGACTTTGCTTAAAGGCAGGTAAAAGACCTGAAGGAATAAGAAGTGTGACCTGCGTCAATAAATGGACAGAAAAGCAGAACGATACCCAGAAAGATGTCTCGAAGATGGTGCTCTTTTTTTTCCTCTTTTGTTTCTCAAAACACAAAGTGGAGAATTTCGATATTTTCCCGTCAGGGTGGCAGGAAGATGTACTTACCGCGCGAGGAGCCCATGAACCCACGCGCTGCGCCTCGAGGAGCCGCACGCGTCACGGCCGGGCGCACTATATACTATCCTGCTCATGGGGAAGATCCGCTCCTTGGGGTCGTGGTGCCAAAATCCACACTGACGTCAAATGAGGCCGAACTTCACAATTATATCATAAGACAACTAATTTATCCATAAGAACCGATTTATCCGTAGAGGCTCCAGGGCATTAATTTCGGTAAAGAATCAAACCGCGTAACTACGTTATTAGTGTATTTGACGTTCTTAAAAAAATGTGCATTAATGCCGACCTCTAGTGGCCAAGCGACGGATGAACGAGGACGTTTTTTTGTAAAAACATTTTTCTAACGCTTACTTTTCATTTCTGAAACTGTGACTTTGTACTGTAGACATTTACACAGAACTGACTCAAAGAGTGATAATTTTGATTTATTAGTTTTCATTTTAGAAAGTAAACTTTTCTTTTTCCAGTATTCTGAGCATTCAGATTTCCCCAGGGTACTTGACCCATACAATTAGAAGAGGATACATTTCAAATTGAAATGAGGCAGAAGACAGAATAAGAAACAAACAGAAAAAAAAACACAATTAAATTTTGAAACAAATCATCACCAAAATTCAAGATATAATACAGGGGGTCCCCTTCTAATGAAACTAATGGGGGCCAAGAGCAGGTTTGTTACTGAGGATGTTTGCCAGTTGATCATGACACAGTGGGTCAGTGGCTCTGTATCTGCATCTCAGTATGCGCTGTTGTTTACAGTGAGATATACGTCATTTTGGACGAAAGCCTTGTCCAAATTAGTCCATGCATGTTTTAGTATATGAAATTGTCTGTCTCTCCCATGGAGAAGCTGGCAGGGACCAAGCTGGCTGAGGGCCCCTCCATCTCCTGAACTTGGACCCTGTGTTCTGAGTCTGCTGGCAGTGGTGTTTATGACTTTATTGCTTTCTTTCTTCAACATAGCTTTGTTTTCATCTGTGGATTTTATTCACTAACACCTACCATAAACGTAAGCAGTAATTAGTAATAAGCAGAATTTTGTTTAAAAAGTGTAAGTTGCATGTTATTGAGGTTGATGACAATGACTGCACACTGCTTCCAAGTCTTATCTTCTATGGAGATGCAGGAAGATGGAGAGGCAGCACTTGACTGACTGCTCAGAACTGGTAGATGTAGAAACCATAGGATGTGGCAAGTGGGCCACCAAAATACACACAAAAATCACAAAAATGTCGCAAAAAGAACAAAAATGTATTATTTTCAAGATATGGTTATGGTAAACCATATCCAATGTGCTCGTATGGGATTATCTTCAGGTTCCACAGATTAGCTGCTAAAAAGTGATCTGAAAGAAAAAACACAATATTATTCATGTAACTACAGCTTTATGAATGTACAGGATAAGATGACAAATATCCTGCGCTTACTTCACTGGGATCACACATAGGCCCCCTCCACACTAATCTAACAAACCTACCACCTACTCCACAGTAAGCCAGCCCTAATACACCACCTTGTAAGCTCTTCATTGGGGTCGTCGGGTAGGCACCTTCCTTCGTCGGTGTTTCGCTGATTTAGGCCCATGACACCTCCGGAAGGTTCAGCAGTGAGGCCTGGCATCCCAGACCCACCCCCCCTCCAAGCTTACTCTACATAGCCCCTGGTGACTAAGGCAGTACCACGCCCTGCCTGCACAGTTATGGGTTCTTCTACAGCACCAGTTCCATACAACCCTTACGTACCACATCCACTACCACCTACATTTATACCACATTCCCCACTCCAATTGAGCTCTCCTCATCCACAGCCATTGACAGCCATCATTAGCACCTTAACACCAACAGGAAGCAAGAGAACACTTTTTCCCACCGCTACCCACATACATAGAGCCTTACAGAGGGCACCTCACTACCCCTATTCCCCATACTACAGTGGGGCCCTCTGTCCCACATTTCCCAGAATCCATTTTTATAAAACTTATACCTAAGGGGGTGAAACAACTAATTAAACATCAACATCCCAATCGGGGTAACAACTATGTACACCAGAGGACTTTTTACACTAACTTGACAGCACCATTACAGCATTATTCACAGACAAATTAAATCCACTAAAAAACTGGCCTGTGGCAAACAGACAAACTAACAGTGAACTAAAGTCTTGCTACAATGTATAGCAACTATTTTCAAAATGTCCCCTAAAATAGCGCAGGAACCGCCAACGTTAGCAAAATTGTATTTAAGACTCTGAGGAAAGGTAAATATCCCCTGGAGAAATAGTCAATAAAGGCTGAAAAAATGTTGGATTAAACTTATTGCACAAAAAATGAGTTATTAAAATGTAATAATTGTCACGCCCCCTGGCTCAGACTCCGCCCCCTCCTGATTTACCTGCACCTGTTCCCAGTTTTTACCCCTACAAGTACCTGTGCTTTACAACCTGTGGGTGTGAAGTATTGCCATGATCTTCTCGTACGTATTGGGGGGGGGGGGGGGGGGTTGTTTACTTGCTATTCTGGTAACCGCTCTGTTTTGTCTCATGGCTTTTGCTTGTGCTTTGTCCTTTTTTGCTACGTCGTTTGTTCTGAACTCCTTTTTGGTTTTGACCCACGCCTGTTTTGTGACCACGACTTTGGAACGATCCCTAACATTAAACAGAGTTCTTCACTTTGCACATATTATTCACGTAACTGCGGCTTTACAAAAATGAATGTAAATCTACTGGAAATGTTACGAATCCTATTTAGATCTTTAAAAGAAGTGCACAGCCTCTTTGTTTGAAAAATCCAAAGCAAATATTCCTGGAAGGACGGTTGTACTGAGACACATTCCTCGTGGTGCATACTTACCTTTTACAGTTCCTTTCTTCAAATTCTCTGAAGCTACAAAAGAATGAAAAGCAATAGAACAAATGAGACTGTATGCAAAAAAAACACTGAATTTAAAGCAGATTCACCACACACTGCTATAAAAAATAATACAAAGGAAAAGCCAAACAAGTTATAAATCTTTACCTGTTGTTTGTTGGAGATGAAGGGGCAGATCTTAGAAACAAATCATATAACAAGGTATCAGAATATGAAACTTGCATAACAAAGACACAAAAATCACTTAAGATACATTAGAAAAGATATTTTAAAATTAACGTTTACCTTCTTTTCTTCAGGGAAGATTGTGTTTCCAAGCTGCAAATGTATGAAAAATTTGAACCGTTATTATCTGTTCATTTTTTGACTGATGCTAATAACAGTGTTCAGATATTACATTATTTTTAATTTACATAAAACTGGTGAGCAGTGACACACCCGCCCACAGAACTATCATACAACCAATGCAGCCGCAGGGTCATTGCCAAGACCTAGACTTCCCACCACCTTTGGACACATCAACTATGTGCACAGAGCAAAGCACGATGGGAGCCACAATTCCACCCTATGTTACAGTATGTACAAAATGAAGACTTACTGTTGCTTTGTTTGGGGGGATGGAGATTCAATGCTGAAAAAACATACACATCTTCAGTTTGCCAGCTTCTTGTGGACTGGACTATGATGCTAGTTTATAAATATGTCTTAAGTTCAAGAGCATTTAGACCTCAGGTAATTTTAAGATCAATGATGTACAGTATTTAAGAAAAAAAAATTAAAATCTTACTTTATTTTGTGTGAAGATGATCCTGGTGTGGCGCTAAGGAAGGAAACATAGTTACTTAGCTGCTTTCCAGAAGTGTAACAATAAATCATAAAAATACTAAAACAAAAATATTGCAAAGGTACACATATCTAAGTAAATGTAGCTCAGGTACAGGGTTCTATTAGTTTGGCAAAGTGAAACAAACCTCTTTTTTTCAGAAGAGGGTAAATTGCACAACAATGTCTAAATGAAAACTGTACTCTGAACATTATTCTAAAACAAGGATCTCCAGCCTCAGTCCTTTTGGGTTTCAGAAGTTTTCATTCAGTATAAGTGCCAAATTTCATTCACCAACCTAAAGCATTTTAACCATCTCTTAAAGCTCTTTGATGCTTTATAGCTTTACAGAGAGCTGGAAAATCTATACACATTAGATCCTGACCAGACTACAACTCAGTGCAACTGCAATAAATAAAAGTATGTTTAAGAATGATTTTCAATAGGAAACACTATTGTAAGAACATTTCTTATAAGAATAGAATTGTCTCACTGTTACCAGTTAAGAATAGAGTTTAAATTACCATTCCAGTAGTACAAATGGATGATGAACTGACAGATTCAGTTACCCACAACTAGTTTATACTGATGTGTCATGTATTTCTACCTGCTCCGGTCCGATCTTTTCCTGTGCAGCCAGAGTCCAGCTCCAACAATGGCCATCAAAACAATGATCCCTAAGACTGCTGCTGTGAATGAGAAATGCAAGCGTGTTGACCATGGAAATCACCTACGTTCACAAAACAGATTAAACAGAGTAAAAAAGATTTAGTACTGTGTGGATCAGAAACATACAAAGAACCTGGTTCTTAAGTAGTGTACTGTACACCGATTTCAGTACTGTTTTTCATTATATTTTTTCAGGATTAGCTGTAGCCTCTGTATAGGCAAATTATAAAATCAGGATTGTCATTACTTTCCTCCGTCTATCCATTTTCATTAACCAGTGTAACAGTCGGGGTTGTGGTGAGCCAGAGCCTCTCCTGGAATCACCGAATGCTAGACTGGGAGGGGGACCCCTTACATGGGACACCAGTCCAATGCAGAATAACCACACACACACACACACACACACACACACACACACACACACACACACACACACACACAGTCCCTCACTCAACCACACACTACAGGCAATTTATAGTCACTAAATAACTTAAAACAAATGTCTTTGGACTGTGGGAGGGAACCAGAGTGTTCAGAGACACAGGGAAAACATGCAAACTCCACAAAGGCTAGGGTGACCTATGAGGTAAGAGCACTGCCCATGGTGCTGCAATATCAACCAATTGCCATTGCTGTTCCTTGCTCAGCAGACTACTTCGGAACATGATTTTTTGAGAGTTTGTAAAAAAGCAAGAGAGTCAAATCCACCTGTGCATTCTGGATCATGTATGTGCCAGATTTATAAATGCTAAATTAAATTTTTTATAGGAATATGCCTTTACCTACCCAGTATGTTCCAGTCAGGATCACTGGTGTCCTGCTCTGAAAAGAAACCGAAGAATGTTAAAAAGCAAAACACATTAAATACAACTTCTGCCAAAACGGGAAGAAAGAAATCATTTGCTCACTCATTGGAGGGATGTTTCTGTAGCTCTCTTTTCGACTGACTCCAAAAGGTTGTTCTGCAATACATCTCACTTGTACCTCTGTGTGGGAAAGTGTAGTATCTACTAGAACTGTAGCACTTTTTGTGATGGTTGTGGTCCCATTGTTATGTAAAGTCATGCTTGTCACATTTCTTAGATCTGCGCCTGTAACATCCAGGGACACCTCTGGAGCTGGTCTTCCAGTGACAGAGCAGGACAGGATGACAGTACAAAGACCATCATCTCCTACAGTTTGTCTTATTTCCAACATGGGCTCTTGCAGTTCTGAGAGGAAGGAAAAATTGAAAAGAGGGAATTTAAGTTTTGTCATTTCTGGCCAACGGACAGTTAGATGTTTATCCACCATTTCAGAAATATTGACACACTGCTGTGAGGATCATTATTTCCTATTTGATTATGGCTACAGTATTTTGTAACTATAAACTTTACCATAGACTTTGAGGCAGGTGGTCCCAGTGATAGCCCCTTCGGGATAAGCATTGAACAGGCACTTGTAGCAAGACTCATCTTCCCACTTGACTCTCTCAATAGCTATGGAACACTCCTGGAAACCGGTCTCCTGGAAGCGGATATGATCACGGAACGGCTCTCTGATTTTCACACCATGGCGCTTGCTATAACTGGCCACATTTTCTGTCATGCCCTTGGTCACTCTCTGCCAGGTGACCTGTAGGACCTCCTTAGGTTCTGTGAGCTCACACTTAAGCTGAACTTCACCTCCAACTGAGGCCCCAACCACGTGCTGTGCTCTCACAACTTCTGTCAGAACTGCAGGAGATATTAAAACAACTTACAAAAACATTATAATATGTCAGAACTATACTACGCAAAACTGTAACAATCAGCAGTGCTTTGTCAGTCTGTTAAACACATATAAAAATATTACTAGTACTACTACTACTACTACTACTACTACTACTACTAATAATAATAATAATAATACAATCATGTCTTTTGGTTTTCATTTAAGTTAAGGTTTGAATTGGAGCAATTTGTCATAAATCCATAGCTACTCTATGGAAATAATATAAATCTTTAAAATCATTGGAAACTTTTTTTCCTCATGCTAAATAATTCAAGGTCGTGTTTGCACACATAGGAACTTTTATAGCAAAGTTGTGTGTTGTTCGTGTGCATTAGAATGTTTAATGATGAAGTAACACTGACACATATAATGTTACCCGAACACTAGAAGCTCAAGTCCTAAAAAAAAAGCCTCAAGTCCACTGTCGCTAAGTATTTACGCTGACCCATAAATGTTTTGTTAAAAATTTTAAGGTAATATATGAGCTACCTATTAAAATAAAATCTAATCCCCATAAATCTGAAATCCTGAACCACGCGCGCAGGTGCGCAGAATATGTGAAGCCAGAAATTAAGAACCTAAAAACATACAACCTTAAAGAAATGCGAGACTATATGTCAGATGTGTCTGCAGATATTGAACATTATTGTTTATTATTTATATATTCTTTTTAGTTTCATGTTTTGCAACCTTCTCGCTCTGAAACGCGGTCGTATTGTGACCGTTTAACGCACGTTGTTGTAATTTTTTGTAAATATTTACAAACATACATTACAGGTTGCACATATTTTTAAAATATTCTTTGCAGGTGTTACTCACCAACAGGAGACGTCCACAGGACTAAAAGAAGGGCTTTTAATAGTACCATTGTGAGATTTTCCGCTCTAAATGCTTCCCCCGCGCTTTTTTTAAAAGTGACGGCGCAAAACAAAAGTGAAAGTATTTTGCGTGACGTTTAAGAGACGAATCAAATTCAAAGGAAACGGAAAAACTAAAAACGAACTAATGTCCGACTACAATGTATAGTAATTATTTTCAAAATGTTCATCCAGTCCCCTAAAACAGCGCAGCAACCGCCAACGTTAGCAAAATTGTATTTAAGACTGACGAAAGGTAAATATCCCTTGGAGAAATAGTCAATAAAGTCTGAAAATATGTTGGATTAAATTTATTGCACAAAAAAATTAGTTATCAAAACGTAATGATTCATGTGAAAAAGTGTATATATAATAATAACACAATTTCTCTATCTGAGTTTTAGAGTGCGCTAAAAAATCACAGAAAAACAAAAGGTAACAGATAATACATAGTACATTTTGAAACAAAACAAAATATACAAGATAGACATATTCAGAATAGAATGCAGAATCAATCAATCAGCCAAAGTGAATCATCTTAGTTTTCAGAGGTAATGAAATCTGACAGGTTGGTAGTTTACAGCAGATGATATCATGAGGAGAATTCATACAGTTCCTGCCTTTCAGTCTTAGTCTTCAGGTCATTAATATTGTCATTCTAACTGTCTAGAGAGCCTGGAAGTTTATCAAATATTGTATCGCTACATCAATAAAGGCTGAATAAACAGTAACAGATGGTACTGTGTAATAGGGTAAAATTCTTTACCCGGGATGATGAGGCAGGTCTGCTTGCATGCGGATCCCTGTTGTAAATCTTGAAAGAACAGTTGTAGCTGCCTTTGGCCTCCAGGTCCACATTCTACATGGAAGTAGAAGCTGAGTGAAGAGACACTTCTGTGAAGAAGATCTGGCCAACAAACAGCTGCAATGTTCTGTAGAGTTCCTCAGACAGCAGCACAGTTACCATCTTTGGCACTGCAGGAAGGGAACTAGTCTCTGCAGAGCACAGGTTTCAGCAAATATCTTAAGTTGAGTTTCAAAACTGAGTAGCAGAGGGTGGTATCAGAAAACCACTTTGGCCCGCTGAAGAGGCCTGGAACTGCAAACATGTAAACACACAATAAAATGTGGAGGAGCTGTTCCAAAATTGTAGAAGATAGAATACTACTAGTACTACTACTAATAACAATAATAATGATAACAATATTGCCTATTCAGTATGTGCTACAGGTAATAAGTTCACCATGACTTGCAACCACAGCAGTGGCACATGGCAGATAAGGGATAAGACTTATTTATTTACCTTTTTTCTTTAAATATCCATCGTACTCAAGATGACAAAAGATGCAGAGATCAACCCCGTCAGAGGCAAAGTGTTGCCATCTGGGAAACAGAGGTTAGACATTTGTTTGTTAAACTCTTGGAATCTGTTACATTAGTCAAAATCTGTTTTAAGATTTTAGGATGTTGGGGGAATAACTGCGGTGAAAGAACCCTGCTTTAAAGTAAACAAACTGCCGACTGTTTCTGTCCGCTTATTTCACGCGTGTACAGTAGAAATAAACAGTAAATGGACACGCGGGGAGGGACCACGTGGGGGGAATCGTGCTGGGGATTTTCACAGAACGAAACTGGAAAATCCAGAAGAGTTTCGAGAAGCGGGATCGCCGGAGTCTCTTCTTTCCCCACAACATATTCCCCGGCACAGTAATGTCGTAACAAAACCTCTCAGCCACCCCACCCGGATTACCCCTTTACCCACCTTTCCTTGTCATTTGTCCTGCTATTTTTTTTCCGCAATATATGACGTCATATTACCCACATTTCAGAAATAAAACTTAATGAGAGGCATAATCTGAAATTTATGTGAGCCAACATAACTAAGATGTGATGTTCTCAAGTTTATTTCAGTGGACTGGTTACTCCAGACTATATCAAAATCCAGCCGATTAACTGTGAAATTCTCATAACCACAAAACGATCAATCTGGCAACCCGACCTGCTGTTTGTTTGTTTGTTTAAACGACGGGATTCTGCCAGATATGTAAAATACCCAACTGGTAACTGAATTATTAGATTCTGTCAGGCGACTGGACTGGCAAACACCTTGAGAAATAACTGCCTACTTTCTCAAGTCGCTTTATTACATTGTCAGTGTTACGGATCTGAAGCCGGTGACGTTTTCGTTTAAAAATGCAGAACTGTACAAACTTATTGTACTCAGCCTGCGGTAGGTTTCTGCAGAGGTAACTCCATTACTGTTGTTGTTACCTTTACCTGTAGAAGACGCGAGCCGATCCTCTTCTAAGCAAATCCTCCTGACGACCGTCTCGCGTGTCCCCGCGCCGCCGACCACGCAGTCCGCGCGCGCGCGCGGGGACTCGAACAGGTTTGGCGTCAGGCTGCTGCTCGCGGTGGCGATGCCGTCGTGGTTGGTCGTGTTCGACTCGGTCTCCGTCACTACTGCCCTGCTGTCCTCCGATGCTCCCCACCGGACCAGCGGGGCCGAAGAAGTGAGCAGCACTTCGCTCCCGGCGTCCACTGCGGGACCGTCCAGTAGTCTCTTCCTAGTCACTTCTGTTATTCCTCGAGAGGAGAAAGAAGTTTGAATAGACATTACTTTATGTACAGTTGAACTGCACAAGGCAGGTGAGGGAATCTGAATAAGCAGTAGTATTCTTAAGACACTTCAGCCAGGCCACTGCGTGGAGGTGACGTAGTGCTTAACTCTGTCCCTTTACAGTCCTTGGTTCGAATTCCCCTGTTGCATCAACCCCCTCTATCAATGTGCTTAACCATGGATCTGTATACTTTGTTGTGCCAAGTAAAATAGGTTAAACATTTTGTTCAAAATTAACTAACTTGAGGGCTTATTCCATTAATAATGCTGTATTAAATGTGTATGTGGGAGTGATTTGGATCAAATGTTATTTTCCAAAATCAGTGCAAGCAGTAATAAATGGCCACGTGTATCAGACTAAATTTCTGTACCCCAGACGGTGAGGCAGGTCTGTTTGCGTGTGGATCCGCCGGGGTAAATGTTGAATGTACAGATGTAGCAGCCTTCATCCTCCAAGGTCACGTTCTGCAAGGTGATGGACGTCGAGTGAAGCGTGACCTCTGTGAGCAGAACCCTGCCAAGGAACTGCTCTGACACAGCGGCCCCGTGGTGTGGGCTGTAGGACGCCAGACTGTCCACAGAGCCGCTGCTCCGAAGTCTGAGCCAGGTTACCTGCCTAACCCCCCTCGACTCCGAAAGCCTACAAGAGAAGGTGACCTTTTCACCAAAATCAGCCTCAGTTGACCCCTGTGTTTCGATTTTTGTTGTTAAGGCTGGAATAATGAGACAAAAATAAACAAATGTAATTATTCAAGGTATTTGGGGGAGGAGGTATGTAAAACACAAAAGGACAACAAGCCTTAGAAAGCAACAAAAAAATGTAACATAAAATTGTAAAAATAATCCATATTTTTAAAACTGCGAAATAAGACATTCAAAAATGACTGGTTGTAATTCCCAAATGTGTCATTTTGTCATGTGATGAAGTGACAATTAATAATTATATAAATATGTAGAACAAAATATATGATGGGTTACAGTATTTCTAATATATTCTTATTTTTAGAGCAAAGATAGATAGGGAGTGTACTATATCAATAAATATGAGGTTTCTCAACCTACATTAAAACACCAAGCACATTTACTGAAACAGGAAGGAAGACATAATGACAAAATCAAACCAATAAATGAAACTTAAAGTATAAAGATAATAAGTATTACCTTCATACAATTGCCAGCAACAGACAAAAAGCACCAGTTCCACTGTGGGGCTCATTCTTCTTAGAGGTCTTGTTTAGTTCTGTTGTTTTTCATATTTTGACGGTCTATTCCAGCTCAGCACATTAACTCACGGACTTTCCAGAGTTTCTGAGAAGTACTGGTAATCCCTAAAACTACAAAATGTTTTACTGTGCAAATACTGGCACAAACAAGTGATAACTGTATTCAGAAGCAAGAACAAAAAAATGTACTCAGAAGTTTGTTCTAAACTTGACAAATTAATAAAAGCTTGATTTACCTCCAGTTCAAATCTTGGATGGACCATCATGGTGAAAAATATTTCAAGACAAGACAAGACAAGACAGACTTTTTGTTCTTGTAGACGTCACATTTCTGTCCCTGTTCAGGGAAAAGAGTTTTTCCTTCAGATTACTGCGTTGAATAGATCTGGGGTTTTTTAATAAGGGTTCATGGATGAGCACCAAGCGATGGGTTGAAGAGGAGATTTACTTTCACGCTAACGCTGTTTTACTGAGTACAGTTTTAAAGTAATCGGAAGTATAATTATGATATTATTATCCATAACAATTCTGGAGGAAGTCAGTTTAGTGTCAGCAAACCAACTAACCTACAAATGACAAATTAAACATGATCTGAAGTGTTGCCACAAAACTGCTCCATAGATCCAACCACTACATCATGATAAATAGACGATTAATAATACCAATGCCTTTCATATTATTCACAGGCTAAGTTCTGTAAAAAAAAGAAACCCGAAACATGGAAAACAACGCAGACTTCTCTCGGACTGAATGGAATTCAAACCCGTGTGGTAGGGTGCAAGGTTCAAGGCAATCCACATACCTTACTTGATGGGGGCGTGGCTTGTTACACCTGCCCCTTGTCAGGCTGATTGAGATGGTCTGTATAAAGGATTCCCTCAGACCTGTTTGTGTTGTTCTGAACTGTGGTATGAGTGTGAAGTGGTTGGGGGGGGGAGTAGAATGGCTGCATTTCTTTTAACACTGGTCTATTTCTGGTAGCTGTTACCAGCAGCACTGCCTTGTTTTGAGTTGTATACTTAATTTAGTTCTGTACCTTGTTTGGAGGGCTGTGTTGTATGTCTTGTGGTTTTGGGTTGGACCAAAGGCTGGAGGAGTTTGTTTTTTTTTTTTTGGATCAGCTGCACCTGGACTCTTGCTCACCAAATGGCCACCTGCTCAGATGGTCCATGTTGGATCAAGGTGGTGTTTAGGTTGGCCTGGATAACACAGAATCCAACTGAAGTGGGCTCTCCTCTTGGTCTGTTTCCACGGTTAGTTTTGACTCAGTGAGACTGAACATACAATGATGAATTTAAAAAATCCATCTATTGTGCTGCTGTGTTAAAAGTAGTAGTAGTAGTGTGAGGGCCCACTGTGGATAGAGGTGTGCTGTGTGTTTAGGTTTCTGTGCTGGCTGCTGTGCAGAGAAGTCATGGGTGGTATAACTGCATGTGGTGGAAATTCTCTGCTCAGATGGCTTTCCCTGTGGCTGACTCAACCATTCAGGGCAGCTGATCAGTAATGTACTGTTGTAAAGAAAATCCTCAACTATGTTTGCAATGTGTGTTTTTTAAAAACCAAACTGACTTGATTCAGAGCTACATGATTCTATGTAAGGACTGGGGGCCTTATTTTCCTGGGTGCAGTTGCCAGAGTGTAGTTAACCAGAAGTCTAACATCCATGGTACCTCTAGCCTGGCCTTGATCCTATCAGGTAGTCCCTAATCCTTGCACCCACCCAGGTGCTGTAAACAAAATGGCTCCATCTGCTGGACCATCCAGATGAGAAATGAACAATAACAGGTTCAGTGAAAAGATAAAATGTGTATTAATACATGTAGATGCTGTAAATGTTTCTGCCTTGGGTGTATAAGAAGTGTTTAAATTGCCACAGGCAGTGTGAAGCTCACAGTTTGGTCTACAGTAATGAGCCATAAGGCAGCAGTAAGTGTTTTGAAATAAAACTGCCAGTTCACAGCCAGAAATGTGCTTTTTAACATTTTAAAAATGATACTGTTAAGACAATCAGTGTGGAACATGACAAAAAAAGAAGCTGTGCTTGTATTAGGTGTAAAAAGTTCACTCTGTAGAGCAATTTTGCACAACTCCTTTTAGGAGCCAGAACCCTGTAGATTTCATGCTTTATTTTGGTCAGAACTTGGTTCACACATCAAACAGATATTTGCCTGAGGCTCTTTATAAGCTTACATTTTTATACCCAACAGTATGGTACGAAAAACTGGGTAATTTTTTTTCCGTGAGTGAGTTGGGATAAATGCCTCAATGAGCTCTGATGTTACACTATTTGATTTAGACTTGAAAATGTACTTTGAGTCCAACATAAACAGAACAAGAAATATAAAGAACCAAAAAATTGTTAAATGAAGATGCTTCATTTGCACAGAACCACCCTNACTATTTGATTTAGACTTGAAAATGTACTTTGAGTCCAACATAAACAGAACAAGAAATATAAAGAACCAAAAAATTAAATGAAGATGCTTCATTTGCACAGAACCACCGGACTGCTGATCAAATTCTTGACAAAAAGGTGGGAGTGGCTTTGTGGTAAACGTTACACTTAAAACACTACTTCAATGGTAGCACGTTGAAGCCGTATGTTACTTTAGACGGCAGCAAACTGGAGAGGAAACTGTGGCCTCTTAACTACAGCAAAGGTGTGTGCACACCAGTGTCAAATACAGCAGGGAGACCAACTCTAAAACCCAGTTACACAAAGCATGTTGCTCTCACTAAAGATCCACATTCAGATATGGTGTTCACTGCAAGAATTATTTTAAAGCTCAGAACATAAACAGCATCAAAAAACCCAACCAAATTAGACAAATTCACACATTTTATTTTATGGTATATGTAGGTCAGGCTACATTGTTAAATCAGTCTCACACATCAATCGATGTGGTCTCTTTCTCAGTCCACAGTTATAAGTGAAACGTGGTACAAACGTTTGTGCATGTGTGCAGGTCCGTGTACCGTAGGAAAGTGCTGTTTACCAGCAACTACTTAATATTTGAACCATTCAAGTACTATATATATAAAAATATATAAATAAAATATTTTTAATATAGCATTCCTTTAGCCATCTACCTGCATGTGTGACTGCAGAATCAGATGACAGTGAGCTGACAAAGATTCAGGTATAAGAAGTTGCAGATTAAGTGGCACAGGGTCTGTTCAGAGGCTGTTTTATATAAAGGAGATTTTACTCTTGTTTTTGGACATCCCTTGAAACGCCATAATGCAGTTTATTCACAAAAAGCTCTGCTGCACATTGGTGACTGACAAATAACTTACTTATACTATTTGTGAAACTGTTTTGGTTTTTTCCCTTCATATTGTGAAACAGAATTGTCTCACCTGGGTAAATGAAGTAAAATTCATTAAAATGTTACAAACTCTTTGCTGTTTATAAATATGTCCATGTGTTTCCATACAAAATACTTTCAGGTACATGCATCCAGAGTTGAATAGAGTCCATTGTTCTTCTGCACAAACATGCTGTAGGGCTCAATGTCACTCAGGTCCTAAAATGCATCATTTTAATAAGACCTTTTTATATTTAAAAATCAGAAGAAGGAAAACAAGCTTGGGAAAGTTCTCCAGAGATTTATTAACTTGAAACATTTTATAAAAAACGAAAACATAAGCCAAAATAAGTTTCTATTTGGTAATTTCGTAACTTAATATTTAACTTCCATTTTATCTTTTGTTATATTATAGAAATGAATTTACTTTGTCTTACCTGCTTGGAAGAGGATGCTGTAGTTTCCTTTTGTGTCCTATCAGTGTTGTTTAAAAATATTCCAGAGTTTACTGGCACATTTAGGACACATTTTCATAGAAACAAATATAAGAAATGAAAGCAGAATGTGGATGGGTCTTACCTACAGGGGCCCAATAATATTCTCCTCAGCAGCACACATGCAGCAACAAGCAAGGCTGCGATTGTGACGCCGCTCACTTTTACCACAACGTCCATATAGCTGTTATATATTTCACTTGAATTTGATGTGTTGCACGCTGAAGAAAAAAGAAGACATTTTACAGTGTGCAGGAAGACCCCTTTTCCATTCTCAACATTTATTATTGCAGTTTTAATGAAAAGTTTACTTTTAGTTTTTTGGTGAAAGTTTGCAGTGGGAGGGGAGCAGGAGAGGTTGCTCTTTTTGCCTGACTAGTGCAGATGACTTTACTGAATTACATTTAATGCACATTTAATTACATTTAAAAAAACATATGTCAAATGCATATGCATCCTTTATTCAAAATATATGTGGAATCCATGAGAACATTACTGTGAAATTCACACACTCGATAAATGTTTACATCTCTTTGAAATGCACACATTCATTCCAAATTCACTAAAATAGCAAATTAAATCCAATAAAACCGAGCAGTAACACGGGATACTAAATGACTGGAAATATCTGAGTACATTATAAACTAAGGTCTGCTAAGACGGCGTTAAAGTTCCACTTTAAATGAATCGGTTCATTATTATACATTTATTAATATACATTTTCAGAACTTACCCACAATGCTGATGTGAAATTGTATGAATTTGGTTTCTTCACTATTAAAATATTCACAGGTGTAACTGCCTTTGTCGGACTCCTGTAGGTCACTGATGTGGAGAACAGCTCTGCTCCCCTCAATATTCAGGGCTACTCTGGACTCACAGGTGGAGGTTAACTGATGAAGGTCAAAGCGGAACATTGCGAAGCACACTTCTCCTCCGGTCCTGTTTATTTTCCACCTCAAACTCACCGAATCATTAGATAATGTGTCGGTACACAGGAGAGACGCGTTTTGTCCTTCCTGATATTGCCTTTCAGTTCCTGTTTTGGAAAGTTAAAAGTGGCTCTCATTGAAATGTCAGCATAAATAGGGGTCCATGCAGAGACTTGCATTCCAGCTAACATTGCTTATCGAAATAAAACTGAAACACATACAAAAATGATCCTTCCATCTATCCATCCGTGCATTATCATTAACTGCTTAACCCTTGGTAGGGTGGCGTCGGTCCAGACCCCATCCTATCCCGGAATTTCTGGGCTCCAGGCTGTGAAATTACTCTTGGATGGGACCCCAGTGCAAAGCGGTGAAAATATCATTATGCTGCCCCTATATCTACAAATCTAAATCTCTGATCTTCTCTTCAGTCAAACGTCCTTCAACGATGACAATTACTAATATACCTTGATGTGTCCAGGTACCACATGTACATATGTGCATAACCAGGCTGGACCCAGGTTTGAAACCCACCTCCTGCTGTCGTATCGCTCATTTATAAGTGTTGAAACAATTTTAAGCAACTTAACCTTGTACGTCACTTTGGAGAAAAAGACCAGCCGAACCAACAAATATAACTATTGATTTTGCCTGTTGATCAAGATGACGCTGCATTTAATTTTTACAAACAAGATATTAGCAGTGCAACATAAACACATCTACTAAACCACCGCTGATATTAGTCATGATATATAATCTGGTTAAATGTATAAATTACATGTATAAAGCGTGTAGAATGCATTTCTGCTTTTTATATCATTAAGTTAAGAAAGAGGTTTTAGATCTTCTCACCCTCAGTGACTGTGGACACGACCCCCAGCAGCAGAGACAGCGCAAAGCCCAGCATGTCCATTTCCATCATCGCGCTGCAGCTGTAACGGCGTTCGAAACAAAACAAGAAATTACCGCAGTCACAGAAACTGCCGGAAGTGAAGCAGCGGGTTTCCTCACGCGCTTCTTCTCCATACAATGGCAGCGATGTTAAAGACGGCTGAGGCAGAGCTGCTCCCCAAAAAGGTGGTTCTATTATTACAAGTAAGAGTATAAACAGCCATTGTCTCTTCAGGTCCGGGCTGCGGTGTCACAGCGCGGAGGCCACAGTCCTTCGTGTTTTTGACGGCATCTCGCAGATTCGGGACGTCGTGCCGAGCTGGAAACACCAGGACGGCAATAAGGGGCTGAGACTGAACCGACGACCCTGCTGCCGGGGATGTGAACCTTCCTTTAGGCTTTTTCAGATGTGTTTAATTCAGCCGTTCAATACAAACTCACCGGCGAAAGTTGTTGTAACAAAAAAAACCCCCAGCTTTTTACTTACCTTTTTTTTACCTAGTTTGAAAACGGGGGAAACGTAGCACGTAAAAGAGGTAAAATTCCGCACGCAACGACGATCCAAGTCCATGAGAACTGAGCACAAGAAGGATAAATTGAGAAGAAGAAATTATAGGTATAAAGTCGAGATGCTGGTAGTTTCTGGAGCGTCAGAAACGACTTGCGGGGTCCGACTTGGAGAGAGAGCGATTGTAACTGTATTTGCGGGGCTGTTTTCTCTCAGGTTACATCAAAAAGGGATTCAACCTTCAGCAGGAAAACGGTGAAATCAGGTCTGTTTCTGTAGAAGTTCTGAAGTTTGCATTCAGAGACTGATGTGACCAGGTTAGTGAGGCGCTGTGGCGTCATCTTGGGGAAAAAAAAGTGTAGTTTCTCGTGCTTGTGGCCAAAAGATGGCCAGAAAAAGTTGGGCACGGAGTACAAATGTAACGTGAAGACGATGTTGAATCAGGAGCTGCAGCAATATAGTGTTTGTGTGGGGGAAAAAAAATTAAAAAATAAACGAGACTGGTGTCAATTTTTCTTGATTCATTCATTAAATAAAATTTGAAGACACGAAGGTTAATTGACTCCCCCCCACGGGGCGTGAACATTGTCTGAGGCTTTTATGTAGGTTCTGCAGGGTCCTGAATGTTCCATCCATTAACAGGGGAACCGCGATAAAACTGACCAGATCAGTTAGTTGTTCTTTAGCATTTTGCAAAATCCCTCCTTGGGAATTCATGGCAGAAAGGAGGTTACCTGGCTGCTGAGAGGGTAATGCTGTGGTGACAGGTGAGTAAGAAGGCAGGTAAGGACAAGGGAGCAGCCATTTACCTGCATGTGTGACCACAGATTCAGATGACAGGGATCTGAGGAATATTTGGGTGTAAGGGGTCGCGGGTTAAGTGCCAAAGGGTCCGATCAGAGGCTGTTTTATATAAATTAGATATTACTCTGGTTTTTGGACCTCCGTTGAAACGCTATAATGCAGTTTGGTGACTGACTGACAGCTTATTTTCATAATTTGTGGAACTGTTTAAGTGTTTGGACAAATGAAGTAAAATTCATTAAAATGTTGCAAACTTTTTATGAACACGTCCAAGTGTTTCTACACCACATCAGTTCAGGCATTTACAATTTCCACAACTGGATAGACTCCATTATTCTTCTGTGCAAACATGCTGTAGGGTTTAATGTCACTCAGGTCCTACAGTGCATTGCTTTAATAAGACCTTTTTATGTATAAACATTAGAAGAAGAAAAACAAGCTTGATAAACTTTTCCAGAGTAGATTGGTTAACTTGAAACATTTTGAAACATTGTTTCTGGTTGAAACAATATTTTGTGAGGTCCCACATCTTTAGCAAAATCAAGGGTCATGACAACAGGGACGGCATCACAATGGAACGGAGTGGAGAAGGGGATCATTACAGTCTCAGTGATGTTACTTCCTCAGGCCATCAATATGATCCTGAATTCTGGAGAGGTGGAGTGTAGATGTTCACAAACAGAATTTAGTGTCCGGCAACGATCGATCAGCGCTTTTGTGGATGACCTTATGGTGACAGTCTCATTTACCACAGGATGTAAGTTCATTTTGCAAGGGTTTGAAAGTTGTAGGATGAGTTCCAAGCCTTCAAAGTCCACATCGCTGGTGCTGAGGAGTATAAATCCAATGTAGCATAGCCATCCATTTCTGAGACACCCATGAAAATTAAGTGAATTGTTTGATTCTTGCAAGGTGTCAGGAATAGTTCTCAACCATAAGCAGTGCTCAAACCAGGAGTTATGGGCAATTTTAAAGTGTGGCCATATTAGCATGGCACCCTGTCATGATTTACCTGATCCCTTCTGGTTTATAGAACCTCTGTTTCAGCAGTGAAGACCCTTGAGAATAGGGCACACTGATATCTCTTCAGGTGGTTTGGTCCTTGTTATCTTGACCTTAAATTTCCAACAGTGAGTCCCATAGAGTCGGACCAAATGTAGGTCACTCAGTGACATTCAAAAAATGTCCAGTTAATGACCAGTGAACATGTCGCTTAAGCGCATGGTAGTTTGCGCTGTTTTTCCAGTGGCGCTCTAGGTCCCGGCACAGAACTGGAAAAACAATGCAAGTGAGTAGTGGGTAAAGGAAAGTCCAGATTCAGAAAGAAAGTTTTATTTTGCATGTGAATTTATCATTTTTACATAGTTTTGAAAAAAAAAGTTGTCATTTGAATTTTAATTTACTTCAAAATTGATGTGTAAATGTCTCTATATATGGAATTATGGTTTATCAATGCACTGATTATTTTGTGTATTGTCTTATTGTTTTTCAATAATTATTATTATTATTATTGTTTTCCAGTTTGGTTTTTCTTTTGCTTTAATGATTAATCTGTTAGTCTGGTTTTTTATGTGCCACTCCTGGTCCTCCATAATGGTGTCCCGAGTCTCAGTCTTTCTGTACAGACCTTTAAAACGGTTATAATGATAATAACACACAAGTGACACATGCTTGATGCCACTTCTCAAGGTTTCTCCTTGGTGAGGCTTGTGATCAAAATCGCCAAGGAAATAAAAATTGAATATTCAGAGATTCATTCCACCACCCCCCCCCATAAACACCAGAATTTACTGCATTACAAACGTTCTAATGTTCTTCGATTTTTCGTAGTATTTGGAACACTTTACTTCCTCCTGTATGCTCTCTTGTGTTCCACTAGAAGGAGCAAGTACTTAAGCAAAGTTCATTTCTGCAACGTCTGAAACTGCAGCACTATCTGGCCGCCTGTATTTTTACAGTCTGTTACTGCTTCACACCCAGCAAGGCAGAGTCTTTATATGTATTTTACTGTCTGATAAAAAGGACAGAATCCACAAACACTGAAACTCATTTAACCCCATAGTCTAAATAAGTTTGTAGATGTTAATGAAGGTTTATACAGTCAATGATAGAAGAAAACAAAATGGAATTATACATTTGGCCAAAACTAATCTGAGTATAATCCATATTGTAGCTCTAGCGAAAATTGTCTTTCTGAAAATAATAGATAACAGGTAGAGGCAATAAGATATAAGACCAGTTGATGTGGGCTGATGCTTCCCGATGCCCATTAGCAGCTTCTGCTTTTTGTGCTTTGGAGAACTAGAAATTTTTATTGCACACTGATAGTTTTCATAAGCTGCCCAGAGCTCTTTCCAAACAGGCCAGTTTAGAACATACTGAGTTCACAACACATGTATTCTGCACAAAGGCTGTAGAGCTTGCAAGAGTATCAAAGCAAATTTATAAATGAGTTGAAACACAACCTGTGTTCAGTCATGTTCCCGCTGCTGAGGAACAGTTTGCCTCGAATATGAACCTGCATTTTTGTCGTGGTGAATCTGTCCACTTGCTTTATAACTGATGTCGTCATGCTTTTTGTTAAAGTTCTTCCAACTTGAGGTAAAAGACCTAGCCTCATTCAGACCTGCGAAGGTAAACTTTTGATAAACAAGACTTTTAACTCCCAACTGGACTCGCTCATATTTAAAGGTTTGTAAACTCCCCTCTTGGATATCAGGTCCTTCCAGTGATTTTTGCAGACGTATCTCAACCGATGTCTCCTTGTGAGGGTTTTCCAGCGCAGGGCTGAAACAGGATGATGCTACAGAAGCAAGGAGAGGCCTGAGACCAGCAGAGCCACTCAGTGTAGATCAAGGCCCCTTGAGTGTTTGTCTTCGGGGCTGTGAGATGCCCATCAGTAAACCATCCGCTGCATCTTCGCTACCGCCATCATCGCGCTTCCCAGCGTGAAGCTACACACTGCAGAGCTCGGCAGACGAGTTGTAGATGGAGTTGACTCTCTGCACGTAGCTAGCATAGGGTTCTAGCTCGTGCACATCCTGCGGCTGAACAAGACGTCAGAAACAGAGCTGAGCAGGACAGGCTTTTATGACAAATATGTTCCAACGAACATATTTCATCTAGAGTTTATGGGCTGAATAAACGTCATAACTTCTGTTAACCAGTAGATATACTGGAGAAACAATGAGTGCTTTGAGATAAAGTTTGCATGGTGTCCACAAACTTCAACATCAGTGAAGGTGAAACTAAGGGAGCCCTTTTCACGAAACAAACAATCCTAAACATAATAAAAACCACTGTAATGCATTTTGATATATTTTTATATACAGATTGTCCTCAATTAGAGACCTTTAGCCAGGTCAAAAGTCAGATCGTACTCATGACAGAGTGACTATTTCAAAGTTTGTCGAGCGCCACATAAGCTCTTAATAAACGTGTTGATGTTTTTCACCTGTCTTGTTTGATTTCTGGCCACAGTGTAGAATATTATCAGAACCATTGTTAAATAATTCAGTTTCTTTTTAAAATCTACTGTTTTCAGAACATTTTTTTAACTACTTCAGTATTATGTGCCGAACGGCAGTGAGATGAAGTAAGTGCCAGCGATGTGATTTCTTGCGGCTGTTTTGTCAGTAAGTCCACTGAACTCTTTGATGTGGTCAGGTGGGGGACTGATGTGGAGGTGGAGATGGATATAACAGAGCTATGGCAGTGGTCCTGGGTGTTATATCACCCTAAGAGACAGAGGCACGATGGGTTTATTCGACACACATTTTCCCGCTATTGTGCATCTAACAGAAATGAACTGACACCAAAAATCCCATGCAAACTCCTCTCTCATCTCCCAGGTTGTAACCTTTTCATAACATTTTCCATCTACTGTATAAGCTATAAGTGCTCAGTGGTGTCGTAGTCCTGTATACGTTATCCTACGACAGTTGGCAGCTGCTGTCATTAAACTACAACATCGTAGCTGTAATGTACAGGAGCTGTACGTTGTACATTACAAGATACATGTTTCAGTTACCTTTAAGATTCTCATTTGCTTACTGGAATTCCTGGAAATTATGAAAAAAAATCATTTTTGACAATTATCATCAATTTAATTTGTGAAAATATTATTATTATTATTATTATTATTATCGCAAGTGTAATTCATTAATGTGTCAAGTGTGTCATGTATATATATAATAGTACAGTGATACCTTCCCTCCTCTAAAGCTGTTTTGTGCTCTTTCATTTTAACATTATTTATTGTAATTGTTGACCAGATTTTTAAACATTTTTAAAAATAGTTTTTAAATCTTTTTTTTTTGGAAATTTGAGCATTTTTGTGCCTGGAACATTGGCTCAGCAAGTCAAATATCTTTTGAAATTAATAAAATTGGCATTTTAATAACAACCAAATATATTTTTGCCATAAACAGTTAGTTTTAATTTTCTCTTACTGTTAGACTTTACGCACCTTTGCTGCAGTGTGTGGAGAAGGAGGGTGGGAAAGGTTGAATTTACAACAGGTCCTGTTGGACACAGAAAGACAGGTTAACGCATATTGCCTGTATCCTCTATTGTTTAATTGATAATTTTTTTCTAGATATAATATTTTTGCAAAAAATAATATATAGCATTAATTATATATTGTTTATATAATATTTTTGGGATTTTTATTTAACACACTCAGCAGAGCAAAAATCCCCCAGACCACTGTCATTATACAAGGCAAATACCTTATTGTGCTGAGATGTTTCCGTATGACATACAGTCCAGCCAGCATCCCAGTTGAAAAGCAGACGGCACAGACTGATGTTATTATCCACAGCCAGGGATTCTGGGATTTTTCTGTGAAGAACGTTCACAGTTAAATTTTATAACGTGCACATAGACTGAGATAACATTGGGACATATTAAAATCAACTCATTTTTGTTTATCGATGACTTATCACGTTGCTTGTGCATCAGCATCGTGCAGACTCATAATGTGGTGTTAAGAAGAACTTTCTGATCGATATTTTCCCTTCCTAGGGACTGCACCTATTATCAGTTTGTTTTTCGAGGACACCTCAGTCAAAGACAGCTCACAGCGCTGGTGTACCATACCAGCACCCATTTACCCATAGAACACACACTCGTTCACGCAGCCACACACACCCTGGGCAATTTACAGTCACTGATTTTACAAGGAGAACACACAACCTCCTCATAGGCTGAGCTGGATTCAAACCCATGTCTAAATCTGCCACCCAGGAGCGTGAGGCACCAGCAGCACTGGCCGTGACACCGTATTGCCCCAAGGGTCAGTTAAGGTGCTCCCAGTGTGCTGTGACTGAGACCTGGACTGAGGGTTTGTATGGTTCTCCAATGACAACTGGAGGCCCCAATTAGACTGTTAGGTCAATATGGGAGGCATCCAGTGCTGGTGTCCAGCCTCTCAGAAATGTGGTACAAGCACAGGTTAAAAATTGAATGAGAACATGGTTTCAGTACAGGTGACATCAGAACTGGATATAACCTGACTGCCCAGTTCAGAAGTACCCTGTATGGTAGAGAAAAAGGTCAATCATTATTCAGATTAAAGACAAGACATTTGTATGATCATGTCAAATGCTCAACAAGTCTAAAAATTTCATAAAATGACACGTGATACCAAGAAAATTAGAAACGTGGAGTTTCTTAGTGAGGTTCGTGCTCCAGTTGGGGTGGGTTACAATGCACTCCAGCTCAGTTCCGTCCACCTCACTCAGGCTGACACAGCTCTCCAGGTTGTATGTGCCATCTGGGTTTAGTGTAGAACTCTGGTTACCAGTCAAGTTCTGTGATGGCCTCCATAAGATAGAGACTCCTGCTTTAGCCCCCGTGGCTGAGCACACAGCCACCCTGTGTTCCTGATCCAGTCTGGTAGAGATGTTTAGGGAGGCTGGACACCACAGAAAGAACAGATCAATCTCACAACAATGGGATGATGCTTCTTCAACACATTGCTGAAAATGATCTACATATATTTCACACAGACAAAAAAGAATAGTTATATCTTTTGAAATGTGAAATTTGATCACTGAGGGAACAAATAATGCTTACCTCTGGCCTTTACTTGGATTTCGGAGGTGTGACTTCTCCCTGCGTACACGATCTCACAGCGATAACGTCCTTCATCTTTTTGTGCAAAGTGAGGAATGTGAAGGTAGATTTTTCTATTGTTGTGAAGTACTTTTCCATCCTTACAGGTATCTTTGTCGTCTTCATCGGAAGCAGATGCTATTAGACAGTTGATATTTTTGATGGATATATTCCACGTTGTGAAGAGAACGGAAGACAATGTCTTATTGGTGCAGGTCAAATTAACGCTGCTGTTCAGGTCGAAATACTCCGTTCTGTGTTCTGGAAATGTTTTGTCAAAAACAAGGAAAGGAAAAGAGATGCAAAATAATTATCACTGTGTAGTGTGACTCACTCTGGTAGACCAGCGCCTCGTGTTAAGAACGTTCAACTTACAGATTTTCAAAGATACAAAACATTTTTCCACATTATTTATTTAATTTTTTTTCTTCACTTTTTTATTGCGGAGCAAAACCTTTGTTTCCACAACCTACCGGTAATTGCCAATAAAATTCAGTCAGACATCACAGTGTGTAGTGTGGTTGTGCCTCCATTCCAGTCACTTCTGCTTTTTGTAACTTCCCTGATTTATGACTAGTTGATAAATGTTATACATGTTTTATGGGATGAATCAGTCAGAGGGTGGCATTAAATGGGAGTTTGTGGAGACAATTTATTGTCATTCTTTTTAATTTCATTGTAATTAAAATGTTAAAGAAGTCTTACAACAGCTTTTCAAGAACTTAACCCTAAATAAATGGAGATTTCAGTTTTATTGATTGTGTCCATAAATTGAGGAGCTGGTGCAAGTCGATCCATAACCACAACTCAATTATCAAAATATATGTCTGATGTAGAGTATTTTCCTCTTTCCTCTATTTTTTTATTACAGTACTGTGCAAAAGTCTTAGGCACCTGTGGGAAAACTGCTATAAAGCGAGGATGGTTCCAAAAATAGTTCCATGAATACTTATTAACCAATAAACCTTCTAAAAAGTGCAGTAGACAAAAAAAAACCTCAATCAGATCAATATTTGGTGGGACCACCCTTTGCCTTTAAAACACCATCAATTCTCTTATGCAAACTCGCATGCAGTTTAAGGTAGAGGTTGGCAGGTTCTTCCAAACTGGCCACAGTTGTTCTGCAGACTTTGACTGTCTCTCCATGTCCTCTTAGACTGACTTGATCATGTTGAGATCAGGGGTCTGTGGGGACCAGACCATCTGTTGCTCAAGATAGTTGTGCATGACTGAGATTGGGTGTTTGAGGTCATTCTCAGGCTGCAGAATGAATTTGGGACCAACCAGAAACCTCCCTGATGGTAGATAAGAACCTACCTGCACTTCTCAACACACATTCAAGTTGCACGCCTAACACTTTTGCACAGTACTGTATATTCAACTTGCACAAGAAAAAAAGCAACAGCCTCAGTGACAGATGTAACTGAATTTCTGACGTTTTATTTCCAGCTTATCTCTGAGTTCCAGATAGGAAAAGAAACTGTAGAGAAAATGAAGGGAAACAGACAGTTTGTGGTTTATTTCCTTCTTCACATTCCCCGGATATGAATACAGTGGGTCCATTATTAGCACAGGCATTAAGGAAGTATAAATATCAGCGAAGGTAAAAATAAATATTAGTTTCCATACAGCAAAGCATGTTGGAAACTTGTTTTGGTGGCACAGTTGTTATGTTAGTCAGTTAAAACTAACCGACTGATATTGTGTCACTGGGGATTTTTCAGTTTAAGTTAACAGGATAAACAAGTTAGAAATGTGAGTACAATAGTTTTCATTTAACCTGAATAAATGAAAGTCACACAGTTTCCGTTTCTTCAGTTTTCTGCCTCCTTTTTTTGTTTTAAGCTGATATATTAGTGCTAAAATTAAGATATTTATCCTGATCGGATACAGTGGGGGAACATTAAATGTTGTTACAGAAACACCATCTTGCCTTAATCTTCTTGGTTAAAAAGGAACCCTCAAGCAACAGCTGTTACTGCTGTCAGAAAAGACAACTGAGACACATTTCCTCAGCCTGCAGTGCTGCTCTGTAGGCTTCTTGTACATTCACTAGGTTCTGCTACGAAAATTGTCTTGCAAAATTGTTAAAATTATCACTGGTCCCTTTTTCATTTTTAAACTAAGCATAAATCTAAAATCCTCAACTTGAAATGCTGAGAAGTTCCTTCATGCTGGACGGAAGTCGTTTTGTAAAGTCTCCACTCACAGGTTAGACTAAACATCAGCCGAACTTTGAGGCACGTACCTTGAGCTGGACTGTAGGTAACGCAAAGGATCAAATAAACGCAAGTCCAGATCCGGAGGCTCCCCATTTCTCCTTCTCTTGCTGCTCTTCGGTCCTTCGTCTGCTGTGTTGCTCACATCACACGAGATGCTGTGACACAGTGTCACCCGTTCCTGAGAAGTTAAGCTGAAACTGGCTTCCTGCAGCCTCAGCACTGCTCACAGCTCCAGTCACATGTCTGACACAAACTCCACTTCAAGGAATTTGGCCCTTCACGTGTGCCAAGAGTGAAATGAAAATAATTTGTTTCCCAGCGTTTGTTTGTCAGAAGTGCTTCTTAAGCAATAACTCCAAACTTCTCCATGTAAAAACGATGCTGGGTGACAATCCGACAACCATCTCTAGCTGCCTTTGCGAAGCTCAGACGTTTAATAAATGTTAAATGTGACGCGGTTAATAAATTATGATTTGATTGCATGTTTCTACAACATTGATAACCTGGATAAATAAGTTTGAATAAATTATTGCTGACTGGGCAACTTAGGGTAGTTGGTCAGACAGTGTCAGCAAACACTGCCACAGAAAAGTTGTTTTTAGCTAAACTTAAGACCACCAAACCACAATACTTCATTTAGTAGTAAGGCTTTTTTAAAATAAAAACACCAGCCCTGGGTTTTATTACCCTGAAATACCTCAAGACCTCAATGGCAAGACCTGGTCCTGAACTAATATGTCTTTTAGGTGTATAGGTGGCAACTTTACTGGTTCAGAAGAAAACTGTGCAAGACTACAGCACAGCATCGGCAGAAGATAGTGGAACATCACCGGAGTAAATCAATATTACATTTAGAAAAGTTATAATGTGTTGACGTAAGTCCAGTTCGGGTCGTAACCAGGTATCCATAGCTGGACTTCCAGGGGGTTATTTCTGCGATCAATGTTGGCCAAATCCAAACACAAACGTCTCGGATCAAATAGGTTTAGAAAAGTTTTGTGCAAAACCAAAAGTCTCAACATGAACCGCAAACTGAAACTCCTGCAAAAGTGCTGCCAGCAATATTACAGTCACCTACAGTTATCCAGAACTTGCTCTTTGCACAGAGTGCAGATTCTCACACTTGGCCATCCATACCTGCTGGTGGCGTATTGATGACCCTCCTGTGAGAAGGTGTCAGTCTGAGCAGGTGGTCGGTGTGGCCAGGCTCCATGCTATCTTAGCAGCAGACATAGAACAGCACATGTAGACCAGCCTGATACTGATGATGCTCCTGTATAGCAGAGGATGAGAGCTATTGTCCATTATAGCTGGGAGTTTGTTTAGAGTTCTTCACTGGGAAAGTGGCTTCTTCACAGCATGGAAGTCCACAGAAAACTGCCCCCCATATAGCAGACTGGTACAGCAACCACAGCACTAACCAACTTCTCTGAAGACCTGAACCTCCTCAGAAAACAGAAGTGATTCTGCTCCTTCTTCCATAGAGCCATATATCTCAGGAACTTTACAGCAATTGATGTCAACCAGGCAATGCCAATATAGGAAGAGATGCGCTGCACCTCATGCTATGAACATCCAAGTTACAAATTTTCAATGTTTCAAACATTTCCCAGTTTATTTATCACAAATTGTATTTTCTTCACTACTCTTTTTTAAATTTCTGGGCAAAAATAATCTGCTTTCATGTTTTCTACCTTTAGGTGAAGATAAATGTCAGGCAGAATTGAAACCCAGGCAGTGCTGTGGGAGAAGGGGAAGGGGGCGGCTTCACCAACTGATTTCGTTCTGCATATTTTTTCACTAAGAATACAGTGTTTTTTCTTTTTTTAACTGTAGCTGTATCTGAATACCCAGCAAATACGTTGAGGCACATGTCAGCTATGAGTGTAAATGTCTGACAAACATGTTTGCGCCATGAATCAACATTTTTTTGGGGACAGTTTTGTCATCTTCAGTCACATATGAGGTGGTGCCCTTCCTATCATGTTGTCCCCACCTCGTCCTCCATTACGATCCAACTTACCCTCCTTCCACAGTTCTGGTGTTTATTTCTCCTGTGGGACCGAATGGAGGAGGAGAGCGGCGCCTCTAAAGCAGAGCCTATTGGTCAGGAGTTTGTGGAGATGACGTATGTTTTCTTTTCAGTACTTTAAAGGAACTTTAATGTTATTTAAATTTCAATGTTGCTTCATGTTGAAAAAATAAAAAAATGAATATTTTTTCCCAGCTTTTAATGTTTTTTTCCAGACTTCCCTGGTTTTCCAGGGTAACATTGTCTAATATTTTTAACACAAATGATTAAGTCGTATTATAGCTTAAACTGAGGGTGAACTTTGAGTTATGAGCAGCCATTTATAAATAGAAGCAGGAACTAATAAAATATAAACAACCATGCCGAACCACTGCAGTTAAATCAGTTTTGACAAAACAGTGAGAAGAGAATGAGTAAGACACGTTCAAACGATGGCAGAATAACAAGAAGGTGATGGAATATTAGCATCATATATTTTAGAATTTTATGCAGAAAATGCTCAGATCTTTATCTGATTTCATTGTTTCAGTTCTCAGGTTTCAAACTGGATTTCAAATTACCTCCCAAGCTGTTTCACTCTCTATGTCTAACCCCTTTAAAACTTATATTAAAATGCGGTATTCTTTACCCAACCTTTCCAAAATGCTCCCCAGGATTCTTTTCAGCTGTTTTCTTGCTAACATGGAGTTTCTGCTGAGAGTTTGCCGTCTGCCACCCATCCCCCCCAGCTTATACCCCAAAATCTGCTCCTCATCTAGTGTATATTTTTACACCCCCCCCCCCCCTTTCCACTCCAGCCTCTCCACTGGCTCCCCATTACAAGTGGAGTCATTACGTTCTTCATCCTAGCAGCTCCCTACATAGTTCATCTCCTCACTGCTTCCAGCCTCTCTGCCCTCCTTGCTGTCCCTCTTCTTCACCTCTTCTGTCGTCTGTGACCCCCCCGGGGCACACGAGAAAGAACTCTACATTGTTTCTCCCATCTCCTAAGCTGTGGAATAAGCTGCTGCGCTATATTTCATCTCCTACTGCTGTTCTAACTTTCTGCCACCCTTAGAAGACCCACCTTTCCGTTTGCCTTCCTGGAACTATGTAAATATCTGCGCTTTCATCACATTGATCTCCAGTTCTGATTGTAATTTTCTTCGTAACCCTTCCGTTTGCAGTATTTCGTTTTAATTCTCTTGTTCTTGACTTCAGTTTACAATAGCTTGACTTTTCTTTAGTTAAGGCAACTGTATCGAGTTGAAGGTTTTTTTCATTTGTTTTTGCCATCATATGATGGTTACCCTGGAACCTTATAGGAACTTTTTTGTTTTGTACAAACCTGAAATCGTAGGGTGCCACGGATATAGGTGCCTGTTAAACATACATTCTACGTAAACAAACAAATGAACCTTTTGCTGTAATATTATCCCTCAGTGTAATTCATTTTTAAACTGACCATCAATGTGCTGAATGGTGATCTGCCCTCCCTGTAGTTTCAAGTTCCTGTGAACTTCTACCAGCTCCACTAAACGCAACATTATAGTATTTAATCTGGAACCATAAAGTATTTTCTGTATTTGCTGCATTATAAACTTGATAATGCAATTGTTTTTCTCCCACCTTGTACGTACTCCTGTCTTGACCTAGATGAGAAAATCTATTTCTGCAGTGTTTCTCATGATCCTCATAGATACGATCTGGTTAGTCTAAAATTTTTTTTTGTCTGAGACACAGAAACACACACGATAAGAGGCTAGATTGCTGAATTCATTTTACTGTCTTACACAAAAAGTGTAATCCAATAAAACCCAATCTGTGCATTTAGCGCCGTATGTGACATATTTCTCACCGTTAAGCAGGACATTATAAATAACATGTGTAAAGAAAACGTTTTTAAGAAAACAAACTGGAATTGCACTTTTGCCCAAGACCAATGACATCAAGCTTAAAAGAAATGCAATATTTTTTGTTCAAAGAAAAATAATCTTTGTCGAAAATACATGAATATTCTGCATATACAACAGAATGTGCATAAACAAATAGGTACTTTTTCTGGAGAAATGACTGGAACTCTGTCATGTTCCCACTTTGATTCATCAGAGCAATGAGTGATCTTCTGTAACTGATGTCTTCATGGGTTTGTTAAAGTTCTTCCACCTTGAGGTAAAAGACTCAGTCAATCAGACGTGTGAAGGTCACAGCGAGACTTTTAACTCCAACTGGAGTCGCTCATATTTAAAGGTTTGTAAACTCCCCTCTTGGATATCAGGTCCTTCCAGTGATTTTTGCAGACGTATCTCAACCGATGTCTCACTGTGAGAGTTTTCCAGCTCAGGGCTGAAACAGGATGATGCTACAGAAGTGAGGTGAGGCCTGGGACCAGCAGAGCCACTCAGTGTAGATTCAGGCCTCCTGAGTGTTTGTCTTCGGGGCTGTGAGATGCCCATCAGTAAACCATCCGCTGCATCTTCGCTACCGCCATCATCGCGCTTCCCAGCGTAAAGCTACACACTGCAGAGCTCGGCAGACGAGTTGTAGATGGAGTTGACTCTCTGCACGTAGCTAGCATAGGGTTCCAGCTCGTCCACATCCTGCGGCTGAACAAGACGTCAGAAACGGAGCTGAGCAGGACAGGCTTTCATGACAAACTGTGAGCTACATTCTGCTCCAGCGAACATATTTCATCTAGAGTTTATGGGCTGAATAAACTTCATAACTACTATTAACCAGTGGATATACTGGAGAAACAATGAGGGCTTTGAAGAAAAGGTTCCTAGGGAGAAGTAAATGTGAAAGTTTAAGTGCGGCCTTTTCATGAATTAAACCAAAAGAACCACTGGGGGGCATTTTTAAATAATACATCAGTATTAACATCCGTGTTGTATAGAAATACATCAGTAAATACACTTTTTCAAAAAAACTCACTGACAAACTGACTCGGCTACCAACGTCGAATTATTATCTACTTCAACTTGTGGTACTTGCAGCTGAAGGATTATTACTTTCATTTGAAATCTTTGAATGAGGCCTTGTCCTTCAACTGCAAAAGGCCTTGAAATCAATTTGAGGCATTTTTATACATTATATTAATATTAACACGTTTTTACTCTTAAATAATTCTGCTGATGATTTTGCGCACAGTGAAAGAAGCAGCTACCCAGATAAACTCTTTGCTCTGTTCACTCTATGAATAAACTAGTGAAGTTTTTTACAGCTTTTATTTATATTGGCAGATATACGTAACATTTTGTGCTCACTGGTACTTACTTTACTTTTAAAGTAAATGCAATACAATACAATACAATAATTTTTAACTATAAGTTGTGCAGCAAATGTAGAAATGATTACTTATTATTTACATACCTTTACTGTAGTGTGAGGAGGTGGAGGATGTGAAAGGCTCAGTTTACAGCGGTTTCTGGAGGACACAGAAATTGGGTTTTCTTTGTGCTTCTTTAATAGCTGATTATAGATTTCATTTTTCAGATATATAACTTTTTTGGGACTATTTAGCACACAGTAAAAATACGTGCAAGCTTTATCTTAGTAGATGGCACATACCTTATTTTACTGAGATGTTTCCTTATGATATAAAGTCCAGTCAAGACCCCCGTTAAAAAGCAGATGGAGCAAATTGATGTTAGTATCCACAGCCAGGGAATCAAGGATGGACCTGAGAAGGACAGTCACAGGTGAATATCACAACACTATTTATTGCTTGGTAATAAATAAGGTAAAATGTCATCTTATTGTCAGCATTACACCAGCTTACAATGTGCTGTTAGTAAAGAGTGACGTTCTGAATACATTCCTGAAGGCCTTCTAGCACTCTGACCCCAAGTGCTCTCCCTGTCCTATAGTCCTATAGTTCAAATACGGACTCAGCGATCTGACGCCTGTCCATTAAAGACTGTGAGCCCCAAAGAGCAAAATGGCCCAGTTGTACCCCCGACAACTGCCAGAGTACAAGCTGGAGGAGAAAATCTGAATTGGTGCCAGTACAGGTTTGAGTGACATCTCGGGTACATGGCGAGAGCAGCCACTTTAAAAGGCACTGAGGTGAGGAATAAGTCATCAAAAATACAAGGAAAAATTACTGCAGACGTTATAAATAAAATAATCACTGGCTAATTTAGCGCAACACAACTGCATGGGTCATAAATTCCCTAAAGATTCAGCAAAAATACTGACTTACCATAACCAAGTTTCTCAGTGCGGCTCATGTTCTGGCTGGGGTGGGTTACGATGCACTCCAACTCAGTTCCGTCCACCTCACTCAGGCTGACACAGCTCTCCAGGTTGTAGGTGCCATCTGGGTTTTGTGTAGAACTCTGGTTACCAGTTAAGTTCTGTGATGGCCTCCATAGGATGGAGGCTCCTGCTTTAGCCCCCGTGGCTGAGCACACAGCCACCCTGTGTACCCGATCCACCCTGATGGAGATGTTTAGGGAGGCTGGACACCACAGAAAGAACAGATCAATCTCACAACAATGGGATGATGCTTCTTCAACACATTGCTGAAACTGATCTACATATACTTCACACAGACAAAAAAGAATAGTTATATCTTTTGAAATGTGAAATCTGATCACTGAGGGAACAAATAATGCTTACCTCTGGCCTTTACTTGGATTTCGGAGGTGTGACTTCCCCGTTTGTACACGATCTCACAGCGATAACGTCCTTCATCTTTTTGTGCAAAGTGAGGAATGTGAAGGTAGATTTCTCCACTTGTCATGTTGCAAAGTTCTTTTCCATCCTGACAGGTGTCTTTGCTTTCTTGAGCAGTACCAACTGCTACTAGACAGCTGGTATTGTTGGTGGATATATACCACGTTGCGAAGAGAACGGAAGACAGTGTCTTATTGGTGCAGGTCAAATTAACGCTGCTGTTCAGGTCGAAATACTCCGTTCTGTGTTCTGGAAATGTTGTAGAACACAGCAAAATTCAGGAAAACCACCCATATTCAACATCAGCTTTGAATGTTACAACTGGTTGCACCATTATATCGTATTTAAGTAACACAGTTCAGAACTTAGTAATCTTTTCTTTGTAAGTTAGTCACGAAAAGTTTATTTTCCTGTTCTGCTTTGTTAGCAACGCTTTTTTGTACAGGGTCTGCAAGTAATAGTCTCAGTGAAACATGAAACTCATTTCAAATGACAGCATTTATATTCACGTTTATCACTGCAGGCCAGAATTAACAAATGGCAGAAAAAGAGAGGTGGTATAAATGCTCCTATTTCTGTTTCTCGTCAAATGAGTTTCATATGCAGAAGCAGAAATGTCAGTGATGATAAAACATTAGTTACCATGTATCATGGGCGGTGAAGTTTCTTGTCTTGGTGCAACGAAGGTTCCATCAGAAACCAGAGAGATTCCAGAATGATCTCCTGTCACTGGGGAATTAAACTTTATGTTAATTGGACGGTAAACTTAAAAACAAAAATAGAATTGGTTGAAATGAAATTTGTACGATTTTGTCACCTGCTGCTTTCAGCTTAACTTTTGAGCTGATATGTCATTTTCTAATATACACGTTATATCGGGATCGGACACTGAGCTGCACCCTAGATGCTGTTTGCTTTGGATCTAAGCAGCACTGGGCTTGAAAATCGATTATAGCTCATTCTATGTTAAAATCTTGGAAATTAAAATCCCCTGGACAAATACAACGGTCACGATTGACAAGTTTTATTAGGTTTCCGCACAAGATTAACTGAGGAGGCAAATCCACATGTACAGCTACCCTGAAAAACAGCTACCCTGCTACTAATAGTCAAACCACTACTCACCCTCAGACACTTTCCACACAGTCAGTAAACCTTGCGACCTCCTCGTTTCAGAAAACAGATTCAGAACATTAAGAAAGCTGATGTAAAAACTGAAGATTACACATTTCTCCTCACATTTCAGGCTATTTTTAAGAGCTGCTGGGTGGCACTCCAGCTCAGCTTGTGACACCTCATAGCACCTGAGCTGCTGGCTGTTGGATGTGGGTGACAGTCTGATTCAGTCTATGTTGACTTTGGATGTGGGGTTCCACATGGCCTCAAACAGTCCAAAGACTGGCATTTCCAGGGAACTGGTGATTCTAAACAGCCTGAAATGTGTGCAGAGGCGTTATCCATTGTTCATTCACTCATTCATTCATCGCCAATAACCTTGTCCAGTGCAGGGTTGCGATGGACTGGCGTCTTACGCCCTGTGTCTCCCCGGATATGAATGAATGAATGAATGAGTGAATGAACAATACATGTTCCTTGACTGGATCGAGTACAGCTCTGCAGGGTTTCACCTACGATGCTGACTTACGGCTTATCGCAACCAGCTCTTTCATTTTTGAACAACAAGTAGGTTCTCTATGTCATATTGACAAATGTTTACTGCAGATACATTTTCCCAACAGCTGCTCCTAGTCATTCGTCCTGAACAACATTTTGAAACTGTATCTCAACATTATATCTTCCACAGTTTACTGCCCCGTTTACTTCTAAGTTCTGCCGTGAAATGACGGTTTCTTTGTTCACATGAAATGTTCAGCCTTGCACTGCAGCAGGTCGCGTTATAAAGTTCCTTTCAAACGTATAAGTTTTTCCGAAAAAGCCCTCAATAGCAAATACAGGAGAAGCTAAAAGAAAAAAAAAACAACATTTAGGGTTATACCTTGAGCCAGATAAAAGGTGACAGAAAAAGCCGTATGAATGTAAATCCACACAAAGAGGTTCTCCATTTCTCCCGCTCTCCTCACGGGGCTTGTGGCTCTTCAGTCTGTGGCGCTGTTATTCACATCACTCGAGGCTCTGTGAAAGAGTCGTACGCTTTCTCTTACAAGAGCTGAAGGTGGCTTCCTGCCTGCCTCCTCCGTCACATGTCTGACTCACTCAGTACTTCAAATGCTCTGGCCCTTTGTGTGCGACAGAAAGCCAGTGAACTTCATCTCTAACCCTGTCCATCAGCTTCCAAACGTATCCAAAAGTATCGGCAAACGTCATGCTCATTTTAACCGTCGATATTCGTAATTGTCAAAATTCTATCCTGTCGCAATGGAGGATAAATGTAAAAATTTAAATAAAAGTTTTTTTAATTCTGGGTAAAATCTGTCGTCTGCCAAGTGAGAAAGTGAGTGAAAGGTAATTGAGCAAAATCCGGGCACTTGAATTATATAGCTTGTGAGAGTTTTATCCATTTTAAATAGTACAGTTATTGTTACTATAAATAAACTAAATGCACTATTACTTCTTAACAGAGGTTTATAGAGTGTTGTCCAGAATATTACTCAGGTAAAAGCGCCGTCGTTCTAAAGTACTCCAGAAAAAGGTCAAGGTCAGGTCAAAAAATACTCAAGGATCACGATTGCTTGACTCAAATGATACTTTTTCATCTTCTCAACCACTAACAGTGAGAAAAGTTTCAATATACAGTTTTAACTCATGGAAAAGTATATTTTTTCAGTAAACTAAATCTGCTGTGAAGATTGTCTGAGACATTGTTGTGTGCAATGAAGAAACAGTCAATTAAACTAAGCAAACCATGCAAAACAAGTAAAAAGCTACACTCTATATGTATTATTGACCATTTTTTAGTTAATACTTTTGTCCACGATATTTACAATGCAGCATTTGTGTATAAGCTGCTATATTTGCTTTATTTGTACAGTTGAGTAATTTTTACCACAGCTGTTCAAGGTAAGTACCTTGTTCAGGGGTAATAAAAAAGGAGGTGGGATTTAAAAGTGTGTGCTTTGATTCCAAGGCAGTAGCTCTCAGTTAATATTATTGTACATTGTTTTGGGGGGTAAAGGAATCTGTGAATGTAGCTGATACACCCTTTGGTCTGGATAACCTACACATTAGCAGAAAGCTGGCTCAGATACAACCTGTTGGTCAGAGGGGCATAAAGAGGAAAAGAGGAAATTAAAAATAAGGAAGAGAATTAAAATCAGAAAAAGAAAAAAAAACTTGCCAGCCCTACAATAATATTAGGGAAATGTGTTTACAGCATTCAGAAGGTACATTCAAACTTAAATTCCAACAATTACAAGGCGATGGAATTAATGCTTAAACAATTGTTTTAACATTATGATAGATGAACGGTAGATACATGACCCTGGGTGCAGCATTTTTAGCAAAGGGAAATAAATAATGTGAAATAAACTTCCAATAATATAACCTCAGCTTATCGCCAGCACTGACCATCACACTTCCTTAAGATTTCCCTTAACATTAATTGACATTTTTCCAAACTTCCCTCACAACTTCCTAGAGGCAGTTTTAAGCAAAAAAACAAAAATACTTGGACACGTTTACTTATGTTAAATAAGTAATTTGACTTACAACTGTATTAATATGTTGGGAACTTGCAAAATGCCATGTCTGCTAATTCATACATTTAATTTCAGAGAGAAGTCAGGAGTGTGTTGTGCTAATACCGCAGCGCCTGGTCTGTGGGTCCAGAACACGTCTCAGACACACAGGGTGTGGGCTCATTCACTCACGTGTGCACACACTGCAGCTGGTTTACATACAGTTGTCAATTTAGCTGAAACACCTGTGTTTGGACTGTGGACATGTTCCACACACACAGAGCCAGATTTGAATCCACAGCCCAGGAGCTGCGAGGGTACCTGCTGCACCACCATCTGCACCTTCTCCATGCGTGTCCCTATATGTACAGCACAGTATTTGCTGCTGTTTATAGTAAAACATGGTAATGTCAGTTGGAGAAGTTGTATTCAGTGTTCAACTAAAGTTAATGATTTTTCATGTAATTATGTACAAAAACTTACGTTAATGCATTTATTACCAATAAATTTGCTATTATAACCAAGATTAAGTGGCTAACTAGTATGGATGGATGATGGATAATTGATTATTATGTAAATTCCTGTATTTGTCTAAAATGTGAAACTTTTATCCAGTCCAAGCAGCCTGTGATTCTGGAAGAGGCTCAGGATCAACACAAGCCTGGCAAAAATAAGAGGATTATAGTAGCGAGTGAGTTCCTGCTGCACCAACACCAACACCAACAAAGAAAAGATGTGTGACATGATGAAGCAACAGTCCAAATGCACTTGAAATTGCTTAAATAAACTTGTTCTGAATGCTGACATTTCGACTGTCGTTTTAGAAACAGTGATTTATTCTGTTGTATTTTCACAGCTGAAATCACATGTGTGCAAAATCATGAGAAAGGCAGTTATGCTACAGTAAATGGCAAACTTATATACCATATATATATATAGATAAAATATTTGAATTTAATATGGATAATGGATGTTATCTGTTATCTGCAATATTGTATTCCTCGAATAACAAGAGCCTGATTTCTCCTTTGCTTTATTTTAAAGTGCTGCATATATACTTGGGCACAAGGAGCGGCGTCTTACAAAATTCTGCAGCGAGAGGAAAAATCCACAAATATATGTCTGCTGTCTGACTAGATGTTTGTAGTGGTGGTAAAAAGTGGTAAAAGTTTTAAATGTAGCTGTGCCAATGTAGGTTGTTGATGTCAGTACAACAGCACTAGGAACCCGGGCACCTTATAACACATGACGGCGTGTCGTCTGAAAATAATTTGCTCTCGGTTGACAAGACTTGAAAAGAAACGAAGCAGCACACACACACACACACACACACACAAAAAAAAAAGTTTGACCTTTGAAATAAACATCCTGTCAGCAATTTGAGTCAGGATGTGTGAAACTTCATTTGTTATGGTGGTCATAAACTCAGCACAAATTCACCGGCACACAGTCTAGTCAACAAAGCAATTTATCGCATCGAATTGATTTATCAGCACATATATTAGCAGATGATGCCAGATGACTAAACTGTGTTTTTTGATATGAAACATGCCAGTGGTGCAATGTTAGCATAACAAGTGCAAGTTTTACACCCCGCCGCCAAGTGTTTGTGTGTAATCCCTCTAATTACTATTGCTAATATTTTTGTTTTATTCCCCCAATAGCTGGCAAACTGTAAATGAGTTTCAATAATATTTGGAGGCCAATATTTGTTGGGAAATTTGGGGAACACGGCTCATGGGTCACTCCCCTCTTGTTATGCCAGTGGAATAAACAAACCGACACTGCAGACATATGGTTTTAATAATTTGTCTAAATGTCTAAATGACAGCTGGGAAAAAAAAAATGAAACATTACAGAAATTTCACTTCGGTGCTCTACAGTCATATTGCTTCTGTTTTTTTCATGTCTTTTTTCAGGGTTTTGCAAAAAACACTGAGAAAGTTTTAATGCTTCTGTGGTTTTCATGCAGAGATGTTTCTTCAAGGGATGTGGTTTAACTACCAGTAACTGATCAAATAGTCATCTTATCAGGCATCTTGCAGATACTGCTTAGCCAGCATAATGACTGCAGAATTTCTTTTATTGTCTGACTAGATGCTGGTCAGAAGCTTAAGGTGAGGAACAGGGGTGCCTGGGCCCTCTGAACAAATATTGCTCATTTTAAATAAAATAAATAAAACTTTTGTTGGATCTTCTCCCCAGGGGGGCTGGAATTGCCTCCACCATTTACCCTGCTAGCAATGGTCCTATTTTTTGTTTAATATACAGCCACAAATGATGTATTAGGTTCACTTCATCACCGTGTGCCACGTCGTACAAACCCCATTTCCAGAAAAGTTGGGCCATTTTGTAAAATGCAATAAAAATAAGAACCTGTGATTTGTTAATTCTCTTGAACCTTTATTTAACTGACAAAAGTACAAAGAAATCACTTTTAATGTTTTCAATAAACAACTTGTTTGTATTTTGTAAACATAAACAAATTTAGAATTTGATGCCTGCAACACTCAAAAAACATTGGGACAGGAGCATGTTTACCACTGTGTTACATCACCTTTCCTTTTACACTTCTCAATTGCTTGGGGACTGATGATACTATTTGTTGCAGTTTTGCAAGTGGAATTTTTGCCCATTCTTGCTTGATACGAGACTTCAGCTGCTCAACAGTCCACGGTTGCTGTTGTCTGATTCTCCAGGAGACAGATCTGGACTGCAGTCGGGCCAGTCAAGCACGTGCACTCTGTGTCTACGAAGCCACGCTGTTGTAATTCGTGCGGAATGAGGCCTGGCATTGTCTTGCTGAAATAACCACGGACGGAAAGACGTCGCCTTCATATAGCTCTTCATATGTCTCTCTAAAATCCCAATATACACCTCCGTGTCAATGGTACCTTCACACATGTGCAAGTCGCCCGTGCCGTGGACATCGATGCACCCCCGTACCGTGACAGATGTTGGCTTTTGCACCTTTTGCTGATAACAGTCTGGATGTTCCCTTTCGTGCTTTTTTTCCAAAAACAAGCTGAAACGTGGACTCATCTGACTGAGACATTCTCCACTGTCTTTCCTACCATCTGAGATGAGCTCGGGCCCAGAGAACTCGGCGGCGCTTCTGCTTAGAATTGATGTTTGGCTTTCTCCTTGCATAATAAGAGTTTCAGGTTGCATTCCTTGATGCAGCAGTGTACTGTGTTAAGTGACAACGGTTTTCTGAAGTACTCCCGAGACCATGTGGCTATATTTATCACAGTAGCATGACGGTTTCTCATGCAATGCTGTCTGAGGGTCGAAGGTCACACATATTCAACAGTGGTTTCCGGCTCTGTCCCACACGGACTGAGATTTCTCCGAATTCCCTGAATCTTTTCACAATATTATGTATGGCAGATGGTGGAAAGACCTAAATTCCGTGTAATCTTGGGTTGAGAAATGTTCTTTTGCAACTGTTTGACAATTCTCTCAAAGTTTGGCACAAAGCGGCGAGCCACGACCCATCTTTGCTTGCAAAGACTGAGCCTTTGGTGGATGCTCCTTTTATACCCAATCATGATGCCCTCACCTGTCACCAGTTCACCTGCTTATTGTGGACTATTTCAAAATGGTGTAACTTGAATATTCTATGAACTTTTCACTCTTATTTTGCCCGTCCCAACTTTGAGTGTGTTGCAGGGGTTAAATTCAACATTTGTTTAAATTTACAAAATACAAACAAATTGGTCAGCGTTACGCCCCCACTACTGACTCCTGTCTAGGGCGGCGGAGTGGGAGCATAAACAAGCAGCCCACACAAAAATAGTGAAATGGGTGGTTTATAACTCGTTCAGTGTTGGATCCAAGGCACACGTGATACAACATACAAGTATATACAAACAAAGGCGCTAACCTGGATAGAGAACTTGGACGGTGCCTAACAAACAAGTGAGCCAAAAAGCTAGCTTTGGGGGTGTCACGGTGCTGCTTAAAGGGGAAAACCCGCCCCCCGGTCATCGGTTGGCACATTCCGATAGGTCGATTGTTGATTGACAGATGGAGCAAACCACCTGTGACACAGAACAGAAGAGACAGGGGAAAAACAGAAAAACAACCGCCAAACGGCAGGAGCACCACAGACGCGTAACATGCCCACCCCAAAGAGCAAACCTGTTTGTGGAAAAAAAAAAAAAAAATTTGAAAGCACAACTCATAGCAAAGGTTTGGAGAAGTCTGGTGCAACGAGCACTGGGGACACGCATAGGAGAGCCTTAACATTGTCAAAAGCATGCTGACTCTCCGGTGTCCACACAAAAGCATTTGCTGGGCTCAACAAGGAAGTGAGAGGAGCTACAACTGTTGAAAAATTCTTACAAAACCCTCGATAACCAGCCATACTTAAAAATCTTTGCAACTCACATAGCATTTCCTCAGAGGTATTTGGCTCCATAGGGCTGTCCACAACCTCTGGGACCGGAATGACTTTACCTCCAGCAATGTCATTCCCAAGAATGAAAGCTATGCCTTCCACAGGCAAAGAGTCACAAACTCCCACTTTGAATGTCCTTTGAATGTCCCAGTAACTAAACCGGAGTTGAACGATATATAATGTAGCGGAACTTTAACAAATTGCATGGCAATGCCTTTACATATCACATGCAACCCACAAAAGGATTCCCTAGAGAATGGAAGTACATTCGATAAAATAAGAGACTGAGGAGCACCTGTGTCCCGTAAGACTTTCACAGGAACTGGTTCAGAACCGCTAACCGAAACATAGCCTTCCTGTACAAACGGCTGATAGCTAGGTTCAGGGGCACAAACCATAGTCTCACTAGTAGGTGAAGCACTAACTGCTTCAACAAGAGCAACGCTCTGGGAATGTGTCTTTGTTTGTCGGTCCTGTTTTCTTTTTAAAGCTAAACACTCAGCTATAAGATGGTCAGGCTTGTGACAATAAAAACAGGTCACGGTAACAGAAGAACTAGTCTGGTCAGCCTGAGCAGGCTGTGGGTGTGGATCCCTCGCTATAGGTGGATCGGGCTTTGCTGGCCGATCTTGCCAATAGACAGTTTTGTGGGTTAACACGAACTCATCAGCAAGAACAGCAGCTTCAGCAACAGTGTTCACCTTCCTTTCGTTGAGGTAAACCACCACACGTTCAGGCAAACATTCCTTGAACTCTAACAAGAAGAGTTCACGAAGGGATTCGAAGTCACTCACCCTGCTCGCAGAGCACCATTTATCCAACAGTACCTCTTTCTCCANCCACCACACGTTCAGGCAAACATTCCTTGAACTCTAACAAGAAGAGTTCACGAAGGGATTCGAAGTCACTCACCCTGCTCGCAGAGCACCATTTATCCAACAGTACCTCTTTCTCCATAGCAAACTCTACGAAGGTCTGGGCAGGGGTCTTCTTCAACCCTCTAAATTTTTGCCTATATGCCTCAGGCACCAACTCGTAGGCACGGAGGATTACAGCCTTCACTGTCTCATAGCGAAGGCCGTCTTCTAAGGACAGAGACGAACAGACTTCCTGTGCTTTTCCCATAAGCTTGCACTGTAGTAACAGTGACCACACATCCTTGGGCCAATTTAGGGTAACAGCTATGCGCTCAAACGCACTGAAATAGGTATCCACCTCTGCTTCTCTAAAAGGAGGAACCATCACAATATTTTTACTCACATCAAATGCACTAGCAGGAACAGCAACAGTCGACACAGCAGTTCATGGCATAGGGACTGGCATCACAGCAGGACCAGAAGGAGTGGAGGCTGGGAGGGAACAAGGAGGAGAAGGCGGGGCACTGGCCAGGGTAGCAGCCTGCAAGGCGATCTTCTTCTCCTCTAGGGCTAACTCCCGTAGCCTGATGTCCCTTTCCATCTCTAACTCCATCCCTCTCAACGCTAGCCTAGTTTCCATCTCCATCTGGTGATCACGTGCCTTTTCCTGTGCCTCCAGTTGGAGACGTACTATACGTACTCTGGCACGGGCCATGTCCCTAGATCCAGACGACAAAGATGGCGACAAAGGATCAAACCGAGGCAAGGTAGCCTTAGCCTCTGTAGCCGACGTATCCTGCTCGGCTGCTGGAATACCAGCAGGTGTATGTGCCATTTCCATTGGGGAAGGAGGAGGATGAGGTAGCACTCCTAGGTTGACTAACTCCACACACACACAAACACACACACACACACACACACACACACCTCTAATGCCTTTCTTAAGCAGGCCCCTAGGAACCTGAACACCATAGTGAGCTGCTATCACAAGGAAGTCATCCTTACAATACATTTCCAGCTTCAGTCTTACCTATTCCTAATGCAGTAAAAAAAAAATAAATATCTACCTAACTATGCTAGTCTAAACTAACACAGAAAATACAGGGGTTGGCACCTGCCCACTTACCTAATGTGTCTAAACAGTACGTACAACCCTACGTGAAGCTCAATGTAGGTGCACACATACTACCATGTTCTCAATCCAAGCCAACAACCCAGTGAACAACGTGACATCAAGTGTGTGACTATTTACACCGTTGACTAGACCAAAACCCACTATCCAAAACCAGAATCCTTAAGCCAAAACAAAGTCAAACCAGAAGTCACACATAACAATATAACAAAGTCAAACACAAATGGCAAAAACAGCAAACAAACAAGTGAGCCAAAAAGCTAGCTTTGGGGGGGGTCGCGGTGCTGCTTATCAAGAGGAAAACCCGCCCCCAGGTCATCGGTTGGCACATTCCGATAGGTTGATTGTTGATGATTGACAGATGGAGCAAACCACCTGTGACAGAACAGAAGAGAGACGGGGGAAAACAGAAAAACAACCGCCAAACGGCAGGAGCAACACAGACACGTAACGGTCAGCAAAAACATTAAAAGCAATTTCTTTGTACTTTTGTTAGTTAAATAAAGGTTCGAGAGCATTAACAAATCATAGATTCTTGTTTTTATTGCATTTCACCAAATGTCCCAACTTTTCTGGAAATGGGGTTTGTACTTTGAATAAAAAACAAATTAAGAAACAAATTCAATAAATCAACACATCGCACGATACAAGAACACAAAGGGTGTCGGGTCATTAAGGCTGAGTTGTTGTTGTTGTTGTTGAAACTGCAGATGATGTTGTGACAGAGGTCTAAATGTAGACAGTTTTAAAAATAGCCCAGTGACAACGGGTGACCATGAGCTGGCAATCTGTTTTTGAGGAACTCACTTGTGGATGTTGCTAGTTTTTGAAAAATGAGACCTATTCTCAGTGCATCTGGGACCTGGGAGATATTTCATCCAGGTCCTTTAAGAAATCCAGTTAAATTCTCCAGTACACTCAGTTGCTTGAGGAATCACTCTGGCTTCACTTGTCCTGCCATGACATATAAACCATAAAAGAAGAGAGTAACAGGGATAACATAAGAAGGAAACTGAGACACTAACTGACATGGCTGAGGGCCGTACAGTAAGTGCATCTACAGTATACAGCTGTTGAATAACAGGACCTGTGGTTTTTGTGATATGCAGGGCCAGCGATTCACTTTTATCATGAGGATGATATGAATGAACCGCAGTGATGCTTCCCCTGGCAGCCCCCACTGGTGGCTGCTGCACAGGCTGAGGGACCACGTGTTCATTTGTGTCTAACTCATACCTCTGTTGTGAAAACAAGCAAGTGGGCAGCGACTGCTCGCGAGTGGGTGTCCTTAATGGAAATCTCAAATTCAAAGAAGGAAAGTATGGTGTGTTTGTGAGCAGAGTTCCTGTTTTCGCTAAAATAGCAATTATGAGAAACAAAAAGGTCCAATATTAGTTCTGAGAAACCACTTCGGCCTACAATGTAGCTTAAAGAAGTCACACTGATGAAAGGTAGTGAACCAAAAATGCAAGTCGTTATTTTGTTATTTGGAAGTTGGAATAATCCGTGCTGGGGGCCGGGTTACACGGTGCCGGTGTTTTGCCCTTTAGAGTACTTTGGTTTTGGACTGGCTCTTCTCAGAAGCCCCAGGTACTACCTTCTGCTGCTGGCCAACCAGGTTCTGCTGCTGTAGTGCATGGCAATTGTTCACAATGACCCCCCTACACAGGCACATTCCATTACCCAGGGTGCACTAAGTTACACTGAAAAACTCCTTACATGCTGCTTTTTTGTTTGAAATGTGTGTCCTATATTAAATAAATATATGACAGGAACAGCGGTATCTCCTGGTATTTTTTATTCAAGGCAGATATTCAGATCAATACGCAGGTCAACATGCTAATGAGAGGAGCTCTGCCACTTACTGTTTCCCCTGCAAGTATGGGAAATAATGAACATATCTGAGCAGAACCCAGATTTCAGCATTTACCCTGACACAATGCTGCGGAATGACTGCCTTTCGGCGACAAAAAATTGCTCCAGATGTTGAGGCCATTGAGTACAATGTTCTCCTAAGACAGCAAATGTGATATTTGAAGTAGCAGTCGATCAGAATTTACATCTTCAGCAGGAACTGGTTTCAGTTATTTTAATGTTAGCAACATGAAAGTTACACAGTGATCCTATCTTTAGGCTTTTGCAAAAAAAAAAAGGTACATAAATGGCTTAGAAATATGCAATATATGGCACATATGACTGTCACTTTGTTTTGGGACAGAGGATTAACTAGATGCTGTATTGGGTTAAATAAATGTGCACTTTCACAGAGTTCATAACTTAGTAGCTGCCTGGGAAACCACCTGTGATTCCCCGGCACTGCTGGGCTATGAAATTAGCCTGGAACCAAAAGAAAACTAGATTCACAACAGCATTAGAACCCCCAGGAGGTTTTTTTTTCAGTTTTGTCCTGGGTACAATATTCCATTTATCGTAACAAAATAATTATCACCGCTTTTTAGGTGACAATATGAAAACTGATGTTCAGTGGAGACTGGAAATTCTCTCATTTTAATATTTACAGATTTTGAAAGCACGTGCACTTCGTAATGGGTGATGTATTAACAGGAAGTTGCATGAAGTAGCTGGAGGAGACACTTATGTATCGCTGATCGCAGTGATCGGTTCTACATCACAGGGGCCTGGGAAGCCGGGGAGACGGGGGTCTCCGGTGCATGTCGGGGGTGGCGTGGGCCGGGAGGGAGAGCGAGGGGTGAGGTGAGATTTCATTTGAAACGGGCCTCATTTGTGCCATGATGTCAACCGAAAGCAGAACGACAGCGCGGGAAGGAGAAACCCACGGGGCCTCCGGAGGGCACGCAAGCTTGCTCCGTCATGCACGCGCTCGCGGCCCCCTTTCTCAGAAGTGACAGTGAGCCAGTAGGAACGGGAGCTCCAGGGGTCGCCCACGCCTCTGTTTCCACTCACCGGCAATGCATGCCGGGTGTGATTTCCTCGGCGATCCATCTGACCACCTGTCTGTCCCTGGCGCGCGCGCCCTTTACCACGCGCTGCACGCCTACCTCGTGCCCCACACGTTCCTGCAGCATCGAAAAATGCTCACTTTTATCTCGACCCCTGTCTGGTTGTTTAAGCGAAAATAAATGTGTAAACTGGGCGGCTGTGCAAAACTGATGTATAAAAAAACTGCAAAACTGGTACACCTTAGTTTCAGTGCTCTAAGACCAGGGCTATTTCCTGCCATTGATATTTTCTCACTCTGAAGTGGCCTCTTTCTCTGAGCCGAACCCACGTTTGCCGTTATTTCACACACTGAGTTCGAGCGCTTTTCTTGTCTTTAACTGCACGCCAAATAATGACATTTATCTGACGAAAAACGTTTCAGGAATCGGTCGGTGGTTCCACGCACGCTGTTTAAAACACGTAGAAAAGGACTGATGCACAAAGTTAGTTAAAAGTGAAACAAAAACAGAGAAAGGAAATCGAGCGCGAGCAGCTGACTGTCGACAGGTTTCAGAAAAGAGGTTCAGAAGTAACAGTAATGGCGGCTCCGCAGGAAGAGCGAAGCGTTTCTGAAATATCACCTCGACTTTACTGTACAATTCGCATTTCCACTAATGTTCTGAGTGTTGAATAAACTCATCTTATTGCCTCTGGTTTCCGGGACCAAAAAAAAAAGATAAGTTCATTCAGCTCTCTGTGTTCAGTACGTTGCAAACTTACTTATTAATTGTATTCTTCAAGGTCATTAAAGGTCATTATTCATAAAAGGATGAGCAAATTGAAACGTATAAATTCACTGTAGGAGGGCTGCCTTTTTGATCTTTTTTAATGTGATTATTGCACGTGTTCACGACGGCTGACATCAGCAATAGTGGGATCGTAAAGACCTTTAAGATCACGGTTGAAAGAGCGGGTTTGAATGGTCAGAACTATGCAAGGTCATCATATAGACTGGTGAGCAACCCTTTTCTGCTCGATTCCACATCATGAAGCCCCACGCACTCCTGTTCAGGATCAACATCCGTGGACCAGAGTTGCTCAGGTTATGGTTTAAAAATACTTGTGATTCTGAGTTTTTTCCCCTCCTTCTTCCAAACAGCCATCATTGGTTGTGCATATTGTGGATGCAGTTTATGCTGTATTGTAGGTAACAGTGCAGGATGAGGGATGACTAACAGCGAGGTGACAAAGCGTGGCGTTGGCGAAGTCGCTGTGAAATGCCGCGTGTGGGCTTGTATTAGCTGCGAAGAAAAACAAGGTCAGTTCTCTTTACTTAATTCTGAAGGCCTGCAGTGCATCTTTTGACAAAAATCGTGAGACGCTTTTCCCCTTCTGTCAATCATCGCTCCACCTTTGCAGCTCATGGTGCACCAGCGGAGCAGCAGGTCGATCCCCAACTCAGTTTTATCACAAATTATTTTTATAAGGGGTGAGCTGCCACTGACACTTCGGCCCCAAGGGGTTTATTGTTCTCCTCTTCCTGTTGTTGGGATTTTTGTTTTGCTTTCCTCTCCTCGGTTGCCATCTGGCTTATCTGAATTGTTTTTGTCTTCCCTGCTGCTCTTGACAGAAATGAACTAAATTGAACCGAACTGAGAAGTATGATGAGGATTTATGTCAAGGAAGCCAAAAAAAGCTAAGTTTAACTGTATATGACACTGAAAATGGATGCTAACTAAATACATTTGTTCTTTCATGTTCGTGCAGCACGTCATCACATACAACATGCTGACCGCAGGTATTGGTCAGAAGGCAATGGTCTGTTGTTGTGCTTTTTTTTTGTATTATTTATGAGGAATGATGAAAATAAGTAAATTAAAACTAGGTAGAGTAAACCAGGAGGGGCACAGTGGCTCAGGCTGTGTGGAGTTTGTAAGATCTCCCCGTATCTGTGGGTGGAAACCCACACAATCTAGAGACATTTCAGGGTAACTGGTCTCTCCAAATTGCTCATAGTGTGTGTGTGTGTGTGTGTGTGTGTGTGAGAGTGAAAGGGGGAGGCGGTTTCATAACCTACCACCTAATGCTTCTGGAACAGGCCCTGCACCGTTGCTACCCTGCTCAGGACAAGCGGTTAACCAAGATGGACAAAGGATACTGCCTCGATTGTCATTGTCACAGGACCTTCTGTGATTCAGTGACAGTGTGCAATGGTGTGTGTTGCAGGTCATATGACTGTGTCCTGAGATGCACCACCACAACACAGCAGCTTCGCGTGCAGCTGACACACTGCACCCGGCAGACAGTATAATGTTATGAGAGCTGACTGATATTGACCTTCACAGGCAGAGCACAGTGTCAGTGGGCCGTACACCACCGCTGCACACACTCTTTCCACCACAAGGTCGACAGGTGTGACTCTTGTGGTTTTTTCCTCCTGCACGGAGGGTGGCGTTTTGTACAGCTTTCGTCCTACCGAGAAAAGGAAACCAGAAGTCGCTGAAGCCCACATGCAGAAACCCAGCAATGAGTGGCCAGAGGCTCGTGGAGCGCGGAATTTGTGCCTCAGCGAAGAGGCTTTGAAATATCTGCTCTCACATTTTCCTTATGATGGGTTTCTGTGTCAGTCACTCACATTCACATCCCACATTCTCCCAGAAATTAAACTCAGCTGCCAAGTAGTGATACACACGTTGTAAACAGAAATAGCCAACAACTTCCTTTTAAAACACCAATATCAGACCTTTGTAAACAAATAGAGACATTTATTTGCTATGATCCCTTAACACTTCAGGATCTGTAGCGTCACCATTAAAAGTGATTAAAGTTGTCTTACAAGCTATTAATCCTGCAGCTGGAGATAATGATTTGTCATCAAGTCCAGAAATTGTCTATGGTGAATATTACGCTGCTGCAGGGGGTCCAACCCTGTGGGAGAGGATGGGGTGTATCACAGAAAATGTATTGCAATTATATCTTTGATTCTTTGATTCATTTGAGGAAGGAAGTGACGTGTAAACATCACGCTCACTGTCAGGTGAGGGGAAAAAGGTGAAGGGTCTCTGCACTGCTGTCTCCATAACATGTAACAACGCCACCTAGAGTTCATTGCCGCGTATTACACATATCAATTTATTCTTTAAACGATTGGCAAAAGAAAAAAGAATTCAGAACTTTAAGGTCTGTGGGTACAAATTAATATTTCATTAAAATTAAATACACAATAAACCAGGAGGTAAATCTCCAAGAGGTTAACATGTGGCCCTGAGGGCACAAAGGAACGAAGCCAGAGCTCTGATACCGTTCAAATTTTGACCCTCCGCATCCTGACGAAACAGCGAGTTTCTCAAACATCTGACACATAAATGCAAGAATCTAAAATTCACAATCTGAAAAATTAAAAGCGCGAGCTGCTCTTTTAATAGTCGTCACAAGTGGTTTGGTAAAACCAAGCTGTGATAGTACTCGAGGAGTACAGACCACTGCGGAGAATAGGTGGAATAATGGCTGATGTCTTAAAGATAAGTTGTGTCATATCTGTGGTCTGCCTATGACTCAGCTGATGGATGCCACAAGCCTCTGGAAAAGAACAGCGGTCTTTTACCCCATATTACCCCCGAGGCAAGGTAAACCACCATCACGTCACGGCCCTTCGTCCACCTCTGTCGCCTCGCTGCTTTCCTGCTGGCTGCTAATTTTCTTTAAGGATCAAATTACTTGCATAATTTTGCCTCTGTCTCTTCACACTACTCATGTCTTACAGATTTTCTCGTGCCAGCTATTAGACATTCTACAGAACTGTGCAACTGTAAAAATTTTTAGATTTCTACCCATCGAACCCTTTGACACAGCAGGTTTTCAGCGCCACCTGCTGGACACGCACGGGATGAACCTCCATGACCGCCTGCTGAGGAAAGTCTACTGTGAGACAAGTCCTGACATCTACTTCACTCACAGTTTTGGGACACTGGGGGGGGGGGGGGGGGGGGGATTTGAGGTATAGAAACTATAGATTGGGGGGATACCTAATCCCCAAACACAATCATANGGGGGGGGGGGGGGGGGGGGGGGGGGGGGGGGGGGGGAATTGTCTTCAGTGTCATTTTCACTGCTCAGATTTTTTGGTTAAATGTCATGTGTGCTTCAAGATTCCAAAGACATCGAGAGAGAACAAAATAAGTTAGAGGACGTGCAGTGAAGTTTAACCATTCACTGCAATGGACACTTGCTGCTTGCTTTTACTCTTCTCTTCAGTTCCTCCCAAGGTAATGCTTGGATGTACTTAAAGTTTTGAATGGCAACCTCATGTGAAACGTTTCCCACGAGGGCCTGCAGCAACGACAGTACGATGTGTTGCACGACACGCTTTTGTCTGCCAAGACCAAGGTGGAGAACACCACAGCGTAGGCCATGCGCGTCTGGCTTCTGCAGCAGCGCATGCATCATTGCAACAGTGTGCTCCTAGGCGGTGTCACAGACATCCCTGCTACCCATCTGTGTAGCCTCATTAGCCACAGCCTTTGGAGATGTTTGCATCTTCTCATGCTGGGTTTTGTCCAGCCATGCTGCAATAAGCCTGTGAAGAAAGGCACCAGCACCCAGTTAGGCCAGTATAGATCATCTATAGTAAACCACCTCTTCATCTACAGCTAGTCGAGTCGGTGTTTAAGGAGACGTGTGGGACCGTCCGTGTCACTGAGGACTTCTGAACAAAGCGAGGCACCTTCCACCATTTCCAGGCTATCCTACTCTTTATTTAATGCAAATTACAGTACCAGGTAACTATTTCTTTGAACCAAGTCACACAGAGGGACAAAATGGATATATTTACAGGGAGGGGAAACATTTAGCATACTTTCACAGAAAAAAGTTTATATTTAAAATGAAATAAAAATTTCAGTCACAAACAGGCATTCAAGTAGTAATGTTATACAGGTTGTTTTTTGTTATAGTTTTTCTTTTAAATCATGACAAATTTTCACAAGTGTATGTGAGTCTGTATATAACCCACAGTCCTTTTTTTAAGTATTTAAAACTTTGCGTTTTTATATCATTTTACTCTTATTTAACTTTAGTCACAAGAAGTGGTCACACGGTTTGTTTTACAGGCCAGGTGACTGGATAGCAACACGTCTATGAACGCAGATATTACAAGCAAGCAATTTTTGGGAAAAAGGCTACATGATATTGCTCCCATTGAGTGCTGCTGAATGTGAGCGACAGAAGCACAGACACGAGAAGAACGTCCCAGCGAAGGACCATTTATTGCCTCCTCCTTTGCTGGGCTGCAGGGTCAGTGCACGCTGGCGTTTGGCACGGGGTGCGGATAGCACACGGGGAAGGAAAAGGGGGGGATCGATGTGCATCTTACCCGTGGACCACCCACACCCTGCATAATACTTAACAGCAGCTAGCCTGTTCCTCTGATCTTCCAAGGACCTCTAAACAGAGAACACCACCCCAGAGGGACACCTGAAACCAACCGCAACATCAAATGGATAGTTTGTTTGATAGTTTGTAAAAGGAGATGTGCATTCTGAAGATGCTATATTGTCTAGGAGAGGGAACGTGCGGGTGCACCAGCTGAAAAGGCAGGAGAGACCTGGTGAGCAAAGTGGACCTTTCTCTACGGGCGTGAGCAGGCGTACTGGAGCGGTCATTCAACAGCACTCGTGGGTTGTTTCCAAAGGTAGGGAAATCGGGGGCACTAATGGAAGCAAGGCACTCCAAACTATAGATACACTATACATGACTAGTTAGTTACAGTAATATAGCTGGCACCTACTGTACAGTTGAGATTGAACTATGGCTGGAAAACGCATCTACATTTTTGAATAAACAATTTTTGCCCTGAATTCCCCCCCAATCTTTTGCTTTTATTTTTTTTTTTTTTTGCTAATTAACAGTTCTTGGGTCCACATATTTACATACCGTACACATAAAAATAAAGTACAAGCCAGAATTTGGTGAGAAGCAACTATATATACACACACATACTGTTATTTTGTTATAACCCTAAGTAAGACTTTCTGTAGGAGCACACTGAGGAGAGGCAGATGCGTATGATGACCTGGATCACAAGCTCAAGAGGAAGAAACTGGAGACCGTTATAAAAAAAAAAAAAACAAAACAAAAAAACAAAAACAAAACACTGCTTCAGTAGTGTTAAAAAAAATCAGGGTGAGGTGGAAGGAAGGTCACGAGTAGGAGCTGCGGTCTCCCTCCTTCCAGGCAACAGTTCCTTCAGTGCAGTTCTTGTACTTCACTCCTTGAGGAAAAGGTGAAGGATGCTGGAGAACCGATGAGAAGGATCATTCAAGTTTCACCACAAAGCGTTTTCGACAAACCCATGGGAGCAGAGCACGGGGCTGGGAGGCCAAGATTCACCCTGAGGCCAGCGTCACGCTGCAACAGTCCTGGGGCCACACTCACACAGTCTGCCTTCCGTTACCCACAAACCCCTATGAAACTTCACTGGGAAAAGCGGCAGAAATGCACTTCCTTCCAGCACCAGCCAATGCCGGGACGTCTTTTAAGATTCACATTTTGCAGCGACCGCAACGGTGACCTGCAAGGGTTTGGCCTGAGAGCTTGAGCACACAGCGCCCTCTGCATAAGGGGTCCAGAGGAACCAATTGGCGATTCTCCTTAGCGTGGCGCTCCAGAACCTTGGAAATGTTTCACTTGGAACAGGGACAGTTCTACATAACATGGAGAGAGATGGTGACTCTATAACCTAAACCAGTGAACAAAGAATAGGGCCTGAAACAGGTGCTTTCTCAAGGACCACAAAGCAACTGTCTGCAGAGATTGCATATAGGGTTTTGTCACATTTAAGTGGTAATAACACTTCCTGTAGGTCCTCTGAGGAATGGCCACATATTTCAAGTGGAGCTGTTCAGGTCACTCAAACCACACCAACTGCCACCAATTCCATGACAGACTCATCAACTCTTGTCTATGCAACTGACATGCAATAATAAATTAAGGTGATTTGTGAGTGTGTGTGTGTGTGTGAGTGTGTATATGTGCATGGGGGCATATAGATTTCATGATCTACTATACAGGTTGCAAGCAAAACCAATGCAGACCATTAAATCATCGGCAAACAGGAAGAAATGCACTTACTGGCCTGCTGACTTTTCCTGCTTTGACATTTGACAAACATTGCTGCTGCCCCAACTCCAAAATCTGACCTCTGTGAGTCCATAATTCTCATTTGATACAATTGTAAATATTATACACAATGCAAATACATAAACTGTGTATGTATAAATACAACACGACTACACATATGCAGACATCATTCACATAAAAAGGTCCCAACATCCTCTCCCTGTATCCCACCATTCATTTTTTTAAATTGCTCATTATTGACAGAAACCCTCATAAAAATCTAATTCATTCTGTAGGTTTGCTATTTTTGAGGTGGTTTTTTGTTAAAAATAAAAAAAAGGATGAAACACTGAGATACTTTGTCCTTCTGTGAAGAGGTAAATTATTAGCTGTTTTAGGGAGCCTGTGTATGCCAGCTCAGTCACCCGACCAAATTGAAGCCATGCGCGAGGAGAGCTCAGGCAGGGAGCTCAGGGTACAGGCTGGCTGGGGGGGAGGGGGGGTTGCCAAAGGTCAAACAGCAGGGGGCACAGGGACAGGCAGTGAGAGACTGCAGTGGGAGATGTGAAAGATAAGGTATAGCTACAATACTGCTTCAATTCAAAGATTGTCGAGGGATAAACATGAATACACTTTGTATTTACTGTATATTTATATATTTATATATTTACTTATTCAACAGGCCCAGCTAACCCCCTGTTCTGTCTCAGCGAGCACATACAATGAAGAGCAGTCTACATACTCATTATTTTGTACAAATAAAAGCACACATACGAACAGATGGGGATGACACTCAGTCAGATTGGTTTCCTTGTGTTTGTCTCATTTTTTGTGTTTTTCTTTAGTGTGACCCCACCCATCCCCCATCCACCTCCTCGGGAGGTGGGTTCGGATGGTGGGGGGGGCTGATCAGTAAGATGGGGCCCCAAGGGGGCCAGACCTCAGGTGGAGTTGGAGGCAGAAGCGGAAGCTGCATTAGTGGTCTGACTGCGATCTCCACTGTTGGCATCTGAAATCACAAGACAAACTGCTCAAGTGTTGTTTATTACAAAAAAAAAAAAAACACAGGAGGTTAGAGTAAAGTTACAAGTATGTGTTATATGAGAGAACGGTGTCATAAAGTATTTGTTTAAGCAAGAGCTGACCTTCACTTTGATTGCACAGCACATCACTGATCAAGGATAAACAATAAGACAAGAAGCAAAAAGTGAGCCTTACCTGAAGCAGCAGAGGCATTGGTGGGCGTGGAGGCACCCGGCTGATTCCGGGCATGTGCTGGGATGAGGATGGAGGCCAGCGAGGGGTTACTGGACAGCTCTGAGGGTGACAAGAAACATCGGCACTGTGAGCACAGCTTGAGCAGAAACAGAAGGTAGTAAGAAGGGGCAAGTGCTGAGGATGGGGCATCGAGGCAGGTGGGGAACTCAGGATGATGGGAGCAGATGGCTCCATCCATACCTTGGGTTGTAAAATTGAAGAGGGAGGGCTTCTCACGACCATTGGGCAGCTTAACGTTGGGGTCCCTTAGCTCATCGAAGAAGGAGTGAGCACAGGCCTCCAGAGGCGTGAGACGGGCTGTGGGTGTGTACTCTAGCAGGCGCGAGCACAGCGCAATGGCCTCTGGGGGTGTCCGCGGCCGGAAAACCTGCAAGACATTAACACAAGACTGATATCAGTCATTGACAAGCAGTACAGTCCAACAGTACCATGAACATGCACATAAGACAAAGGAGGGATCGGGGGGGGGGGGGGTCCTTTC
>UFQX01000155.1:873246-963673 GCA_900497675.1 Arapaima gigas | reverse complement strand
AAAAAAAAAAAAGGGGGGGGGGGGGGGGGGGGGGGTCCTTTCCTTTGAAACCATAAGATCAATATATAATCAGCTGGACAGTGAAAATGCCAAAATGTTCGTGGCAGCCAAAGCATGATGACAGAAAAGAGGGATGGCTTGTTTGTGACAGGAAATGGACCTGGTTTAATAAGCCTGACCAAACCTCAGACACGTGTTGCCATGAAAGCTCTCCTCCTGTGACTGAAACGCCTCCACTTTGGTAAATTAATTATTTTACGTTACATGGCATGAAATCATTTACCAGCTTTGCATGGAAATGATCTGCAATGATTACTGTGTAGTATTTAGTTGTTGCCTATATTTAACCAAGGTGACTTACAGCGCCGGATAGAGTACACTACAGCTCTCTGCAGTCATTCACCCAGCTATACACCAGCACAGTGTAGAGCTGATGCAAATGTTTTACACCCTGAACCATAGTACAAAGGCATCAGTATTTGTATTTATCTTCCACACGTACAGCTGCCCCCCTCCAGGTGAAACAGCAGGACTACACAGCAGGCCAGCAGCAATGGCAGATCCTCTTGGTGACCAGGGGACACTCCTTCTCCCTGAGTTCCTGTTTTCCATGGCAAGGGCTGCATTGAGGGGCCTTCAGCAGAACAGCTGTGGATCACTGCTGCATCGTGCCACTTCTGCTTCTTCCTCCTCACCACTCCACACTCTGGCACTCGCGCTACTGCAGCCGCTCACTGAGCGACAGCCACTAGTCACGTGGTCCATAGTGTCCCACTATTCCAAATTGGAGCTATAATTAGGACCGAAAGCTGGAGGAACCGACGCTAATGAATGGCGCGACGGCACTGCAGAAATTCTCTGAGGCAGTTCCTCTGAAAGGGGCAGAGCACAGAGCCCGAGCTGCAAATCATATGCTAATTCACTGCTCTAAGGCACATATTCAGCTCGGAGTCACGGATAGTATGGATGCTCTGAGGTGACAGTTGTGTGACAGAGAAAGCAAGTTTGACACGTTAGACACAGAGGAACTGGTGTCATCTTTAGCAGATATTCAGAGCTCAGAGGTAGCACTTACACTTTACTGCATGTCAGCACCAGAGGTCACGCTGTTCTACAGGTGGCCAGGAGATGGAGACCTGCTGCACTCCTCTCATTAAACACAAAAATCTGAAATAACATTGTTTTTGGGAGCTCCCATAGGTCTCAGCCTACAGGCTTCAATCAGCGTAAAAAAAGGTGAAGTGAGAAACATTTAACAGACTGACTGCTGAGTGCTTTAAACACAGCCAGCAGGGCACCACAAGAGAGCATCTGAGACAACACCCAGTGAACAGTTGCCGAACATTGTCTAACTTGCTGGCTTGTCTCTCATGGTTATGAGGGCCATAAGCAGAGCATTTGCCATTTGGGTTCATCAGAAGGAACCCCAGAGAGGTGCACGAGAGAGTGAGAGAGCACTTCCAGGGAATTTAACAAGCAGCTGAGCACGAGTAATACTGATAGTGTCTCCTCTGACATCAGCACGGTTGGCATGTGTGGAAGCCGAGAGTGTGACCAACAGCCGTAAATCCCAATCCACACACACAGGACGGCCCGGGTCGCAGGAACAAGTCTCGACGGGGATGCTTTAACACTAGCAGAACGAGCAGACAGTCATAACTGCGTGACGGATTGGCTTTCTGTCAAGTTGATCCTACCAAACCCCACATTTCAATCAGTGAGATCTGAAATGCATGCTGTGGCCAGTTAAAGTGGTGAGCATTTCCACAGCGGTGTTGGGTCCAAGCCAGCTTTGCTAGCTAGCAGCTTAATTTACATGATATAAACATCCAGACCCCGTGCCTGGACTAATTTTCAGATGGAGCTACAAGGTCATAGCCTCACGCTCTTTCTCCCAATCCGAATGAAATTACAATGACAGGTGAGCAACCTGTGAATGGGAGTGATGGAAGTAAGGGAAAGCTAGAGACATGCTGAGGAAATGAAGGTAGTAAAGTATTTCCTGTACCTGTTGACTCACCTTAGTCCAGGGATGTGCCTTGATCTGGGGGAACTTAAACTCTGTGTAGTTGGGGTTCATCTCACGGATCTGTTCCCTTGTGGGCGTCCCCAGGACCTAAGGAAAGATTGAGAAAAACTAATACAGCTCCATGTGCCAGAACTTCACTGGTGTCAAAAACAGTTTTAGACACTTATTTTACCAAATACAATTAAAAGTGGTGGCAAATACTCTGAATGATATCCAACAGGTCAAATAAAATATTTGCAACGTGTAGTGTATAAAATGGGGATAAAATGGATATAGAGAATAATCCAAAAGGTGATAAGAGAATTGGGTATAAATAAGCATTATAAAAATTTGTTGGGCCATCACTGTTTATTACACTATTTAATCTCAATCCAATTTCAGAACCCAACAAAACTAAATGGAATTCTGGAGCCATTATCACCACAGCCATTTTCTACACAGGCAGATCTCTCTCTCTGCCCTGCGCTAATGCCTGATATGACTCAGCCAGTTGCTCAGCTCAGAAAGGTCATTACTGGCCTGACAGGGACAATCATACTGGTGAGGTGGGAATCCAGTGTGCAAACAGACAGGGACAAACCCCATCTACCCACAGACACGCTGCCGCACCTTGATGATTTCCACCAGCTGATCCACCCCGCTGTCTCCAGGGAAGATCGGTTGCCCGAGTAACAGTTCCGCTAGCACGCAACCTGCCGACCACACATCTGCAGTAAAAAACCGGGAGAAAACAGGTAGGTAAACCGCTGAGTGGAAACGCACACAAAGAACAACCTGGCAGCCATGCAAAGGAATTAAGTACATGCCAAAATAAAGGAAAACAAAGATGAAAACCATTTCCAGTTCTATAAACCAGCCAGAAACAAACATTCAGATGTACTTTTACCACTCTTTTTATGGGGACTGGGGGGTGATGCTGGAACAATTCTAATGCCAGCGGATGTACTGGTCAGCACTGTTGATACAATATGCTTCATAAAGTATCTAAGAGTGGTTGTAAACAGTCATAGAAATATGGTCCAAGTCCAATCTGCAGTAGGGCTACAGTGAAATGTAAAACAGGTCTTTTACAGCCCATCAGTTTCTTCTTTCAGATGCGTGTGGGTGAAAAGCACCTGTCCTCTCACTGCTGTCTCTAAAGAAAAGGGTGTGCAGGCTATGGCTGGAAGCATATGCAATGCAGGTAGCGTACCAATGCTGGCTGTGTAGTCCGTGGCTCCAAAGATCAGCTCTGGGGCTCTGTAATAGCGGGAGCAAATGTAGGACACGTTGGGCTCACCTCGCACCAGCTGTTTTGCACTGTGAAGAAGATATTGTGATGAGTATGGAGTTCGCAATTTACTAGCACGGTCCTTGCTGCAGCTTCTTGAAAACAGGCTTGAATTCAGGAGCACAGGATGGACAAAACTGGAACGTGGATGAGTTTGTCTCGGTGTTTCAGACTAATAGCTCAGCCACTTGACTGCAGTCCACAGCAGCTAGCAAACGACAGTCTGTAATCCAAACTCCGCCACCATGAAACTCATTTCAGACATGACTTCATTCCCTCGCTCACCTCCCAAAGTCGCACAGCTTGAGTACGGCTGTCTCAGGGTCCAGCAGCAGGTTCTGGGGTTTAATGTCGCGATGGCAGATCCCAAAGGAATGGATGTATGCTAGACTCCTGAACAGCTGGTACATGTACAACTGAAAGGGGAGCAACAGAAGGTCAGGAATGAGGAAGTCACAATGTGTGTGTATTGATAGGTACACCTCATGGACTGCATGGTTCTAAACCACTACTCAGTACTAATCTAGTACTGTTCTGAGGGATTGTGTTCAAACTTCCTTCCCATTAAATATCACTCGTAGGGGGATTTTGTGCCACAATGCAGGCGCACAAATACACAGGCCTAGTGAAGTTACTGGCTTTGAGAAAGCTCCAAATTACCACATGTCAGCAGTAACATGTACAAGCTTAATTCCTAGATTAGAATTCAATTAGCTCTGTATGTGTAATAATTCATGGCCTCCTCTATACAGAGCTGTTCCAGAGTGGGAGAGCCAAAAGGGTTCGGGAGAATGCAGCATGTCAGTCCTCAGCACGGGAAAGGCCTGCATGCAGCTCACAGACTATGATGGACACTATCATGTTCCTCTCGTCAGCTTTGGTATCCTAGTTGGTAGCATGGGGCACGCATTCTACGCACGTAGCTGGACCTTAACAGAATACTGGCAGTGGTCAGCCTGTGAAGGGCCACAGAACATGATCTCAAAACAGGGCTGCTTACTCTATAATGGGTCCTGAAACCAATTCTGTTCCTACAGAACGTCTTCCTGTACCTCTCCATACCTTGCCAACAACTCTTGTGCTTCTGTAGCATTTCAGAGATTTCTGGATCACCCAGTGATCCACACAGTACTAAACACTGTGGCAAGCTCATCAGTAAACAGCCACATACAGATTCAGGCAGCCCATACCTTCACGTAGACTATGGGAAGAGTCTGCTTAGCTCGGCTATAGTGTCTCGCCACGCGGTACACTGTCTCGGGAACGTAGTCCAGCACCAGGTTGAGGTAGACCTCATCCTTCTGCAGAAGACAAGAAGATAAAAGTTAGAAATAGAGCAAAAGCACTGCAGAAGCAGGGAAGAAATGCTAGTGAGTATAATGGATTGTCTATATTAAAAAAAGGCAGCAGAAGAGACATGGTACTGAGGAGAGCAGCATTAAAACACTGAGGAGAATCATTGGGCCTACAGGCTAATAAGATCAGAACTAATTCAAGAGTTCTGTGTAGAGGAACAGATGCTACACAAACCTAAATGAGAACCAGTGTTTAAGAAAAAGAAAACATTCAGCACAATTTGGGGAAATGAAGAGGGATTTCTAAATATGTTGAATAGGAAGTAGCTTAAAAATGGTGTGTCAAACGTGGACTTGTTTTGTGTCAAATATCCAACTTGACCAGAGAGACAGACCCAACAGGACCACCAAGTCAAGAGCCATAAATTTCTTTGGAAACTGCATAACATCCTTAAGTCTAGCAAAAAGATTACTGTGGTAATTGCAGTGGGATGGAACAGAGACTAATGCCTGAGTAATGCAGGAAAATGCATCTGTGCCCCAAAAAAAGAAAAGAAAGAAAGAAAGAAAGAAAGAAAAAGAAAGAAAGAAAAACAACACCACCACCACCACCACAACAACAACTCAGGCTTCACATGCTTTTGTCAGAACTTCCAGGACATTTCAGTGAAATTGCCAGATAGTTTTCACACATGCCTTTTGAAAATTCCCAGAACACAGGTTTCCTTGTGTATGCCAACCACATTGCTCAGTTCATTTTAGTGGCATCACAATAATTATTTGCAGTGTAAGTGCAGATTTGAGCGACAAACATTTATCTATTTATTCAATTACCTTTTCTTGACTATTTAATTTTCCTTCCTATTGCAGAGTGAAAGTAACTGGTGTTTCTGTATCCAGTTGTCTGTTAACAATAAAGCACGTTCACACACTACAGTGTAAGACTGACTTTGTTCAGCTTGGTTTTACAGTGCTTTACAGCTTGTATGTGATGCTTTGAGAAGTCTGATCAAAACAAGATGAGGAATCCCGCATATGGGATAATGGGGTCAATCACCATTTAAAAGGTTTTTGGGAGAGAATATTTTTATTTTCAGTCAGTGAAAATGACATCTCCACAGCCTTCTATTCAGTCCTGATTATTAACCTGATTTATGGAATTCTTATTTAATAGAACCTTAACATTGAATGAAAACTCTTAAAAACAATTTCTATTTATTCCAACAATGGCCAAAATTTTTACAAAGTTTAAAAAAAAATGACTTCTGAATTGCAAAGCTTTTATTTTTTGTGTGGAAAGATCGGACAATCACATTTGTGATATTTAGTTAAATTTTGTTTGTTAATTTTGATATTTTGAAATGATGCACTGCATTATATTATGATGCACTGCTCTTCATCCTTCATCTGCACATTAAATTACTGAAATTATAACAATGTATGAATTGCATAAATTTGTAACTAAAAGTATAGCAGAATATCTGGAATTGTGTCAGTCAGGATGTAGACGCATCATCCACACAGGAGGATACTGGCTGTGACTCAGCACTGTGGAAATACCTGCTGTGGCCATTCAGCAGTGTCAGCACACCTGCTAAACAACTATCAGCAGCTGGCTTCTTCACACTGCATCCAATTTTACAAAAAAAGATTTAAAAAAATAATAAAATAAAAATTACTGCAGCTGTAAAGAGGTATGATGCTGGTTTTCATAAAGCTTTGTTTCCTTAATTTATAGTTTGTATGTCAGTCTTTGCAAAGTGGTACCCTGAAGGTCAGCTGACAGCTTCAAAGAACAAAAACCAATGAGAAGACTGGTGTGCAACAAGATGGCTGTGTGAATAAGGAAAGCCACCTGGCCATTTCTCAGTAACCCTAGTCTGTCGATTTGTAAGGATCCTAGGCAAAAATCAGACTCAAGTGCAGCATCCAAGCAAAGGCTGTGATGTTACTTGAGGTTATGGGCAAGGGTGGAGACCAGCTTGTACACTGTAGACCCCGACAGACCTCCTTTTCCCTTTACTCTAGCATTCTTCTGTTTCTTGGCTGGCCAGAGGACTACACCCCAGCTGGGAGCCAGCAGTAAACCTGAGCTTCTGAGCCTCATGTCCTGTACTAAAGAGATTTCCTACACATCTGTCATATCCTTTCTACTCCCAGCCTGCCAATTCCCAAAAGCCAGTGTTTCAGGGTGGGTTCCAAACCCTTCCTTTGGCCTCCTCCTACAATGCGAATGTCTGCCAAAATGCTCTCTAACGCTTACCTGCTGCAAGCACACAGGTAACAAGTATTAAATTTAACAAGCCAGGTACCCAAGCAGACACTGCAGAAATCCATGACTCCTAAAATGGACAGCAACTCATATCTCACTGCACTGTGGGTTCAGACACAAGTTCACATCCAGTTCAGTTTGTGTGAAGTTTACACGTTCTGCACATTTGTGTGGTTTTCCATCCACAGTCCAGAGATGTGGTTCAAGTGATTTGGTGAACTTCCCTCAGTATTTATATTTGTGGGTTATGGAGAAAGATTTTTAAAAATCTGTTTGCTGTATAAACAGACAAATGACATTAGGTAGTTCTGTGTAACACGAAGTCACTTTGCAAAAATGCAGCTAAATGGATACGTTTCAGAACATAGCAATAATTAATAAGTGAAAATTGGATGAAAGGGGAAGCGGAACTGTGTAAGGGTGAATCATGGGTACCATTCCCACAGATGTCCTTTGTTAACCCAAATGTGAAGTGTCTATATCCCCTAATAGACATGCCAGTATGTTACACACAGACAGCTCTCTAGAAACACCCTCAAGGCTCCAGGGAGCTGGAGGAAAGAGGCAGAGGCCCCACCGATGGAACTGGATTAATTAGGAAGAGGAGCAATGGGCTTCTAAATTGCACCGCACGCCAACACGGACAGACCCCGGCACCATTAGTTACAGGAAATCCAGATTTTTTAAGCTGAAGCCAAAAACAAAATGTGGAAAACTTCAAACATTAACAGGGAAGGACGTAAGGAGACTTTTGGTGCCCTACCCCTCTGTGTATTTGTACCCCAGGCTGACCCTTCCCGAGGGGTCTGCTTCCCACAAGGGGCAAGCTCCTGCTTCAATGGGACAGCTCTGGCTCCAAGCTCTGTTTCATGTTTAAAACGTTTTTAAGGAGAAAATGGGCAGATGATTACAGTGAGGGATGAGAGTTTCAGACAACCTGGGCTCAGAGCCAGCCAAAAGCAGATGAAAAGCAACGTGAGACACATAACAGAAGAGGACGCTGGTGGAAGGGAGTTTACATAAGGCAATGCACAAGACACAGGGTGAAAAATATCTCCAGGGACCAATGTGAACCTGCACACTCACACACAATGGGCACAGAGCAGAGTAGTGGTACACAACGCTGTAGATTAGTTGTCCTGGCCATCCCCTGACTCTGTTGATAAGACAAGACACATGACAGCACCACACTCTGATACGGTCGCAACCTTATAACAAATGCTGACATACACCCCCTGGCGAGGGTAAAACAGTGTTTCAGTGTAGCAGTGGAGTGGCCAGTGCTGTGCCTATGCCTGCCCATAACCTACCCTTCTCTAGTCACAAACATTAATAAAACAGGCTAATTTTTTGCCTCTAAACATAATTCTGAATAATGATAAAAACTACTTCTCTAACAGGAGCTAATACTGCATATTATGGTGTATATTAGTATTAAGGTAGAATACACAAATACATAATTATGTTTTCAGCTGAGAGCCTGGTGACCTCAAATCACCATACACATTTACATAATCATTTAGGACCCTCCTCCCTTCAATGGCAGACAGAATGGTACCTTAGTGGTGTATAAAAACAGGACAACCTCCACTTGAGCTCTCGTTCTGGTCACACCCCCCCGGGGGGGGGCGAGCTATTGGCTCCCATTGACAGAAGCAGCAGCTAAGCACCTGCTGACATAGTTCAGGCTCTAAAATTAGCTTGTTAACAATGAGTCACACATCCACCTTGCTACAGCAACAGCAGACCCGTAACCAGAGCGAGCCCATTGGCTCTGGAGTGGCAACCAGTTGATGGTGCACGGCGGCTGATCGGCTCAAACAACAGTTGGGGGTGGAGCTATGCCTAGGGGAGCCGAGCTCTGTTTGTGGTGCATTCTCTGTGCTGCAGATCTGCCATGTCTACAGCTCGGCAACTGGGCTTACGCTCACCTTACAGTATAAAAAGTGAGAGCAACCCAAAAGGGGGGGAAAAAAAATGTTTTTTTTTTTAATTTAATTTTTTTTTTAAATCACACTGTTGCAGCACCTAAGCATTACTGGACTGTGCTGTGAAGCCAGTCTTACCCTGACTCATGGTGGCTATTTTACTGGATAGACCAGATACATTTTACAACTTGCATTTTCTGATCCTGGCTGTGTTACAGAAGGTGAAAAGTACTTTTCATTTGTTTGCTTCCTATTTTGAATTTTATTAAGGAAAAAAAATGTGTTCTACATCCCTATTCCACAGTTAAGTGCTTTCACAAAATAGGAATAATATGTCACTATTCAAACATTTTCCTGTTTTTACAAATCAAGTTTAGGTAGTATTAATCAGTACGATAATTTAACTAGACAATTCCAAGAATTATTTGACATTACAACTGCTGATAAAAGGATTAAAAATCAAACCACATCCAACTGGTATCTATGTTTTTAACTGAATACCAACAGCATAAACACCAACTTGTACATATAAAAGGTAACAAAACCTGTCTGCTGACAAGTTTACGTCAAGGTATTATAAGTAAAAAAAAAAAAAAAGGGGGGGGGAGATTAAAAATGTATACTTGTGAATACACTGTGGTTTCTATATCACGTGGGCTAAGAAGCTTCAGGTACACCTGTGACCAACAAGCAGACTTGAGCATGAGAATAGGAGAATGCCGCCTACACCGACCACAAAGGAAATGGCTGGGCTGCAATGCAGGATGTGTGCACACAGACATCCATGCATGCATGAACAACATATATCCCATCCATCATATGCTTCACACATGAACGGCATAGCACTGGACCTTCATTTCCCTCTCCAACATCTTCATAAAGTTGTTCATGAGCTAAGCTTGTTGGGAGGTGAGGGGGCTTGAGGAGTATTTACAATGGTAAACTCTATACTTCTTTTAAGTTTAGTCTGGTGCTGTCATATTCAGGCCAGGGTAACTCCAAGGACAACCTGAAGCAAAGTGTCATGTGTTTGTCCTGCGTTTCACCGGCCTCCATATGCATACACCATCCCTCCCAGCAACACACCATGATCTATCTGTTCACCACACCATAAAATTACCCTGCAGCAGATACTACGTCTAACAGATTGACTGTCGCCCACTAGCACAGCAGCTACACCTTTCACTTTCTCATGGGACAACTGGCTAGTTCTTGCCCTCACATCTCTGCTGATGCAGCGGCTCCTGTTGCCATTTGCTTTACTGCAAAGCAGCACTTTTCCTTGTTCCTCGGTGTCCATACTTGGGTAGTAGCCCCAAATCAGCGGATCCTGCCAGCACTCAATAACGGGGATTCAGCCCAACACTTTCTGCTTACAGAATGCAAACCAGTGCCTGCATGTCTTCTCCAGGACCAGAAAATGCACTAACCATTGTTATCAGAAGCACAACACAAGATGGGGCCTTGTTCACTACAATTTTTGAACTGACCTCTTGGTGTATGATCAAAAGGCTGTCAGAAACGTACCAGGAATTGTCTCTGCTACCTGAGCTCCTCTTTCAACCTCACAATACAAAACTGCTGTATTTGTGGAGTTGGGAGATTAGGTGCCTAAGATGCACTGCTCCCAACCAGCCCAGGTCTCTCCCTGGAGACCCAAACATCACCAACAAGTAGGAGTGTATACAGAGCAACCTACTGATTGCCATTAGATACCATCACCAAGCTCTTGTCCACAGCACACTGAGGTCTGCTGAAATACAGTTGAGAACTGTCTCCAAACAAACATGAGAAATCAGATGTGAAGTGTTACGTAACTGGGAAGTGATCTGTGATATAGGCATATGACAAATTAGCTGAATGTTTACACAACCACAAAACTGAAAAAGGACATTAGAACGTCAACTTTAAATCATACAAAAATAAATAAATAAAATCAGATTAGGTAAGCAGTTCCTAGTCCTACCTGGCAGGCACAGGTGTGTAACACTTGTTCTGGTTCCAGATTAGCTCTGTATCAAGTTGTCATCAATGAGCTATTTATTAAACATATTAAAGAATGTACTAGCGAAGATTCACTGAGTTTTTAGTAATAATATTCTTCAACGTGAATTTCAGCTGTAGTGAACGTATTAGAAAACCATTGCCGGGGCATTTGTGAAAATTAAAACAGTAAACCAACACAGAACTGAAACAAAGGTCTAATTAATCAAAAATATTTAATTGAGCAATACCTAGAAATATTGTAATAAAAATGTAGTTGAAAGTTACAGCTTTTATTAAAAAAAAAAAAAAACCCATCATGCAGTACCAGGACAAGTAGCTGCTGCAGTAGGTTTTCTGCACAAAGCAACTGGTCACAGTGCTAACATGAGTATGTGGTTCGCTTGAGAATAGCCTGCTCCACCTTATAGTGTTCATAAATTCAGAACGAACTTAGGACCGTTTCAAAAGTTAAGAACTATGACACCTGGGGTTCGTCATGCAGTATGAGGATAGTCTAAGTTTTCAAGAGAACAATAGCAAGAATTCCAGGACCTCACACTGAACAGCGCTGTTTAAGACTTGCTAGTACAATGCAACTGAGTTACCACAATTATCAAGGACAAAAGTAGGACATAGCAGCATCAATATGAATTCAGCATATGAAGAATATGATTCAGTATGAATACCTGAATTTTACATACCAACAGTGACTATATAAAAACACTAAAACTAGCACTATTTCATTAAACTAAATGGAGTGATACAACATGGAAAAAATGTGCGTCACTTCACTTTTGAGATGCTATATACCATGCTTGTGATTGGTTCTAAACAGAGAATCGGGAAATATTTACATAAAAAACTAGGAACATGGATATAATCCTGAGTGGACTGTGCGCAATTAGAAGGGTATGGAAGAACGAGTGCCAGAAAGAAAGAAAAAAAAAAATCCCAGAACAGGCTCCTGAGGTCAGCTGAGAGAGCCAGGAAGCAGGAAACAGACATGACCTCACTGCAGCGCTGTCCCACCCCACCTTCTCTTTCTCTGCTGGCTCCAGAAGCTGGCTCACGTTCCCTCCCCTTGCCACTGTCCCAATGAATGTTTGTGAGTCATCATGCCCACCACATGGTGCCAGGCTCTGTAACTAAGCTGGGGCATCAAGGAACAGTTGTGTCACCCACCCTATCCAGTACATGAAACTGCCTGGCTGCTCATCTGCCTGCCAACATAGTGCCCACTACAGGCTGGCACCAGACACCTTGTAGACCCACAGAAAATCCAAACAATTAACAGCAAGGCAATTGAAGTGCCACTACAGACCTCTAAAAGAGTAGTTATATACAAACCTCAGTGTGCACATAGGCTAAATTTTATTTGAAGAGGGCAGAAAAAGCCCCTTCCCATTTGCCTTTTGATCAAAGCAAAATGACAGTTACTACTGCATTAATGCAGGGACTCAATTCATGCCAAAGCACAACCAAGTGAGTGTGAATCCTGTGAGTGGAAAACTGGAGCCAAAGCTTACATGGTTCTATGTCAGACCCAAGTATGTTAAAAATAGCTGCAGCTGCGGTCTGGCTGAGTGAATGGCAGGCGCTATTGGTGTGGACAACAGGGAATGACACTACCAAGGCAAAAGCCATTGCGGCACAGAAAAATCCCTCAGCTAAAGTAACCTGCACTGAGCATCATTGGCACAGCAACAAAAAGGTACCTGCAGAATCTGGACTGCACCAAAGAGCCTCCTGTAACCGGGGAGGGGGGACGGGGGGCGTTTCACCAATGAATTTACAGACAGTTGATGCTGGCCTGACTTCTCAGGTGACAAGCTGTTGATGAACATTGTAACTGGGTCAAAAAACTGGTGATCTGATGCTAGAGTTGTGGGTTTGCATGGCTCACTGTGCCACAAAACACCAACAAGGCAGAACATTTTGTCACTTCACAGGATTGCTGGTGCTTAGCAACCTGCTGGCAAAGGTGGGCAATTGAGACTGCCAACAGTGGAAAAGCTGGAAAAGGTTACAAGGCGTGACATGATGCAAATGATGCTGGTGCATTAAAAGGCTGCTATGAGGGTACTAAATGTATTTACCTTAAATAATTGTATTTAGTTGTGTCCATCAGATACACAACACAAACACTGTGATACTGGCTGCTTTTAAGTTTAATATCCTGTTTCTGGCTTAGAAGGCTTGGCATCGCATTATGCGTCAAGTCCCCAACAACCATCCAGCAGCCATTGGCTCTACAACTCTAGAATTTTGCACCCTTAGCCCCTTAGTAGTGTGTGCAAATGTGGGTATGGATCTAGCTCCATCTGCATCAAATCTGCATGCCCTCCCTGCATTTATGTGGATTTCCTTCCACAGTCCAAAGACCTGTGTAGAAGGGGACAACAGCAAACCACTTCTATTCCCATGGACCACTACATGAATGGTTACCAAGTGTCAGCTCTTTGACTCACTTGTGCTTAATCTACTCCCATCTATAACTGCACCCAAACTGGTGGATCAAGCTCCCTGTACCAGTCAGATCTACTGAGCCACTTCTAGTTTAAAGCAAACCGGACTCCTACCAAATTAACAAATACAAGCTGTGTTGGTGACTAACACAAATCTGTGTTGTTCTGCCAGTTCCGACTGCACATGCATTTAATGTATTGTATTTCACCAATTTGGCAAGACTGGCTATATACTCTAGGTCTCCCTGGAGTAAAAGGTACAAAAAAGTAATGCCAAATAGTTGCATTTTCACTTAAGTGTTTTCCTCTGGTTCAATGAACAGAACATGTTTAAGCTCTTACAAAGCAACAAACAAGAAAAGCAGCACACAGGCATATGACGCCAAGTTTGCTGATGAAACCCTAATGAACAGTGACACTTAACAAGGAAGGGCTCCACGAGTCACAATGCCTGAAAGAGCCTTATGATCACTGCTCATGACTCGTTCCCACATAGAGCCTTTTGCCATGGAAGCTAAACTAAAGTGTACATATGGAAAATATTGTGGCTGTCTGCGGTGAGGCCTGCAGGAAGTCTAGGCAGGCTTGGGTGGGAAGGACAGGCGTAGGATGGGAATCTTCGGTCAGCCCTGCATTAACACTAGTGGTGTGTGCCAATGGAAAAGCTAGAGATGGATCAACAGGGAACCCACGCTTTAACACAACTCCAGACCAAGACTATGACAATGATATAAGACCTAAAGATCTAAATGTGTGCCGAAGAAGCAGATAAAACTGCTTTTCTTAAAGCTAAAGAAGAAAAAACTTCTTAGCACTTTGATCTCTATTGTACATTTACTTAATCTTAAATATTCTGCTTGTAAAAATGCTGTTACAGGGCAAGTTGGAGAAAGGGAGATAGATGTATGCTTTATTGGTCCTGAGGGGAAATCACATAGGAATACAGCATCGTACACGGCATGTAACAAAAAACACACAGGGAGTGACAGACTTGAAGCAATACAGGAAAAATAAAATAAATTGGATAAGGATGTAAATGAGATTTAAAAAAAAAAAAAAAACAATATACAGTGAAGTTGATGTAGTAAAGACTGTCTGCAAAAAGAGACACTGATCAGTGTGATGTTTCCCCATTTTGTCACCTTCAATCCCTATGGTTTAAAAAAATGCTTTGGCAACAGGTATAGCGAAGTGGGAGGAACAGGCAGAGGAGCAGAGGCCAGTGGACCCCATGTGGAATGGGGTTCTTGGCCTTGGACTCACCTTGTCTCCACTGGAGTAGAAGAAGTACCGCAAGCGCACAATGTTGCAGTGGTCCAGTTTCCTCATGATCTGAAGTTCACGGTTCTGGAATAGACAGTGACCAAAAAAAAAAAAGAGAGAAAGGAGTAGTAAGAAAGGGGAATCTGAAGCAGAACTTTGCACACAGGACCCTGCATATGCAATCCCACACAGATGTCATGGTTCTAACTTTGAGCTCCAGGCTGTACACAGCTCCACATACCCATTGTCAGAATACTGCCCAGCCACGTTTTTCCACTTAACACTGCAGCACATGAGCTATAAGTGTGGAAATTTAAGTTCTCTCTTCACAGCAGGATCGGAGGATTTGTATATGTTTATTTTCCCTCCAAGCATTTCAAGTGATGTATAAACCTTTAACAAACATTACATTTCCTTATCCTTTTAAACTGCACCATATCACTTTATTTCTCCACTCTACAAATATCATGCCCTCAAACATCAAGTTGGAAATCATACCTTGCAGACAAAACAAAAAACTTGACCTGAATAAACAACTTCAGCAGTTGAATAAATCACTTTAGCAAACAGATCTAGACAAATGTATGCTTATTTGAAATATAAACAATAACCATGTAAGCAAGATTGCAGGTAAGCAAGCATCCCAGCCCAAAGGCATGCAGGGCAACACAGGTACTGTGAAGCCCACTAGGCTTCTATCTGGAACCCTGACTGCCAAGCGTTCTGTCCACCCCAGGCAACTGGCACTAATTAAAACCACTTTTTCCCCTTGGAAATATATTTTTAGACAGGCTTTAAGTGCCTGTCAAGTGGCTAGGTCTAACTGGTTTAAAAACAGAAAAACAGAAGGAAACAGAGAAAGTCAGAAGATAACATTATACTGTGACAATTTGAGCAAATTTGATCACATTAGTATCTCCAGTTACCCACACAAGGAAAAAAATGGGGGGGGGCATTTAAATGCAGTTCCTTAACTTGCTTGATGTATGACTTAATGCGAAGGCGTTACCTGTATGACTAGACTATTTGAACCCGATTCTGTCCAACTGAAATTTTCTTATTCTGACAGTAAAGTCCAGCTGAAGCAACTTGCAAACACTTGAAGTTGCACCTTCTGCTGGGTTAGGGGATTCCTGTAGCTGCAACATAATGTCTCTTGGAGAAAGTTCATGGGAATGGGAGAATGGACTCAGGTATGGAAAGAAACCCCAAGTGATCATGGCTCAGGCATCCATTCTCACTGAAATTATCCAACTGTGAGGGAAGACAATAAATAATAGTAGTAATAATAGTAGAATGAGCACAAAGACTATGCTTTGGCTGCTAATGTATGCACTTTCCCTGCACAGTTATCTGTGGAATTTACACACTGACACGGTGGTCTGCAAATGAGATGCATCTAGCCAGCGTTCCAGTGATCTTAGGAGAAGACAAAACTTCACAGAGACAAAGATAATGGGTCACATACAGACTTTTGTTTTATGAGTTCCATATGGGCATCTCAGCTTTTGAAACACTATCACTTGCAAACCAGCACTAAGTAGCAAAGGACAGATCGATGTTCCACGTCAGTGTTTAATCATGAGAACTGTAAGGGGTCTGTTGAACATGTCTGACTGCAGTCCAGCCACAGCAGAGTCCAGTCTGGTTGAAACAATTCAAGACTCCTAGAGTTTGCAGTGACGCCACCCTGGCTCCTCTGGCTGACATCTTGCACATGGTGCTGTCTGCCAGCAAGAATGGGTAGGGCTCTTGGAGGGGGGGGATCTTCAGTAATCTAATATGTGATGATTTGCTACAACTTTACAGGCTTTCTAAACTGATGACAGATTAGCTAAAGTTGGCCCTTCTGCCTAAAGAGTACATTGGGGTGTCTGTTGCTCTTGCCTCTAATCTTGTGCTGCTGCAGACACATGTAGACAGTGGCAAAGTTCAAACCAAAAGTCCAGCCAACAGACAGCCCACAAGGAAGAAATGGGAAGAGGTCACTACATCACAAACACACTGTACACTATTCACAGATGACTGTCATAACAGAGCAGCTATAACAGGCACTGCCAATGCAGCAAAAGGAATATTAACATATTCCATCTGTGGTTTCTAAATACCAACAGTTTATCTTAGTTTTAACAACTATATTTTGAAATGGATCCAATGCTAAAACTTATTTGTTCTATGGAAGAGAAAAGAGTATGCATACTTGTTCACAAGTGCTGGCATTGTCCAAATCCATAAAAAACTAAGGTGGGGATAGTAATAGAGCTCTCTGTTAGACTACATTTTATTCTGACTTCAGGATTAGCCCCCCCCCCCCCGATATACAGCTGATTATTACATGCCATAAATCAGAAAGTTTGCTACCCATACCCACACAGACAAACAGCTCAAATGCAACAAAAGCTGGATGAGGAGCTGCTTTCCTTAAAAACACAAGACAGTGGTGGGTGTGCTTAGACTTAACCTACATCAAAAGACCAAAATAAACCAATTTCCATGTCTTATGAAGTCGCCAAGCCCCCATCTGCAAAGACACTGATCACATATGCAAAAACAAGTTGTACCCAGGCACTATAGCACAGAACTGGTGATCGTGTCATGAGCTGAATCAGGAGAAACAGATCTGCTGTTGCATTGAGATGCTGTTCACTGGTCATTTTTAGCAACACCCAGTGAACAGGCTTTTTGAAGGAACATTCACACCTGACTAGCAACAACACATTTGGGAAATCTCACCAATGAGGTATCTAGGGATCATACACTTTCCATAACATCTTGATAAACACACTCACATACCTGCCAGCAATAAAAATCATTTCCAAATTTTTGCAATTTAAGTTCTCAAACCAGCCCTCAAACACTAAGATGCTAAGAGGAAATCTAACCTAATAACCTCAGCAGACCTTACCTTGGGAATTGTACAAAGATATCTGCATTAATCTTCAATGAAGAAGCGGTAATGCGCATATTAATTGAGGAACAGGTCTGCTGTGACCTTCACCCAGACAGTGACTTGCCACTACTAGCTTTAGAACAGACAAGCCCTGTATGGGAAATGAATGCAGGGAACTCCGGCATGCCACAGGTCATGAAGCTCCAACCAGGCGGAGGCACTTCAGCACCTGAACAGCTGGCACCCGACAACATTGTAAACTCGGCACGTACAGTGCCCCTACTGAGCTGCTCTCTGCATTCCTCTTCATATGGTAATTCAACAGCACCACAGGTGGCAAGTGACAGGATATGAAATGAGACATCAGATACGGTGGGGGAGAGGGATTCATTCACAAGAGTATGAAACGAGAGGTGCCATTCACACCCTTCACCCAGAACGCTGACTGTGGAGTCCCACATTTCTCAGGCTGTTGCTTATTTCATGGTCATCCTCACATCTGTGTGTGGAGGAGTGGAGTGAAGTGGTTGCCTTGGCCTATCTAAAGGACTGGAAAACTCCATCAGCCAACATACTGACACCTTTTGGAGGAAATTTGGCTAAATTCAGGTGTCAGATTCATATTAAAAGGTTAGCATGACAAGTCCTGGTTTTATTACATTTAAGCAAAGATGTGAAGGGGTGTCACAGGTCCCACTATGGCCAAATATATGCGCCACCATTTAGGTTCCCTGCTGGCTAACCAAACCCAGAGTGAAGGAAACACTGCCAGCTCCATATCACACCTGCTGTGAAATACCGGAGCCCCCAGAGCTCCATCTCCAAGCACGTCCAATTATCAAGCACCCTGTTCAAAGCTGGGGGAAAGAAGGCAGCAGTCTGTGAGCTGTGACAGTTCCGTATGACACACGGCACCATCTGCAACACTTGTGACCGGCAAGTCAGTGTACATTAAACAAATGGAAAACACACACATGCTCTTCTCATGCTGTCAGCTAAAATGCCTGCCCTCAGGGAAAAACAGGAAATACCAGAATAAGAAGGTATACAGCAAACACAAAAACGGCAGGAGGGGATCTTTTAAATAAATAAGTAAGTAAATAAATAACAAAACAAGAGTTGCGCAAAAGTACATGGAGTTGTTTTGGAATGGTATGAATAAAAGCTAGCAAAAAGTACAAAACACTGCAAATCAAGAGTACAAATTCAAATACACTTTGTTCCAGAATCAGACAACTTTACATTGGTCAGGGTGCAAACCATTTGTTTATTATTTCCTTAGATTATTTGAGTTCTTAGGAAGAACTGCCTAAGAACAATGAGCTGCCAACATCTTACTGATCGCAGTTAAGAAGTTATATGTAGATGGAGTAACCAGGAAACAGTCACATGTCTAAGAAATTGTTCCCCTGTTACACAGAGAATAACCTAAGGCAAATGCAATCCTGTGAACCTCCCCTTTCCCTATTAGAGCACTTCCCATTGTTACGAAAGTAATTTAATCCTGAGAGAAAACAGTGACAGGATTCAATATCCTCACCTTGAACCTCTTGTCCTGCAGCACCTTCTTGATGGCCACCAGCTCCCCTGAGTCGCACAGCTTGGCTTGGTACACCACTCCGAAGGACCCATTGCCAATCACCTTGGTGTCCGTGTAGCTGACCTCTTGAGGCCGGTCAGGCCCCTGTCCCGGTGTCGCCACGACGGTGGTCACTTTGCTGCCGTCTTTGTCTCCTAGAAAACGTTACAAGAAAGGAAAAGTGTTACGTGTCTGTGCTGCTCCTGTTTGGCAGTTGTTTTTCTGTTTTTCCCCGTCTCTTCTGTTCTGTGTCACAGGTGGTTTGCTCCATCTGTCAATCATCATCAATCAACCTATTGGAATGTGCCAACCGATGCCCTGGGGGCGGGCTTTCCCCTTGATAAGAAGCACTGTGGACCCCCCCAAAGATGGCTTTTTGGCTCACTCGTTCGATTGCTGTTTGCTACGTGTATTTGACTTTGTTATATTGTTACGTGTGACTTCTGGTTTGACTTTGTTTTGGCTTAAGGATTCTGGTTTTGGATAGTGGATTTTGGTTTAGTCAACGGTGTAAATAGTCACACACTTGATGTCACGTTGTTCACTAGATTGTTGGCTTGGATTGAGAACAGGCTAGTATGTGCGCGCACCTACATCGAACTTCACGTAGGGTTGTATGTACCGTTATACACACTAGGTAAGTGGGCAGGTGCCAACCCCTGTATTTTCTGTGTTAGTTTAGACTAGTGTAGTTAGGTAGATATTTATTTTTGTTCACTACGTTAGGAATAGGTAAGACACTGAAAATACAGATCAGGTTAGTGGAAACTTTTTGTTTCTTTCTTTGCTTACGCACCGTCCAAGTTCTCTATCCTGGTTAGCACCTTTGTTTGTATATACTTGTATATTGTATCACGTGTGTTTTGTATCAAACCACTGAACAAATTATAAACCACCCATTTCACTATTTTTGTGTGGGCTGCTTGTTGTTTATGCTCCCACTCCACCACCCTAGACAGGAGCCAGTAGTGGGGGCATAACCAAAAGAAAAAAAAAAAGAATGATGGCGAGAAGAAAACGTGATTAGCAAACAATTCTGGTTATAAAAATAGATGATTAAAACAACCACACCATGACTGTGTCTAGAGCTCAAACTGACCGAATTGTCAAGCCTGAACACTCAGCTGTGAAACTGGAAAAATATGCAAAACCACTGGAATTGCTCAAGGATACAGTGCACTGCTAAATGCTCTACCACTCATGTGAAGGATGACTGGCTTGAAGAATTAAAATATTTGTCTTTCAGGGGTTCAAAGGCAATACTATTTCAATGGTGGCATAATCTTGCTGGATGCACCTATAACTCTGTTTTCAGTGTGTTTATTCACAATGTGTTTGCAGTAAGAAATGTTTTCATGGACTGGAGGGCATAGGAGCACATATGTTCACCACACTACAATCTACAAACATCTACTGTACTCTAAGACCAGTTCCAGGCCTTTGTGGTACCTGTGAGGACAGAGCCTGCAGAATAAAAATTACAAATGCAACATCATTTACATTTATTTCGCACTTACTCAAAACCACTGATTAAATGCCAGTTAATATTTGTCCAAGGCAACTGGCAATGCTAAATAATCTAATCTAAACTGCCTACAATCAATCATTCACCCATTTATAAGCAGAGCAATATAATAGGTACACACTATGAGCATTTTAGTTCCAGCAATTCACCTGAAACGTGTCTTTAGACTGTGGGATGAAACCCATTTAAAAACAGGGAGAAAATGAACAGGTTAAGCTGGATCTGAACCCGTACCTGAACTTATAGGCCAGGAGCAGTCAAGCACTACCACTACCTGTTGCACCACTGCAGTGTCTCATCAGTGGGAAGCATACCTCAGCAATGACATTTCCTTTTTGCCCTCATATTAGTCACAAGCCAGCTATCCAACTGTGCTCTTTCTGTGGAAATGTTTCCTAGAACTGCAGTTAAAAAAAAAGTAGTTGAGTAGTGAAATTACTTTAAACTTGACAGCACATGTGAAGAACTGGTGAGAAGGGATGGCCTGGAGCTATGTGGATGTGACTAAACATTCTCGACAAAACTATTCCTTCAGCTAAAATAAACCTTTCTTTAGCCCCATTTCATTATGCATAAGGATGACTTTCATAACTATCCTTCATGCATTTTTTCTAAACATTCAATTATTTTTGCTGCATGTCTTGTGCCTTTTCCTTGGAGCATCACACATATCAACCCAAGGGGATGCACATTGATAAACACTTCTTCTGATAGGTAAGCTGTGAGTCATCTACTTTTACCCTCATACTTTGCAGGCTACAGCCTTCAGAGAGTAAGGTGTCATTTTGCAGAGCGCTCCCACAGCCATGCAGGAGGCAAGGTGACCATAGCTCATCGTAAGTGGACTTCTTCACACCTCACCACAGAGGAGACTTGTGCAAAGCAATTTTTCTGTGCGACCAATGAGAAGAAAAGGATTGTCTTTAGAGACTGTTTCAAAATTACACTAAATCAGAGAGAATGGGACACCAGGTCATGGCTGAGCTTCTGCTGCGTGGAAAGTGGGCACAGATCGCACCACTGTGCTACCAACCTTTCAAAACTGCAACCACAGACCTGTGCACACTGGGGGGTGCTAGAAATATGGAGCTCTTAAAAGAGTGCACCACTGAGGAAACATTGATCCTGAACTAAAAAGCCATTAAATCTGCATTAATCACATTTTCCTTTAGATGTGCTAAAGTTTAGAGACCTACCATAATTAACAAAAATCACATTTTTAAAATGGTCAATCACCAAGTAAAATAGCGTCATAATTCACAACAGTAAATCCCTTGAGCTATTGGAATTTCTCCTGGACACGCGCAATATAATATGCAGTATACAGTGTGTATATATAATCAAATTTCTAGTCTTAAAACACGATTAAGGCACAGCCAGGGTCTCATGCACTCTGCGTAGGCCATACCCTCAGGTGAACACAGTGCATGACGTGCAGGAAAATGAGCAACCAGGATAAACTGTTTGTCACTAACCCTTACAATCATATCACGCAGTACCAAGTTAGAACTCAATTACCCACACCGGATGTAGGAATTGCTTACCTCTACGCTGCTCTCATTTAACTGCTTTTTAAACACGACCAACCCTGCATCATTCACTGTATACTCTTAATATGATTATACAACTGACTACATCACTCAAAGAAGTTTGCTGCTTCACAATACAAGGTTTTTTTTGTGCTTTTCAAAAAGTTAAATCGAACAACAGACCAGAGCTCGACAATTTTTTGGTTGGTTGTTGACAGGTACGTTACATTTTACCTGTCCTGTCAAATTTTGTAAACGTGCAATTTTGGAACGTATCATAATGAAAAAATACATACATATGTAGGTTTAAAATTATTGTCCATAAGTTTACCACTGCTGTGAACTATTCAATACCTAAAAATACATTTCACTAAGAACACATTTAAATGAATTAATGTATGTTTAAAAGAAGCGTTACAACAAGATACTAAGCACTAATAGTGTTTCTTTGAAGGACATTGCCCACAAGAGGAAAATATTGGGGTTGTTTCACTTTACTTTTGACAAATTTGAGCAGTTTCAAGCAATAATTTCATAAAGAAATTTTAATCAAAGCAAGGCGGTCGGTATCATGTGAAAGGAAGCATATATACATATACATAATGAACTTGTCCAAAATAGCAAGATACTGGGGTTATTTTGCTTTATATGTGACAAATTAGGGTATTTTATAGCGAAAAAACAGTTTTCAGAGAAGTGCAGACATGCTTTGAATTTCTTTGTATTTTCCCTTAATCTGTTATGCGCCTGCCTATCCTTCACAGAAGTATGAGAATGAGAATTTAAATTTTCATAGTTGGACAAGTATAACCAAAGCGTCTGTCCTAAACAGTCAGAAGACAGTTAAAGTTGAGACCTGTAGGGAAACTCAAAACAGGAGCGCACATTTTATTATATATAAAGCATTAACTCCAGTCACAGAACTGAAGTGGAAAGAATCAAAACAAATTTATTTTTACCACACAAAACTTGTCACCGAGTCTTAATCTCTGAGAAGGGAAATCAAACAAAACACTCAAGATTCAATGGAAAAAACAAATGATCAAAGGGAGAGCTGAAAATGAAAACAGTCTCCTGAAGCCTCACTGCACTGCAGCACTATTCTTATTCAGATATCAATGAAATAGGATGCCTAAAGTATTTTCATACAAGAGCCTAGTTACAAATAGAGGTGAAAACGACTGGTGAACCCGGTGAGCTGGTTGACAGTGAATGCCCTGTGAGAGAGTCCCTTCTCTACAAGCCTTTCTACAAAATCCAACTATGGATCAGAAGTAACTGGTATGACACTGCTGCCTCTGATACTCGACGAAGTAATTCAAAGGAATGAGTCACTGCAATGGTATGCATAATGGCTTTGGAGGCAAATATTAAATAAACAGTATACGCAGCAAATGCCATAAACAATTCCTACGGATTTGATATTTATTTACATTACATTTACAGATATAACTTGAGTGGTTTCTCTCAAGTATCGTAATCCCAAGGTGGGTGGCCATTGTAACTACCCCGTGCAAAGTGTTTAAAAAATTGGGTAGAAAATGACACCCTTTTCACAGAAACAAACATAAGATCTTCATGACTCCACAACCACGCACCAGAAACCCCTTGTTCAACAATGTGAACAACATCAATCTCCTGCAGTCGTCTACTCTCAATCTCACCTATGTTCTGTGCAAACACTGATGGCCAGTTGCTTCCTAGGTCTCACCCCTTATGTTCAAAGTCACAGTGCCAGTTCTTTAAATAGCTAATACTCTTATCAATTCTTCCTGTAATATCACTGTGGTTAGCTGACTCACTTTCAGTACACAGACGTATACTTGCTGAACGTTGCTGCAGTTTGTGAAGAGAAAAATCATCAAGCCCCCCCCCCTCCTATCACTGCTAAAAATGTGTCCAACTTTTCCAGGTAGTCTGGAGCTAATTTTAGGTCCTCTGAAGTCTTAGGCTTGTGTGAGTGATGAACTGTGGACACCTATCAGCAGCCATGCACAAGAATGAAGAGAACCCTAACAATACATGTTAGGTCTATTCCCCATCTTTCAATTTAGTAATCAGCAGGTTGCAGTGGTCTTCTAAGTGTGAAGTTTGGATCTCTGGAGGTGACAACTGCTTTGACTCCACCTTCAGTGTGAATATGCCACATAGATTCTCTGTTCACTTAATATTCAGTTTTCAACAAAGACCTTAACATGCTTTCATATCAAAAGAGAGAAAAACTCACATGCCATTTAAAACACTTGCTGAAATCTGCCCATGTTCTCAGATCCTTGTGCCAACCGAAATGGGTCAGGATCTTCTTATCCTATCCTATGGCAACAAAGCTCTTCCAGGCACAGTGCTGGACAGCCTCAGACATGCAAGGTCCATATCCTCACTCACATGCACGCTTGCTGTTGACCCAAAATGCAGGGCTCAGTCGAGTCTCAAGCAGCCATAGGCTCACACACAGCAAAGCTGGACAGACCCTTAGCCAGATATTACTCACACACTCCAATCCTAATTCACCTTCAACTGCATGAGGACTCCGAAGCACTGCAATCACAAGAGGAAAAACAAGTAGAAACACTTGCGAAAAGGGAGAGGAATACATGTTTGTTTGAAAATAAGATCAGTAGGTCAGAGCAGAAGGCAGAATTGGGAACCAGCAGAAATATTGTGGAAACCATGATACAGAAACAGAACATCAACTGTATCGTCAACTTTTACATTTCCGAAAAGTACGAGCAGGCAGAGGGTAGCGGATCTGAAGAAGTGGTCAGTGGCAGCCTGGGGCACAAAGCCCCAAGTCAGCATTGTACTGCAGCAAGTGCATTCATCCTTGAGGCAACAGCCATATCGATCCTACTGGGCCTGTATATTGATGCAGCGTGAGGGATACGGGGCTACAGAACTGCTGCGGTTCTTTTGGTCAACAGTTCTGAAGTTCTCATAAAATTACATAGTCTTAAATGACATCTGATGAGAACGTATTAAGGATCCATTTGTTTTGGGAGTGCAATATGCAGACCAAGAGTGAGCTGTTATAACCCAAAGCGCAACATAAAAAAGTACAATGTTTTCTACCCCACTTTGGGGTGATATTCAACACTTTTAAAATGGAATTTTAAATATTAAAAAAGACGTTCGATGTGCATAACGACGGCAGACAGACAATACCAATTACTTCTATCAGGCACAGACAAAAGTTCTCCGGAAATGAAAAACTTGCATGTGGTCCATCCCCCCGGGTGTATCCTGCTCAGTGTTCTTACACAACCAAGAGGCCAGGAAAGAGCAGGAAACTGGTCTCCTGAAGGTCTGCAGGCGCCCATATCACTCCCTAGATGAAGGCATACGAGTAAAATTTTCTACACGCGGCAGCAAGACGGCATTACTCACAGCATTCCCACTTAGTCCTACTCTATAAATAAATACCTTATTCTGTGTTCCTCTCTCTCCAAACCTCCCACACCTATTGCCTCATGCAGGATGCGGCAGCGCATTGTACCGATGCGATGGTTAATTAAAGCCTGCCCACACAGGAACGAAGCACAGCCCTGCTGGTGAAGCACCAGCCGATAACAATGGGTAGGAGGTCAAAGCCATGACCAGGCCTCTGGCACTGCGGGGGCAGAGGGGTTCAGGTTCAGACCCCCAGTGCATTGGTGCCTTCGTTTCCATTGGCCGCATCCTCAGCCTGGAAACGGACTATATTGGACTTTAGAACCGCCTCTGAAAAACTGGAAGCCTGGAAAGGAAAATCCATGTGGACTTCAGACTTTTGACATTATCAGCAACCATTTAAAGTGACAGTGGGACAGTGAACACAGGCATGTGAGCCTTATCTTCATTCATGTGCTTGTCAGCAAATCAGGATTTTTCCATTTAGTGCTGATTATTTATTACTGCTAAGCCACTTAGGGCAATAGCATTGTTTGTTAACTGATCCTTTTACCAAAAGTCACTTAAGGATTTTAAACACTTTTATACAGCAGGGTCGTTTTACTGTATCAATTCAGGGTACATTCATTCATCAGTGGGATCACAGCAACAATGGAAAAACTTGTAAATTCAAATTCTTAACAGCTATAGTACTCGCTACCCCCAAAGTCATCAGTAAAGGACAAAATGTAGTTATATAAATATTTTGTAAGGACCTGTGACTGAATCCTCAGCATTGAAAACTACACAAATGCTATCTGACATCACATATACACCCTTACCTGCATTCCCCTGTGAACAAAAATTCACTGTTTAGAGAATTCTACAAAAAATGTATATGGTAATGACTACGACTACAGAAAAAAAGCCTGAATTGCCTAACAGTTGATCAAGGCTAAACATCAAGAGTCAAAACTGGTATGCACCTTGACTTCATAGCCAAGTCGTAAGTTCTGTTTGTCTTAGAATTAACACTCGAGGGCACCTAGACAGCTTTCGAAATTGAAATTCACACAAACTTGCGCTTCTCCCAAAGACAGCATAAAAATGAGATGCTTCTTCCTTCACACAGGAGTAATCTACAGTCCTAACACTTACCCTGAGTTGAATATCTATGTAAAGACACAGTGGTGTGGAACAGCTAAAACAGGGCCAAACAAACCATTTCCGATGTGCCACTATGGCTATGGTACCCTTTGAAAAGAAAGCTTAATACAGCTAAATACATTCGATTTTCGCTGCCAAGCACCATAACAAACTATTTATACAGCAGAATTAAAGATCAAAAACAATTATGGAATCTATCCACAAACAAGGAACTGCATCATGTTTGGACGATCAATTCAAATTAGGGACGTGACACTACAAAGGCCTCAGTTTCTCCGTTCATTAACAGTGGCTAGAATGCACAAAAGCATCAAACAGAATGCTTCTGTTTACACTTTGGTTCCCAACTGGATACACATTACACCAGACACAAAAGGAGCGAGGGAGAGTACAACCAATCAAAGAAACCTTCTTTAAAAAAGTGTGTTCTCTTCTCCTGGCTCTTTGTTCTTTTCCATTATGCATGAACACAAAATTAAGTCCATAATGTTAAAACTGTACAGACATTATAAACTCTCACTCACCAGATATGATTGCGTGAAACTCAGCTGGCTTCATTTGTAGTCTCAACTCAAACTGCAAATGAACCCATAATCCTTAGCTATAGGTAATTATTCCTGAAAGAGTGGTTATCTCCAGACTTTTGGGTAAAAAAAATTAATGAAAATTCCATTTCTTAGGATATCACCTTATGCTTCTTTAACCACTTGAATTAAGCATTTCTCCAGACACCATGTTCACAGAGCGCTAAGGGTCTTAATGATCTATGAGTAGTACTTCTGTGTCAAAAAAGTTTAGGTTAAATTCTTTGTGAACATTAAGAGTTGTATCCTAAAGGCAAAGTACTGAGTTACTGAGAAAATACAGTGTAACAAAGGAACAAAACTTGAAAAGTAATCTATGCAAATATGAACATACAAATCACTTAATGTATAAATACATTAACAAGACATAACAAAAAACCTAACAGATACAGCTGTAAATGTTAAACATTTGGTGATTAACTTCACAATAGGTTTAAATTCTTAAAGTGCTGCCACTCAACTGAGCTAAAGGACATATTAAGTGAATTTAGAGCTAGAACAGCAAGGCTGAACAGATAAAGGTGCCATAACACATTAACCCGTTTCTGCAGCCAGCTGATAGAAGCACTGTGATTCATATTACACAACAGCATTGGTTTCCCGTTCCGAGCAACACAGGAGGATGCAGAGGCAAAAGACGTGATACCTAAACTGCTGAAGTTGCTGCTCATGATTAACAGTAGTCCTTACAAACAACTTCACAGAAGATTACCACTCTGCAGGTAGTTCACGTTACCAAAGACTTAACCTCAAGACATCAATGACACGCTGCACTTTCCACCTTGGGGAAACGTTGGCGACACCGAAAATACCTCCAACACACTTTTACCAGATGAAAACAAGCAGTATAAAATATTCCCACAGTTGTGTGACAGTCAGGGAGGAGACAACAAGTAAAATTCTTGCAGAGGTTAACCTGTGTAGTAACAACCATACCTGCACCAAGTGGCTGCTACCTGGGGTATCAAGAATATTAAAACTGGTGTGAAGGATCAGCCTGATTAAATCAGAGCAGCTCACACTATTACAGAGCCTGGCTGTGAAATATGCTGTTTGCATTTGCACATAAAGCCCAGGAAACTGGACTGAAATGCTGTATAAACTGTAGAGGAACATGCAAAAGTAAGATTTAGTCACAAGGACACAGTTTTTGAGAACACTTGTGACCAGAAAAACAAACGAGTTACAAAAAAAACAAAAAATGTATGTAAATAAAAAAACATTCGCTCCAAACCACTGTCTGGTCATGCTGGCTTACTAGTATCAGACAAACAATTTGAGATCATTAGTAACAGAAGTGACAGAAGCCTGGAAGCCAGCAGCCAAAGCTCTTCCAGGTGCTAATTATCAAGGCTCAGGGGACCTGGGCGCAAAGCCTGCACATCTGAAGGAGGCCGAAGGGTGAAGGACACCACCTTGTCTATAAACTGATTTCTCTCAGACATGGACTAAAGGTACGCTAATAATGGCACAAAAAGAGCAATGCCTGAAACATTCCATGAGGCTAGAAGTCCAGAAACACACTTCCTTTATAACACAAGAGCAGCCTTCTACCACACAAATGGCTGAGGCTGTATGTGTGTGTGTTTAAGGCTGGGGCCAGTAGAATTGCAGAGGCCATTCAAAAGCCTTTGAAGGGTTTGCTGCAGTGTGACAGTGTTGGACTCCCCTGCTTTCCCGTCCTGTCCTCCTGCTCAGTTTAGAGTCGCACTGCCTTTGAAGTCCCCGCTGCGGTCATTGATAATAGACGAGTGCCTCCATAGCAGGGGAGCATCGCCACTGCCAGATCCCGGCCAGCCCACTGCTGTGGCCCTGACCCAACAGGCACAGCTGTCCCCGCTGCGACTGCGGCCTGTCTGCTTCACATCCACACAACAGCCCCTGTGGGAAAAGCAAGGGGGGCAGCAAGACAACAGACCACAAAAAGCCGCATCACAGGGCTCACTTCCCTCTGCAATGGCTAAAAGGGGCGTTACTATTGGCCTAGTTATGAAACTCAGGCCTTCTGATGGGGGACATCTAGTGCTTACAGAGGAGATGTGATTACTTTTCATTATTTCAAAATATGTTAACACCCTCATTTAAAATCAAGATGTATACAACCACCCTTCAACTGAAAGTGTTAATTCATTCTGTAAAATCATCCTGTTGAAGAAATCACTTCACCAATGATTTCTTCCCTAAAATGAAGAACTTAACATTTAATCGCATTTTTATTTAAAATAATGTAATATTTGGAACAAAAATAAATTATCATTTCTCTAAGTTGTTAACTATTCATAAATTGTGCAGGAGAACAAATCATTTTTGGACATTGACACAGAAGTGTCATCTTCAGACTTCAACTAGTAAAGCACCAGAGACGCACTTTGATAGTATAAGAATATTCATGTTATAAAAGCTTTTCTTTAAGACACGGTTTAAATACAATAGTTAATTTTGCCGATTCTGTTATGAGCAAGATTTACTGTAATCAATGTGACAGGAAGGAAGTACAGTAGGTGGTTTTGATACTAAAGAAGCACAGGGTCTGTGGCTGTGCAGAGTGAAACACCTGGTAGGTTTAATGCTGAGCTACAGTACAGTTTCATGGCCCAACCAGAGCATATCAAGACCTAACAGCTGCACATCTTTCCAGTGCTCACTGAAAAGGGACAAAAGGCTAAAGTAGATATCACTTCCCTCATTTGAAGGGCTTCCCCATGCAACAGCAGGGCACACCATCTCACACCCTTCTGCAATGAGCAGTACAAGACTGATTATAGCTCATATTGATTTTTTGATTCATTACATACCACTTATCACCAAACAGAACACTTATCTGTTGCCTTAACACAATTATTGCTGAAAAAGCCACCGTGATGAAATCACAGAAGATTTAGAAATTGACTTTTGTTTTCTTGTTACTGAGTCAATCATTTTGACTGAGTAACAAGAAAACAAAAGTTTGACAATATCTACAGTTCTGCGTTGAGTTTAGAGATTGTTCTATTATCAGCTAACAGTTAGCTTTCACCGTGGTCTGGGGGCACATTTCAGAGGCAACGGGGCTGTGGAAGCCACCGAACCAACCTCCCCCGCTACATCAAAAAGAACCAGGTCTAACAGGCGGAGGGCCTCACCAGCGCAAGCTCCCTGCGGTGACCTGAGCTTGCTGGACAGAGGTACTCAGCCTGTTAAACAAACAGCTGTCTTCACCAAAAACAAATACCCCTTCCTCCCCCCATCTTGTCTCTGAAACCCTTTCTCCAGTTGAGAAAAACAACCCTATCAAGCTTCGACCGACAGCCACCGAACACTGGCCTGCAACGGCCGTGATGCTAGAATATTCGATAATAAAGTTTCTTAACACTTACGGAAGTGTTCAAACAAGCAGAGGTTCTTCAAGTTCCCTAAAGGCCCCACACAACTCCACTTATAACTAACTGGCTTTGTCAGCAAGAAATTCTAGCTTTGCAATGCTGCCACAGCCAGTAGAGAGGAAGTACGTAACTAGTTAACTAGCTGTTATGCAATGACACCGCATTAACTGTCAGTTTGCCAGAAGCAACTTAAACTGATGGCATGAAATGCAACAACAAACACAAGTAGTAAAAACCTATCAGTGCAAGTCACCTTGGATAAAGGCACAAGCTAAATCAATAAATTAACATTTCAAAGTTTTTCCATTACAAGGTAACATTCATTATTGACAAATGTTGTGAATCAACCACTGTGTTGTATGTCTTTAATATTTTTCTCTCTTAAAGTTTTGGCCTGGTTAGAGATTTAAGAACTTTAGAGTTTTTCCATCTAATAGAAGTCATTCCAAATTCTTATGTATGCGTATGGCTGTGGGGAGAGGGTGGGGGGAGTGTGTACATCCAAGGGGCAGCTCCAGAAAGGGAGAGCAGAGGAAGAATGTGGGGAATGTTCAGACATATTCTTTGAATTATAATAAATCCACAGCAGAGACAAATCAGTACACAGAATGAGGTACTCCCTGGCTTTGCCTGTTCAGAGGCACTGCGAACCAGGCCTCCCCACAACTCCAGCCAAGCACTAAACCTGAGCTTTTGAACATCAGTCCCTGTTGCCCCCCAGCAACTAAACACATCCAAGCCGCAACCAGCATCCCTGTTGATCAGATGTTTAAGCCTCAAAGAAAAGGGAAAAGCTGATCAGGGGTAGTAGTGATGATTCTGACAGCACAGAATGGGCACTGGACAAGTACACAGAGGGCGTGTCAGCTGATGGCTCCACAGTACAATGGTAGTCACTTCAACACACCGTGGCTGGGCGAGTTCACGCCAGATGACAGCAAAGATCAGGGAAGAAGACTTTAAAGTAGTAACCATGAAACCATTAAGCATTAAATAAGAGGTGACACTTAAAACAACAAATATATTCATGAGTGAACAAAAGACAAAATTTCAAAGCAATTGTAAGAAAAAAGAAAATTGACTATAAAACAAGGAGTTTGTCAAACAAATTTTTGAAGATTTTCCCATAAATAATTCATTAATTTTCCCTCATCTTTCAGTTTTTCAACATTTGTTGCAGTACAGTGAACTTTACCTGGGTTTAACTACTGTGTCCACAGGTGCTAGTAAAACGTACCTAAGCAGAAGGGTGCTGATGGACCACCTCAATTTAACTCGCTTTCAATGTCTACAGCTCATGTTTGGTGTTGAATAGTAGTGGTTCTAACACCTCAAATAAGAAATGGCATATTGTTACTGTGGAGATGATAAACAAAGATGAAGCCAAGATGGACTTTGCTGACTAATTCAAAGAAAAATTCATATATTTTCAGTCATTTTAAACTCACATTTTGAAAAGTTAAATTTTGTATAGACTACTGCACCCCCTTACTTGAATAGATGGTTAAGAATAGGGTGTGACTTTTGTTTTAATTTATTGTAGCTATATCTGAAGGTTTTACAGCACATAAATCATGAATAAGTTGGGAGATGTCTGCAATACTAAGCTTTTATTGGTTTTATTTTGACTTAGCGGTGAAAGACTTTCTATCATCTATAGAAATTAATTGAAAAATTAATATTGAAACAATGACAGCAGTTGTAGAAGGAGCCAGGCTTACAAATGACAAAAAGGAGACATAAAATATTATTTCAGCAAGATGTTTCGGTTAGTGAAAGGAAAGCAGGAGGGGGGAGAGCATCATCTGTGGAAAGACCTGCTGACATAACCCATACATTTTGTCCTTGTATGGAACATGTGTCGCACAGGGTGATATGAAGAGTACAGCCCCTGTAAAGTTTTCCCACTTTAAACACATGCAATGTCTGATCTAAATACTATCAATGCCATCAGGTGACTGCATTTAATAAACAACACTGGAAATATGGGCTTTACAATTATTCATTCAAAAGAAAGAAAACAGGACTGCGAGTCCTCCTTAATTCAATTCTAGATTTTCATAGTGTCCCCCCCCCCCCGTTCCTGCCACTAAAGGGGAGCTTACTGTTACTATGGCAAAAAAAGCACAGATCATAAAGGAAACTAAGTAGGGAGAAAATGACAAAAGGTTGCTGGGTAAACAATCACAAATGAGTAAAAGCTTATAGAGAAAATGTATTTTATTTTCAGCAATGATATATTTGTTTTCATGTAATGTGAAATTAAAAATATTAGGTTTCAGGGTTTTTTTTTTTTTTTTTTTTTAATATGTATAACCAAGGTTTCTAGGGAACCCAACAAGCAAAAAGATACAGGGTCTTCTATATAATGCTGTTTTATTGATGGTGACTTTTGGAAAAGTATGTGATAAAAGCAGAACAATAAAACTTTGTAACTCCAAACACGATATAAACAACCTTTGAGTGCCAATTGTGTTTGTAAGATGGCTGGCCAGTACACACACAGGAGACACCCAGTACCTAAACAAACTTCCCCCCCCCATCTGACCTGAAGAAGAGAAGAGGACATGACCATATTTAGACACAAGGTGCTTATCAACAGTTCACAAACTACACACTGCAATTTCACAACAATTAAAGCAAAACCATAAATAGTAGCAGCATCAAACTATGTAGCAGGGCTGTCACCTTAGTTGAAGTATCATCATTGGTATTCATGGAAACACAATGTTGACTTTTGTCAACTGATTGCACAAAAATGTTGCTGAACGATTTGACCCTTGGTTAAGTAGTCCTGGCTCAGAACACTGTGTCGTGTATTCTTGTGTACCGGCCCTTTTACCTGTACACCCGCACTATCACATTTTGATGAGCCATTTTAATTGTTATAAGTTGCTACGGAATACAATTTTCCACTGAAAGGTTGTACAGGTAGACCCTGGTATAGGCAATTTTGCTATCATGCAGCTAAAGTTTTATTACCAGCTCCCAGTTGGCGCAACAGACACCCTGCTATTACATAGAGCCATAACAAAGCACCAGAAAGTGGAGGGATCCCGTGTGTGGAGCATGATCTCGTGTGTATGTGTGTATACATGCTGTGCGGTGTAACACCCATGTGCGTGCTCTGCCCTGTGACCCCGTGCTGTGAGATCCCTGTGTGTATGATGATTAAACAAAGTATGACCAACTAGGATGACTAGCCCAGATATATAGTACAGTACAGTAACACAGCAAAGAGCTCTGCTGTTAAATATGAACATTCTGTATAATTTTACTTAGAAATAATTTGTGGCTGCCAGAATTTCAACATTAGTTAATTTTATAATTTTAGATTGCTTAAGAAGATATACAGGTAACCCCTGATTTTTGCACTTTATTCATTCCTGAAAATGCTGTGCATACCAACACTGCATATACCAGGATTCTATGTTTAAATTTTTAAAAGTATGGGAAAAGGATACAGTTCAAGCCCATCTGAAAATCCCAAACCAGCATTCCCCGTTAAAGAATTTCTTTACTGAACCTGCACACCAACCATATTTTACTGCAACCGTTATTGGTTATATACAAAATTTAATTAACTAGAACATACTCAAATGAGATTTGGCTTTCAAAATCAAATAGTCAAAAATACAGCTTTACAAACATGCACTGTGAAAGACAGGAGGGCAACTCTGGTCCTTGAGTGTGCCTCATGTTTACATGATGTGCAGCCGTCATTTGACACAGCAGTTTCAGAAAATATACACTCTTCATATACTGAACATATAAGCTTAATGTCTTATCAAGGTTTGCATTATGAATTCTCAAAGCTACAGCTTCTGATTCATTGTTAACGGCATTCATTTAAATTTCCCTCTTCAACTGTTACAAGGCAGTAAAACACAGCTAACCAGAACTTACTTCAATTCTTGTTTACAGCTCATCGCTGATGCTGATGTGTCTGATCAAGAAAAACATGAACACTATAGCTGAAACAATGCATTAAATTTAAAATATCAATGTAGCTCAAAGTTAAAATGAAATTGAAAGGCAGACAAATAATCATGCTGACGACATCTCAGCAATTAACACTGAATATGACGTTATTACATTTTCTTTATTTTCAGTCATTTGTCAATTTTGTTATCGTTTTGTGTTTTAAAAGCACTTGTCTTCAAACTACTTAAGTTGAAGTTTACACATAATGAAAATAAAAATCTCAATAAGTATTTGCACGTCTCCATCAAGGCTAAGAAATTGCCTGTGGAATTTCCAAATTGAACAGTGTAAGAATCTGGAGAAACTTACAAAAAGATTGGCAAAGCTTTACATTTTCTACAGAAGTACAGTAAAGTCCTTTGTGGGGGGGGGGCAACTGGAGAGAAGGGCACTTGTCAGTGAGGTGACCAAGAGGCCAGCAACAATAGTGACAGTTTTGCAAAACTCAAAATGGAAACACTATTCAGAGTTCAGCAATCCCATCCACACTAGTAAGGTGTTGATGAAAATGACTGGACAGAAGTCCCTTCTTTGAAAGGCCATCATTACAAGCAGCCTAGAGTTTGCTGAAGGTCATGTGACAAAACTTGTGATCGCCAAGTAGATCCTATGGTCTAAGGAGGCAAATTTGGGTTATTTTGTGTGACTGAAGGGCTGTTTTTGGAGCAATCACTCTGGTAACAGCATATATGAGCGACAGTGATGGCAGCATCCCGCTATGCAGTCGTTTGCTGCAGGAGTGACGGGTAAGATTGTCACTATGGGCAAGATAGACTGAGCCAAACAAATCCCGCAAGATACAGAGGCTCCCGTAGAGTCCGTTTCAACAGATCTGTTTAACAAGCATATCCCGTGTTTGAATATTCACTTCACTTCCATTAAAAATGTGAAAGTAGTAGTCAAATGCAGAATTTATCACTAAAACATAAGCCTTAGCTGTTTCACCATACTAGCTATCATCAGTGCAATAGAACTATTTATTCCCCTCATCTGAAAAGACGATGCATGATGGAGGGCTGTCAACGTAACAGTGGATCCTTCAGCAATCTCAGCTGCCAGCTTAACGTTATTATTTAACTGTAGTAGCAGCATTCAGGTAGGTCACACCACTACTGCACAGACATTCAGTCGGAAGACCTCAAATCAAGTTAAATGTATGGTACAAGGAGAATACCATTAATATACACATGCTCCTCAGGTTACAAACAGTTGAGGTACTAATTTAATAAAATTTTCAATTCACATTTCCCCCCACTCATTTTTTCAGAAATTTCTTCTGCCAGCAGCAGAATGAATACAACCAGCATTTATCTCCCAAGCTAGCAGATGGCAATAAAGCACATCCAAAAAAAAAAAAAAAAAAAAAAAGTGTGGGACCACCTTAATTCATCTTGCTTTTCAGTGTTTACAGTTTGTAGTTTGTGTTCTTAAGTGCTGGCAATTCTAAAACAGAATTTTACCATGACCAACGGAAATGAGCTGAAAGCCGCATTATGAAAAACACACATGTGGAATGAACTGGTCAAAAATTGGAATTGAACAGAAGTTTCTGAAGACATCTTCATTTACAGTAATTATAGCTAGAACTTGATCCAATAAAATTCAATACTGTCTGGCATTTATGCTGTTTTTTTAAGCTATATCCAAGGTTTTCAGGAAACCTACCTCACTAATATTATACATTGAGGGTCATCTTTATTACTGAGGGTTTGATTGTAGCTCAGTGGTAAAAGTGATAGGCCCTGAGCCTCAAAATTGTTCACAAGGTGTCACTGTGGTCTGAATGTATGCTTAACAGCTGAACGAGGGTAAAGGATAACGCTGTTCTCAAATCTGGCAAAGAGATGGTGACCAACACCCAGCAGGTGGCCGATACACTGCTCAGGTCAAAGCAGAGACCTCAAGACTGTAACTAGAACCCCTCAGTATGGGCCTGAATGTTCCCCTCTCTAAGGAGCTTTAGCTAAAGGACACAATGCTGAATATGGAGATGCCAGGATGGTGGAATTACAGTTATGACACAGTGAGAATGGGGAATGATTTCAAAAAAGAGACAGAAATAATACCAAGATGGCTGCTACACAATTCAGACAATTCAGAAGGTACATACACACCTTTGTGGAAAGACAACTACAGCATTCATCTACTAGACCTCAGCAGCTTTATAAAATGTTTGATATTTCTTCCTTTAAAAATACACAAAAATGAAACAAATGGAACACAAACAGCATAAATATCCTAAATTCCATACCTCTCACAAAAAGCCAAAAGGAAGGTTAAGGGGGGGGGAAATCAGGCTCAGCTTCGATGAAGACGATAGCAGGTTTTCTGTCCTCAATTGACTCAGGTTATGCAAATGGAAGAGCTATAACATACCTTATTCTCCACACACCCCATCACACATGGCTTGCTTGCTTTGGCTCGCCAATGACTCGGGGGTCAGAGCACAGAGATCAGTATGCAAGCACAGCCTGCTGTCTAGTTTCTCAGTGACCACTGCTGAACTTTGAGACATACCATGTGATGTTGACTCTACTTCCGACACGAGACATTGTCAGAGGCAAGTGTGGACAACATCCCATGAACAGAAGATTTGGAGAAGCCATCACGTACATTTCAAAGACACAAACAATTTTTGGCCATACACAATCCAAGAATTATCAGTAATTTTAGCTCCATACAAGTGAGTTGGTACAGTGGTATAATACCGATTGCAGAAGTGCAGGGAGATCACTTTGCAGCTTCTGATGACGCATTAACATATTGCAGGAAACACCCGCTTTATGAGCACAAGACAGCTGAGAAAGGGACACACACCAATGAGGAGTTCAATCCTGCTAAGGACTGCAGGGATCAGGAACACAGGGCCAGGCATATCATTTATGTAATTCCTGGTGGTTGACCCACCCATCAGCCTATGCATCTCACAGATGTGCAGCTCAAGCTCTACTTCCAACACGGTGCCACCATGAGTCAGCCAGTGATTCCCTCTGATAAGCCACAGTTTCACAGAAGGGAGAAGAAAGCACCACGTCTTCTGGAACACCTGTTCAGTTCTGTGCTCGGACCACTAACCTAGATAGTATTTATAGAGGGTGGGGGAAGGGGTGGTGGTGGGCCTCTATGGGATTGCAACTCAAACACACTCAGCAGACAAATTCAGCTCTGCATCTTAATGGACTGCTTTACAGTTCAGCAAGACACCTTGCAAAATATCCAACAAATGCTGGACTGGATCATTGCTACCAGCATGGAGATGACCAATTGTTCCTTCCTTCAAAAATGGCAAATCTTCTAAAGAGAACACTGTGGCTAAATATGGGTGGAGAATACAACAAAATGACAGAACGTATGCAAAGTAAGAGCAAAGAAACCTCTTATTTTTCTGAACATATGAGCTCCAAAAAAGCATTATAACAAGATCGAATGAAAGAGCATACGCAATGTATAGGCATGTTCCATATCTCCTAAAACAGCCATGCACGACACATCTGAGAAATGTTAAGAGATACAGCAACAGAAGCTTCTTTTGCAAACTTCCAGATAAGTCAAAACTCCACACACTTAGACTGTGTTTCTAGCTAAGGCAGAACTTGACTGCGCTACTCTGCCATGCCAGCCCTACAAGGCAAGAGATGCATCACTGGTTTCCAACCTATTCGTGTTTATTCTACATCTACCTAAAAAAAAAAAAAACCCCACATCAGACTAATCAGTTTCTTCCATGAATGCATTTAACAACCATATGTTGACTGCATCATCTCCTCTACAATTTACTAGTAACCTTACCACCCAGAAGAATGGCTAGTTATCTCTAGAAAATACCATGGCTCAAGATGCCTGTTGATAAGAGCTTTTTTTCTGCAGACAGCAGCATTTTTGAAAACTTCTCTCATTCACAATGTAAACACATTGTACCTCCTGAATTACAGTTAACATCTGATTAACTCAAGACTGGATCAAGTAGCTGATTTTAACTGCTTACATTTTACCCAATTCAAATTGTTCTTGTTGAGGTTTGCTATGTGACATTTGATAAATACTAAAACTTGTTTGTGTAATGCAAGAAGATAAAAAAAATAACTTTATTAAATTCTAACAAATTAGCAAATCAGTGGACAGCAAGACCCTGAATTCATTATCCAACCCAAAAACTGGCTGCAGGTATGAGAGGTTCTGCTATTGACTGCAACCTGAGCAGAAGGAGAGGGAACAAAAGAGGGAAACAGAGGGAAAGGTAGCAGCTTTAACAACTTATCCCATAGTGACTTGCTTGTTGGATGGGGTAGAAGATTTTAAAAAGTTTCATTGGGAGTCATACTTGTCAGAAAGGTGATATCTGTATGGGCTGAATATATAAAGATAAGAAAGCATTGATGAGCAGCTATAAAAGTGGGATTTGCCTGGAATGATGCCATCAAGAAAAAAAGTTCACAAACATCTCTAGGACTTATCCGCTGTGATTCCATTGCAGAGCAATTATAATCAGATTATTTCATTGTACTGTCCATTCTCAGTTTTCCAGAGTATGTGGAGGAGGAGGTGTCCGGATAAGGCAAATGTCCGGAGAAGTCAAAAACATAAAGCTTTTTTTTTTTTTAAAAACTATACTGTGTACTACAGTAATATTTTTGTAACCTAATAAAATGTACAGAATATGAAATAAACTAAGCAGTGCAAGTATAATACATACACACAGCACAGTGAAATTACACACACACACACACACACACACACACAACACACAAAAACAAGCTAATAATGCGCATGATCAGATCGCCGTTAGAAGACAGCCATCTGTCTCTTTACCAGCATCTTGAATCTAACAGAGATGGTTGATTTTAAGCATTATTTTCTGCAAAAAAGGAAAAAATTAATTCAATATGTATGGTGCCCCTTATATTATACTTAAAAATAGTTTTAATATTAATTTAATAGTTATGATATTTCTGTTTTTTCCTATGGACTTTTTTTTGCAAATGTCCATAAAACACAAACTTTGTAAAACTGAGGTCCGTTAAATGGAGAATGAACAGTAATTTACCATCACAACCTGTCTTGAACACGATCAGTACATAAAATATTAAAAATCGGGTATCACTGGATCATAAGCAAAGTGACAAATTTCAGGCTAAATGTACAACCCATTTAGCAACTGGGTAGTAAACAGGGTGTAAATTTGTTGCAACTATCACTCCTAATCAAGTGATCTTATTTAATATCCATACAACATCATGTAGGATGTTACTTAGACAGCAAGCTTTCTATACATAAATTGCAGCAATCAGATTACAACTCTTAGGAAACACTGAGGTTATGATAGCATTTGTCTTATAAACATATGCTAAAGAATGCTGAACTGTAGCCTAAACAACATGATTATGCCTATAAAATAAAATTTCTAAGGTTGCCAATATCTATAAACAAAGGTATCAGTGTAATCACAAAAACTCAGATCTGTCAGACAGAAATATTAGCCACTTAATCTGGAAAATACATTGTTCCACTTCTCATTAGAGCTTCCTGATACACAGACACACTGAATGAAGCCAAAGGTCCAAAGACAGGCTGTAGCTATTGGGAGGAAAAAGGTGGCGAAACTGGAAGTTTATGGGCCAGAAAGGGGAAAGGCTAACTTGACAATAGAGGAATAGGTAAAGAGAACAGTAGGGAACCCAGATGAAAGCATGTCTGATGTGTGCACCTCTGGAGTGTTGACTAGAGTGTAGGAGCAGGCACTGCCACAGCCTTAAATAGGGAGACCCCCCCCCCAACTGTCACACTACGGGTCAATCAGCAGGACCAACACGGGTCCAGCCCCTGGTGTAGACACCAGTGCAAACATTCATTTCAGCTGCTCAAAACATACCAGCAATGTGGAATCCAGCCTTGGTCTGTGACAAACTGCATTTGCGTTCTGAATGTAACCTAGCTAGAGCAAAAAATTTACAGAAAAAGATGTTTTTATAGAATTTAGACTGAATATAATGTTTGCCGAAACCTGTTGCCAAAAAAAGCACAATCTATATTCTAGGTGATATTGTACACCAGTGCAAACTGTGTGAAAAATTTTAAACCTATTTTATTGTCGTCATCATCAACCTTACTATTATTCTGCTCACAAGTTTGTGGTCCAACATTATTTGCAAGTTTTGTGTTATGGTAAAGGAATTTAATAGCGGCTTATTACACCGACTTGCAACAAGGACAGATTTACAGCAACTTAGTTCCAAACTGTTCCGTTTATATTTTAAACATAAATAAGATGAATGGCGAAATGCAGTGACACTAAACTTTGAGGCCTGGAAGGTCTATAGTCTGTATAAAATATCTTAACTGCTTGCACCCTGTTTATGGAACACAGTGGCTTTGAGGATGAGAAGACAAAGGTTAAGTCATTCATTAACACAATAGCTCCTACCCACAATGTTTCCAGGTGCAAAAATGCAACAGATGTCTCTATATCCAGATGTGACCGATTCAAAAGGTGATATGATCGCCACCGTAAGACTGTACAAGTGTCTGCTGTATAAACGATGGGGAGGAAGGGGGGAAAAAAAAAAAACTGCAAGCAGGTCTTCGTAGGTGCTGCAAACACACCCACTTGTGTAGGATCTATTGAACCTTTTGAGGCGATCCTGGAGTTACGGCAGTCTGCTGTTCATTATCACTGGTCCATTTACACATCAAAGGGAAGGCGTTAGCGGCAGCCAAGTCGCCCACTGAGGAGCTCAGTGAATAGGAGCTCATAAACAACACTAAACTAAGCAACTGGGGGAACGCTCATTACACACTGTAAAATATATTCAGATACATTTATTTTGGACATGTGCAGGAGGAAGGCCAGGTGCTGGAGTAACTCAATGTCACAACACACCATCCAGTACAGTAACAAAATGCTGCACGGTGACCAGAGGACTCCTGTCACATCCTCAACGGCTCCTGCCAAATGACGCTGAACAAAACGCACTGAACACCAGCAAAATCATTTATGCCCTGCTTAGTGGGCTCTTCTGTCTAAAGCAACTTATGTTTTTTGACCCCTTTATTCAGCTGGGTATTTTGCTGGAGCAATTCAGGGTGAGTAGTAGGCTTAAACTTCCTACCATCAGGTTGTAAAGCCAGGTCCTTAACCACTACACTACCTGCTGCCTGTACGAAAACACACAAGTCTGAGAGTGGTATTATTTTACAAAATCACGCTCTTTGTTAGCAGGCAGTTGAAGCCTAAAATTATTGTTGCGCAGTACATATAACCACCAGGTCAAAGAACAGCACAAATGTAACCAACAATGTACCGGTATTAACAACAGACAGCAGTCCAATCCCCTATCTGTTCGAGTTCACAGACTGTACCCCACCACAAAAACGGTGTAACCTGTTTATCTGATGGTTGGGACACATCAGGAACACATCTGTATCACCAGCAGACCAATACACACCACTCTGACAGCAGAAACCGAAGTGTACGGCTGTAACACTACGGCTCGGTCGACGCAAACCACAGCTGGACACAAATTACCCCTCTGCAGACCTAGGGCCTACACCCAATGTGATGTGCACCAGGAACACGGCATGCAGATGGACATCCAAAGGGTGCAACATGACAGGACACAGCATGCAAGTCTCACCCTGAAACTGAGTTACAATCACATATACACACTGAAAGAAAAAGGTAAAGATGCTTATAACACCAGCAACACTGCACCACTGTAAAGGTTTAACACTAAGGCCCAGGTCAACAGCAGGTGGAACTGAAGTTAGAGCCACAGCCTTGTACTCAGAAGACCCAGGTTCAAATCACCCTGCCTGCTGTCGTACCCTTGAACATGGTAAAAGTTACACGTATATAAATCGCTGCAACTAACTTAACATTGTAAGTGATTTTGGGGAGAATTAGGTGTGTAAAGCGAGCACCGGACTGCTGTAAAGGCCACACTGCACCACCGTAAAGGTGTAAAGCAGGTACTGCAGTGCTGTAAAGGTCACGCTGCACCACGGAAAAAAGTGTAAAGCTGGCACTATACCTCTGTAAAGGTGTAAAGCCACCGCTGTAAAGCCGGAACCGCACCGCTGGAAAGCCCCCCCCCCCCGGTTCCCCGATGTGATACAAGGTGGTCTGCTAGAGGGACCGGTTAGCTACACGAGCTCTCATCTGCCGCGGACACGCGAACAGGTTACCAGTAGCAGTGATGATGATAACCAGGAGGAAGAGGACGGCGGGCACGCGCACTCACTGCTGACTTTCATGCTGCCGAAGGCTGCGGGCTGTGGGGCGGGTTTGCAGCTCTCCGCAAAGGAGGTGGTCCTGGGCCGACCCGACATCTTCTCCGCAGATCCGTCCGAACGCTCTCTGTCTTCCTGTGTGGACTGTCCTCCGTCTGACGAGGATAAGCGCTCGACCTCAGCGCCGATGCATTCAATTAAAATGAAGTTAAAATTTTAAAAACCCTGAGGAGGAGGAGGTCCGCCCGCGGGCTCGTCCCTGATGGCCGTCGATCGGTGGGCTGCGGACCGTCCTCAGATCATTGCACGGCCCGGCCTGGATTAGCTACACACAGACCGGCGGGAGGGGAGCGGGTCGCGGGGCCTTCGCCGGAGGAGCGGTCAGAGCCGCCAGCTGTCTCATACAACGGCCCTTTCTCAGCGTCGACCCTTTAAACAGAAATCTACTCCAAATCTATTACTTCCGACACGTCAGAAACCGCCTAAAAAAGAAAAGCCATTAGCTGTTAAACCTGCAGTAGTGTGGCTAGCTAACTGAGCTCGAGATACGGCACAATACCGTAATTCTTCATATACTGAGGCGGAGACTCGGCGATCCGACAGCACCGGCCATGGCGGCTCCCAGCTTCAGCTCAAGCAGCGACTCACAATTCAGTCTCCTAATTTCCTGACTTAAAATCAAATTATTTCAACACCTCAAATCGCTCGATTACTCTTTTAAACACGGAAGTTTAAAAAGCCACCCTCAAAGGGCACGGGACAACTCGCAAGGACCACCTTCAAAGCCCGTTTCCGTGGAGAATAGCTAACGAGCCCAGCTAACGCCGCTCCACGGATTCTGAAATTCCTTTTTCTGTTCCTTCTCCGCCTGTCTCCGCTCGCTCCCTTTGTCACTCCGACCCTCGCTGCGCAAACTACGTACAAAACATGCGCAGGCGCACGGGCGGAACGACGCCCTACGCCACTTTACTTGGGCGAGAATCGGAAATTGTGCACGCGCGAGCGGACGTAGAGGAAGGGAGGGGGAGGCAGCATCGGCCAATCAAAAACGGGCGACTTTATGATAGGCGGAGACACTGAGGGTGTGTAGAGCCAATGAGCTCTCGACGTTTGCGTCATAGTTCAATGAAATCGCTGAATGCTGCCACTTGTTTTTACGCAACGGTGTGACGCAATCGGGCGGGCAAAGGCGGCAAACCGACCAGTAAGGCTAAAGAAGAAGCCGGCAAGGTACCAATAGAAGTTGTGATGCGCAGAAACTGAGTCGCGGTGATTGAATAAACGCTGTTGCTAGTCGGCTCCTATAATCTTACCGGTGACATAGTGCGACCTGGTTCCTCAATGAAATGACGCAAATTGTCACGTTACGTCTTTATAAGATTTAATTATATTTTGCGATTCTTTACTGCAGTTTTTCCAAATTATAATTCTTTAGTGTTCTGTATAAAATGCCGGCTTTATTTTTTACCCGGGTTCCAAAGTGGCAGCAGACAGGCAGAGGTGTCGTCTTAGTGACTGTGGCGGCTGTGCGTGAGCAGGAGCGACGTGGCTGTCTAGGTCCTCAGTGTGTGCAGAGCTCAGATTAACTCCACTGAGAAGCGCCTAGGAACGTGGCTGACAGATGTAGGCCACCTTTGAAAGTTTAATGGATGCGCAGGAGATGCTGCAAGTCTGTGTCTAAAGGAGGTCATACTGATTCGGGTTCGACAGGGATGGTTATTGTATCAGAGTGGGGTACATTTCATGGAATATCACAAATCATAATAATAATGTGTAATAATAAAATTATTTAAAAATTGTAACAAAGAATACTCAGGGAGTGAATAAAGTCATTTTTCAGCTTGTGTGGTTAAAATGATTCCTCACGTTTACAAGTTTTTTTTTTTTTACAATTCTTAAAAGAGAAAAGATTAAATTATATCAATCAACACATCTTACAACGAGGCACATTTTGAAATATTTTCCATATATTTTAAAACTTGATTAAATTATAAAGACTTGGAGTTATAAAATATAAGATGTTATATTTCTTTTTCCATCCAGTACTTGCCTGATCATAAGTAGGGTGGCATGGTAGCTCAGCAAGTAGCGCTGCTGCCTCACAGTGAGGGGGCTGTTTGGGTATGGATACAAATCCAGCCCTGTGTGCGGTTTGTATGTCCTCCCTGCGTCTGTGTGAGTTTCCTACCACCGTTCAAAGACACCCATTTCAGGTAAATTAGTCACTCTAAAATGTCTGTGATGTTATTATGTGTGGCTACCTGGTAATGGACTGGCATCCCACCCAGGGGGTAGTGTTGTAGCCTAATGCCCAGTGATTACAGGATTGGCTCATGACTGCTGGGACCCTGACCAACTTTCATCTGTTGTTGTTAAGCACTTAATGCTGAGCAGGGTCACAGTGGTCCAGAGCCTATCCCAGAATCATAATCATTACTAACCACATGTGAAAAGAAATAGTGTAATGCAAATACAAACGTACATCATTACTGGTTAAAAATATCAGTGGTGCGAAAATAGCAATATATGTTTGCAATTTATTCACAGTATTTACAACACATCAAAAATTTGCCAATACAGGTAAAACTCGTGCTTTCTTTTCTATACGCAGGACAGGGCTGCACAACCCTTGTCTTCGAGGGCTGTTCTGTTAGCAGGTTTATACTTTATAACTTTCCATAATTGCTTTATTCATGCAACTATTTTTAAGTCAACTCGCTTGTATTTTCAGGTACATACAAATAAATCCTATGGTTTCAGGTGCTGAAAAAAATTATTTCCTGACATATTGGACTTCAGCCATCCAGGACAAAGACCACGTCACAACTTAATTGTAAAAATCTCAGAAATTCATATATTATGCACATAATAAATTAAGAGAAGGGACTGAAATAAATTAGAGTACAACTTTATTGTGGGGGGGGGGGTTAAAAAAAAAAAGTACAGACAAAAATGTATACAAAAGAAATGCAAATGCTAAATTATAAATAGAGGAACCAATAGAACCTTAAATACAGTGAGGTTGTCTTACAGGGTGTCTTCTTATAAATATCCCAATACTCTCAAAAACCAGTAGCAGTGCAATCAATAGTATTAAAAATTGTACAGTGCAGTCAGTTTGTAAATACCATAATACAAAGTGTGAACTATTTTTAATAAAACCAGAGCACCAAAACAATTCTTAATGCTTTGTGAAGAAATTTAAGTTAAAAAAAACAAACTGATATCACCTGGATATGCAGAATAGCTTTAAAACACAAATATGTAAAACCACTTCATTAGTGAACACACCCCCCACAGTGGATAATTGACAAGGCCTTAAGCTGAGTCAGAATGGATGCAGAGCTGCCGGCACATACATTAAATCTTGTTATTTTAAGACATCTCTAAAAAAATAGGGAAGCGACCTTGGCTTCAGCAAAGCATAGATTTATATTCTGCCCAGGAACGTTAAAAGGTAATGGATGAATAAGTACGGTGAAATGGACATTGCCTTACCTCCCACAATTAAGTCCAAATTGAATGAGTGTTTTGTGACCAACCCCAAAAGCTGTTTGGTAACTGCATTAAAGTGAGGTGTGGCTAAGAAATTGCAATATGTCTGAGATGTACTTCATTTTTGTATTTGTTAACTGATGCATAGAATACTGGTGGGACAAGCTCAGACAAATGTAGGCTTGAGATCTTCTTTGAAATTTACCACTGGATGAGTGACATCACAGTAGTTTTGGAAAGCGCCAAACTCGCTGTCGGAGGTTTCTGAGGTGCTGCTCTCCATGGACTCATACTGTCCCTGGGAGCAGGCGTTACAGTAAGGCCGGTGATAGTAGCAGTAGTCATCATCAGAGCTGCTGGACTCTGAGTCTGTGTAATTGTACAGATCCCCATCAGGTTTCCATCCTCCTAGAAGGCACTCTCTCCTGACCGGCGAACTCCTAGGGTCACACCCCGAGAAAGGTGTGACGGTGCACCGGCGAAGCACTCCACGGTGGTCTCGCTTTGCACGTGTCCCTGCAGCCATTTCTTCTCTGTCACTGTTCTGTTCCTGAGGCTGAGACACAATGGTGTCACACTGTGCTTGACCGTCACCAGCATCTTTGTGTCCCTTACAGGGCAGGGACACTGGGTAGCAATGTGCAGGCAGTCCACCCCTGGTGGCATGAAAGGGGGGCCTCCGTTTTCTCATAATATAGGGGGAAATGGTAGGGTAGTCGTATCGGTAAGCCAACTTGGGTGAAGGTTCCTCCAGGCTGGCACTGCTAGGTTCTTCCTCCCACTTGGGGGTCCTGAGGGAGGTGACGACAGCATCCACACTGAGATCCAGAATGATCTCTTGCAGCTGCTCACTGCTGACAAAGCTGCATTTGCCTCCCAGTGCTATAGGCACCTGACCTTCTACTGGATCTGAGACCTCATGACAAGAAGGACTGAAACCAGTTTCTGGTGGGGGCAATAGGTATGTAGTATTGTCTACAGGACTTCCAGCAGCAGACTGCAGTGCAGCAGTCATTAATGCTTCCCCAGACTCTGAAAACAATATAGAGCTGGGCAAATGCTGAACCATAGGTTGTATCTCCTCAACGTCAGTCTTACAGTTGTCATCATCAAGAAGAAAGTCTGACTTCCTCCACGTAGTACATTCCGAGTCCTGACAAACACGTCTGTGTGCACTTTGAGTGTCTCTCTCTGCTGCAAGAGCTGGAGAGGAAGAAGGGAAAGAGGAACATGCGGCAGTTGTCTCCAGCAGAGCATCGGCGGTATCCAGCTGTTGTCCAACCCTGTGCTGGGAGGAGGTTTTGAGGTTGGTAGAAGAGGAGTCCATCTCCTGGTGCTCAAAGGGGCTGCTCGCTGACATCAATTTTAACAGCTTGTCTTTAGCGCTGTTTACTTGCTCTTGTAAGCTGTCGATCACAGCATTCTTCTTCAAAGGAGAAGAAAAATAAAACTTCAGTCATCTCCTTATATTTCTAAGCAATGTGTGAATGACAGAGTAAATTAGTAGTTTCTATTACAATACAATGTAGTAATCACTGCTGAGTACATTTTTAAACACAGATCTTCCCAATTTCACATATTTGATATGATAGTGCTGAAAGTCTATCTTTATCAGTAATGCTAGACTCTTACCTTCATGGCCAATGTCACTTGTAATCATGAGTCCCATTCTGGCAGAACATGCACACTTTTTATGGAAGAACTGTTTTATGTCAACAAAGGTGTTAAAGCTGAGGCCAGAAAACTTCTCCCTAGGACACCAGCTCAAAACCTGCGAGCTGCACATTATCCTCACCAAGATATTCAGTGTTTCCAGCTTTCCTGTGTGCTAGAACGAATCTGAATGCATCTGGACTCATCTGGGCAAAAATGAGTAAAATGTTTTTTTTTTAAAAATTGACGGATCTCGGTTATTCATCCAGAGGTCTTGCTTTTAATTTTCCAACATTTACATTCTAACGAATTCCTATCTAAAATTATCCCAGGGCCACACATAAACACTTCAGCACAGTTTACATCTCACTGCTGTATGGCACAGAATACTAGGTATTTTTTAAACATCTTATGAACTCACTGTATTTTGGTAAAAGAAACGCTGGTAAAAATACAGTGCTGAATTATTTAATAATGGTATGGATATTATTCTATACTGTGGCCAGAAATAAAGCAAAATAGGTCAAAAACATCACAAAGTTATTTGAAAAGGTTCCCGTACAGCAGACTGCACACAGAAGTAATCACTGTCTCACACACACAGTCTGACTTTACGACTGACTTACAATTTACAACCAGTCTGTTGGTCCATCATCTTGTACTAAGTTGAGGACAGTTTGTATTTCCCCTGTTTTTGATCCACTGCAATTCACTGAGATAGTAAGCCATCATACTGGAGGGAATCACTATCAGCCTGAAATCTGGGTAGAAGTATTCTAATGTGTATTGACCCAGTACTTTTATCCTTGTGAGTACTGTTAGCTTATATGTGGTGTCACCTTTGAAATCGATGATTAAATCAAATCAGAATTCTGATATCTGAATAGAAAAGTATTCAGTGCTCTATCACAGTGCTTATAGAAAAAACATTAGTGAAGCAGTGAAGAGGTTCCATTTGTATTGTAAAGTTTTAGTGCAACTGACATTCTCCAATACTCTGGGGTTCCAGCCTACCAACTTCCCCCTTCTGCTTTACCTCCACGAGGAGTCTCTTCATGGAGTTGTTCTCCCCCCGGAGGTAGAAGATCTCGTCCTCACTGTACATGGACTGCAGACACTTACTAGGGCTGCTGAAGAACTTAGCCATCTGACTGGAGCTGGGGTTCAACTCATCCTCAAACTGTTTCCACTGGGTGAGCTGGTCATGGTGGGAACAGGCAGCAAGAAGTGTACATTTTTCTGTTTGTTGACTTAGAAAAGACACATTGCAGAATCTGTTCGTATTTGTGCCAGTGTCAAGTTACCTTTCATTCTCTGAAACTTTTTTTTCCTGAAAGCTATTAAAGGACAAAGATACAGTTCATGCAGCATGCTGTACAGGAATCCCTCTAGATACGAGTCTTTCGCTTACAAGTTTCAGGTACAACAAGTGAAATTATTTAATACCGTTTACTGAGTTATGACCAAATATGAGGCTGATTTTTCCCGCTTACAAGTAACAAGAGCCAAGCATTGACAAATTTACAAAGTTTGTACCATTATGGAAATTTACTAGATTTCACTTTACAGGCCAATTTCCAGGAATACATTACACTCATAAGTAGAGGGAAATTGTATTTTATAGCCATCCCCCAATTCAGGCATAGTACATGCTGGATGTGGCGTCAGTCCATTTTTGGGGAAATAAAATCCACTTTATTCACTGACACATATATTCAGGTAATTCAGAATCATTGATGCATCTCAAGCACATCTTTGGGAGGAAAATGTAGCTCCCTGAACAAACCATGGGAAAAACATGCAAACTCCACACACACAGATCCCAATTTGAACTTGTGCCTAAATGCACAGCCCAACACCTGTGAATCACCAGCGCTGCTCACTGAGGCCTTTATATATTTTGATATTAATTATATTGTACCTGCATTTGTAATAATTTGTTGAACATTTTTAGTCTCTGCCGTTTTCCTCTCCTGAGTCACAGTGTTTCTACAGTATTACAGCAAAACTTTTCAATACAGGTCACAGCTTCAGACATTTCCATTTCTATTCGTCACGCTGATGAAAGAACAGATAATAGCAGCACATTTTAAGACTTTCTTTCAACTGAGCAGTTAGGTCCGTTCACACGGAGATTAAGTGCGATTGGGTCAGATGGCTGCAAGAGCACAGGCAGCACTGAGCAAGGACACCTCTACTGTGCCCAAGAACAAGGGCTGTTTGCAAGTCTCACGCCCTGTGAACCACTCTCTCCAGTGGGGTGAAAAGGTATTTCTAAAATTCCTGATACAAGAAGAGGTATATATTAATACCCTTGATATACATCGAGAAGTCCTGGCATAATGAGCGCTGTCCGAGTGCAGAAGATGCACACCGGAAAGATATTTAAAATTTGTACCCAAGTACGAGTCCAAACTTGCATGGCAACCCTACGCCGAACATCTGCGTTCTCAGACTTTTCCTCTTGTGCACCTGAGTTTGAACACAGACTTTGCTTTCAGTTTCATTCGCCAAGTTCTTCAGTAACGGTTCCTTACAGTAACAACCCATCACAGTAAGTACGTTTTATTGTTTTTCCCATTGTATATTGTTTTCATTTCTTCAGTGGATGGGTGGATGAATATTAAATGTTTGTTCCCAGTACTACTCACAATAACAAAACATAATATATGACACTAATATGGCATAAAAAAGTACCTGGATATTAACACACAAATGCATAATTGTTTACCTCATTAACTGTGTGGTAATTAGGAAATTGGTGTTCTTTGTCTTACTGAAATAGGCATTTTAGATTGGTAGGCATATTTGGGGGAAATTAACTGGGGTTTCTCAGCTGAACCTGGAACATATCATAATTTTTCTCATAAGAAATAATGAAAATAGTTTTCAGATATTCGGGTTCATAGCATTCAAGAGATCTATAGGAACCAATTACATTTGGATACCACTGTATAGGTGTATCTATAACAGAGGCCATTTTCTAACTTTTATATCTTCATTTCCTCCTACTAAACAGGTGAATTTCATTAAATTGATTTTACAAGGAAGAGAACTTATTGGGAGCCCTAAATCTTAGAACTGATATGACTACATTCGCTGGACCTCTGCTTTTTCAGTGATCACCTCCTGGTGCATGGAAATGTAGGAAAAAAGGTTACCAAAGGGTGTAAGTAAGGCAGCTATAAAGACAATTCACCACCTTTCACAGATGCTCCACAGAACCGGGGGCCAACATCTCTAATATGATATGACGTCAAAATTATCCAACATTATCCATAAAGGGCAAGCAGTGCACCTCTGGGTGCATTTATTTTGGTTTACCAAATGTACTGTGTCAGCTGAACCCTTTCAACATTCAAGAAGAGTCCCAAATCTCTCATATCGCTTTCATTCCCACTTCTTTCCTGATTTCTTTCTGTTACAGAAACTTGCAATACATCATGTGTTTAAAAAAATTGTATTGCCTATCAATGATACCCCTATCATAAAGTGGCTGGTTGTATTGGACTGTACTTTGAGAATCACACATGTGTATCCATATCTCTCGTTTAAGGAAATACCCTTTTGTTACATTGAGTAGTATGTTGATTTGGAGGAAACCATCTGGTCAAAGAATACATGTAAATATAAGTTATAAATTACTGTTGCAAGTTTATGCCATTTAGCTCACCTGTGGTACAAAGAGCAGGCAGTTAGTGGTCAGCGTGCAGATGAAGATGGACCCAGAGATCACACTGTATACCACGTTGGGCCAAGAGTAGAGGAGCCTGGACACGGGGACACTCAGAGCCACAGACAGAGTGACCAGGCAAACCGCAGCCATGATGGTGAGGGACTGGTTCACAGGAGGCCAGCTCACGTTGCTTGTTAGACCTGCTAAGTATGTCCCATACAGGAGCACACTGAACTGGGAGGGAGAGCGGAGGGCAAAGACCAGCTGAAAATGTGTGGTTTGGGCTGAATACATTTTATCCTCAATTTTCCAGACTATATTGGGGGAGGAGGTGGCCGGATATGACAAAAGTGCAGAAAATCTAAAGCATAATTTAAGCGTAACATTTGTCACTTAGGCTGTGCATACTGCACAATGTGCTGCACTTTTATAACAAAACATAAACTGTAAAAAACATGTAATGCATGTAACAAAGTGAAATACAGCCAATTCTGCACAAGGAAACTTGCGGCACTTCGAAGCCTCTATGAAAGAGAGACGGTCAGATGGAAGTTTAGAACTCTATTTTATGCATTATTCAAGTTATTTCCTCCAGAAAGCTAAACATTTAAATATTTATAATGTCATATATATTGTGCTTAAAATAGGTTTTCTGAATACTTGTGTTTTTTTTCCATTTTACGTAAAACCAAAAGACAATAAAGTCAAGGTTTGCTAAATCAAGGATGGACCGCAGCATAAAGTTAACCAAAAAAATTAAAAAAAAAAAAAAATTGTTGTCTGTTAGTTAGTTTTGCAACCTAAAGGTGACCTTGATATTAACTGCATGTTACTACCAAAAACAATAAAAAGAGTTGTGTGTGATGGTGATAGAAAGAATGTACACAGAGTAAGCAGTGAAAGCCCAGAACCTGTATATCAGCATCTGTGGTGTGTAATGACTTTTTTTTTTTTTTTTACCTTGAGCGCAGAAAGGAAGGCAATCCAAATGTCAGTGTAGACTGAGGAGCAGGACTCATGCTGGAACAGGGAGTAGGACACATCATGTTCTAGCACCTAGAACACAGCACAGAACATGCTAGAAGATAAATTGCATTCAACAGCAGTGGCTTGCAGCTGGTGTAACTGAGAAGCATCTGATGCTGCACTGTACCTGGACTGAAGCTCTGATGGACTTTGCACACTGAACTGGGTCACTCAGGCTCCAGGTGGTCAGAACCAGGATATCAGCCAGAATAAGCAGGGCCACAAGACCGATCAGATGGGTATCTTTGATTATCTGCGGTTGGATGACATGCCACCCATTAGTTCACACACTACATAATACAGCAGTTGTCTTATACTTGCAGGAATGTCATCTGTAAATGTCAGCTTACGATTCATTATAACAATTACAAATGGTTTATCTCACTTGTGGTGTGAAGAATTACTGTTGCTTCCCAAAGTCTTACTGTGGCCTTACCTCTTGAAGGCAAAAAAAATAATTGCTAACACATTATGTGTAATAGCATGATGAAATGATATACTTAAAATTACAAAAGTAAAAATGATTTCCAGAAATCTTTTTTTGGCAACATTAAATTCTATGATCTGACATAAATTCCAGTACTTCCAACCTAACAACCATTATCATGAAGCCATTTTTATCACTTAAAAGACATGCTTGCTTTTCATAATACTCATTAGATTGTTGCACCTTTAGGAAATGACTCTAGTTTCATCTCCACCTTTCGCTGTTCTCATTTCATATCTTCTTACTGGTGTGTGTGGCTCCTGTCACACAAGATTAACTATGTAATCCCAGAGAACCAAAGCACTGCTGGAGCTGCAGGATCTTCACAGGAGTCACTACTTCACGCTTTCTAACAGTGGAGGGACCAAACATGGATGCCCATGTAACCAAAGGGCTGCATTCATATGACTGCATTTATAACAATATGAAATCATATAAACAGCTGCCAATATTTTACACGGAATCAATATGCATCAAATTACATAATGTCTGCATGATTAAATGTGTGGAGAATTCTGGAATCTGTTACACAGACAAAAACTGTGGTGTCCTTAAAGTTCTGCCCCAGTGAGGTTTCTACCTCAACCATGGTGTTGTTTTCATGACACAAGCTATTCTATCCCATTTTTATTTTGGGCAGATGAATTTGAATACATTAAATGTGACTGTTACAGTCTTAAGTTCAGCAAATTCCAGTATGGTTTAAAAAAAATGTTTTTACTTATATGTTTTAACTGTCCTCACCTGAAGCTTAATCGTCTTATCAAAAATAAAGTTGAAATATATAACTGAAGTAAAATGTACCTGCTCACAATATTTTAAAGGGTAATAAGAATTAGACAAAATGCCACATGTATAGTTCTTGGAGAAGACAGAGGAACAAAGAAATGATGCTGCACCTACCACCCTCTTGTCAGGAACATGCTGAGTGAAGACCCTGTACAGCCTCCATGTTTTTCCAAGGATGGGCCCAAAAATTAGGGAGCTACCAATGCATAGGGTCCATATCCGGGCCTGCAAAACAGGGGCAGTAATGTCACTGTGTCCCACCACGCTCCAGGTCAGAACTCCTGAAAGGAGCTGGACATGTCAGCCTTCAACACCAGCTCATATGTTTCATCACGCAGGAGTATGAGGAGACAACAAAGAGACAGCCGTCCAGTGTGGAGCAGCTTTCCATGTTGCACAAGCAATTCATTAAGTCAACACCATTCAGCCCTGACAAATCGAAGGTGGACATGATGAAGCCTGTAATCTGTTTGACATTGTTGACATGCTCCCATAGCCCCATGCACTCCATGGACATGCAAGAGCTACATGCACAACCACTCAACTCATGAATCAATGGCATCACATGCGACAAGTGTGTGATTCATCGGCTTTTGTGGAAGCTACTTCTGTCGAGAAAAAAGGTCAGGTGGGTGAAAGACATTCCATTAGGATGACTGACAAATAGCTGGGATTCTCAACAACAGGAAATGTGCTGGCTTCAAAGCAGACCACTGAATCTGGCAAAAAAAAATTACATTATTGATGTCTTTTTAAAAACAGGGAATCAATAGTGCTGCATGGAGGCCAGATCTGACGTGCAGTACTTTGCTGATATGGTACCTTTCTTGGAACAGCCAGCTTTGGTTGGTGAGTCAGGTTGTTGTGATAAACAGGGAAAAAGGAAGTAGTGTAGCAGGTAGTAAAGTGGTAAAATACCAATACATGAAATGAAAAAGGGCAGATCACATCCTAGGATGAGCTCCACTACAGTACTGTAGAGCATGATGCTCAGCTTCTGCAGTTACCTTAGTAAAACATCGGGCTCTTTAAAATGAGAGAAAAAAATGGAAGCGTAAGGAAAAAATGCAGCTATGCACTGACACCTCACACTCCTCTGACAGCAGCAGTGAGACGAAGGCATTCCCTGCCCCCATACCCTCCACAACAGTGGTGACTAATTGCAGGATACATTCCTGGTTCCTGTGTCGCTGTACTGGATCTCCAGCCGACCTCCAACCAGCTGGTGACCTCCTGTGGCAACGGCCAAGTTTTAATTAGACACCAAGGCACATGGCGTGGTATCACGGACAGGGGCAGCAGGGAGCTGCGTGTGAGAATCTGTGCTGTTTCCACTAACAGTTTCATAAACTCAAGGGCCACTTTATTAAGTACACCTGACCATTTACATATACAACTCAGCCTGAATATGATTGTGACTCAGTATGTAAATCACACAGACATGGTCCGAAGGTCCAGTTACTGTTGGAAAGAACATTTGAATAAACCAGACATGATGTTTAAGTGTTCAGCATATCAGAAACAGCCAACCTTTGTGGATTTTTACACTCTACCGTGGAGATGACAGTTCTTTTACTTCACTACAATAGCCGGTACTGTCCTGCCTCTCAAGCCAATAGAACATCTTTGGAATGTGGTGGAATGTGGCATTAACGGAATCGATGTGCCATCAAAAAATCTGCAGAAATAGTAAAGCTGACAAGCCACTATGGAGAAAGAACCATGTGAAAATAAGCCTAGCGCCTACCTTGTTCCTGAATCCAAAATCCTATTGAATATGTGTACTTTTAAAGTGGCCAGTGAGTGTTAATAGCTACACTATAGACATCATTTACTCAGGTATAATAAATAACTGTCTGTAATAACTCAAGTACTGATAAAATATAAGAAGGCACTAATGTTCTGACACAAAAATCCTAATTTTCTTCCCATGCACTTCCCATATTTTTAACAGACCAAAAAAATTATACTAAAGACTAGCAAAAAAGGACAGCTATTTGTGCAGTATTAATTCCTTTAGAGTCTGAAAGTTTTTAGTTGACACTAGTGCTTTAAGTGGAAAAAAATAAGTGCCAGTGCTGAACTTACTGCCAAGTTAGCATGCATATTAGCTTCTACCTGCAAAATATAATGTACAGCAAACCCTTGGTATCCGAACTCCGTATTTCCGAATTTTTGCCCCGACAGCTCTTGAAGGTTAATAGTTAAATATCAGTATCTGAAACTTCTTCTTATCTGAAGCTTATCCATAAAAAAAAAAAAAAAAAAAAAAAAATCAACACATGAATACAAAATTCAAATTAAAAAAAAAACCAACAAATAAATGTACAGTGTACTCTAATAAAAAATACTATACGTCTTGCAATAAACTGGACTGTGCACTGTTACTAATGTATTCGAAGTGAAAGTTCCAAAAGCAAGTGCCAGTGCTGGGGTCTTACCGGCTGTTTCCGCTGCTTTTGCTTTGTCTGAATGCATTTGTGCTGCATCATATTTATTGCGTATTTCATTTTTTAAAAATAAACCTATTTATTTAAATTCTGATTGCTGTGTGAAACAGAGGGGGACGACGGGTTACTTTCACACGTCTTTATTCCCTCGATTCAACATGTCATAAGACTGAAGTGAGGCCGCAAACCTCGCACATCCTGTGTGTAACGCAGTCACTAACATGTGAAATGTGCTGTACTGTTCACACAGCACTACGGTATAAACCTGAACACTAATGACAACATTAAGTGTTTTCTAATGAGGTAACTGGTGTTTACAGTGTTTATCACACTGAAGTCATGGGTTCATAGTTATATAGGTGTTTGCCAAAGGGCAGGGAGCACGTTACTCAGTTATTAATTTTTCCCTTTTAAAAAATGGGAAATAAGTACTCGTCCGAAATTTCAGTATCTAACCGATTTTCAAAGACAAATTAGATTTGGACACCAAGGGATTACGATATTAAATTTTGATTTTCTGAAGTGAATAAAAGAAACTCAGAGATGCTGCTTATGTTCACAGTATATATTTCATTGACAAAGGAGACAAATTCTGAATGAACAGGAAAGCAGCACGTGAGCCAGTTTAATGTGTAACATGGTGCACCCTGTATAAGGGAATGTAGCTATGGGAACTGTTATGAATAAAGAACTGCAGCGGTCTTTTGCTGGGAGAGCAACTCAGCTACAGAATCTAGATGGATGGTGGTAGAAAGGAGCATCAGGAGCTTTTGAGAAATGCCGGTACACATGAAAAAGTTCCAGTTTCTCAAAGAGCAAAACACAGAAGTGCTGCTACTCTGCATCTCTGACCACCGCCCACTTGAATCACTGGTTTAAACAGTGATCTAGCAACTGCACACTCAACCCTGTAAAACTACTGGAATATTATGTCATTCTTCATCCACCTCAGTCCCTCAGTTGTTACCCTGTGAGTTGCAGATCATTCTGGAAAAACCATCTCCTTCTCTTTGCTCCTTCTTCAACCCATCAAACATTTGAACAGCCAAAGACCACCCCACCACAGCCACACCCATCTATCCTGTATTTCCCAATGCTCTCACTGCATTTTACTTTCATTGACTTATTATACTCAGATCATATTAAATTTATACTTATTTACATTACATTATCTACAAACCACTTTACTGTACCTTATTCTATGAATTTCACAGTACATATGACCAAGTGAATGCAAGATACTGTCCACCACCTAGTAGCCTCTATGTTGCACCTGAACCTGAACCTGAAAAGCTGAAGACCGATAAGTAGCGAGACAAAAGTAAACACAAACAAACAAAGATAAATGAATAAATCTAAAAGTAGCATAAATGTCCATTCGGAAAGTGGTTTTGGCTGAGCTCATGTCAACTGCCTGCACTATCTACAAGACGTGATTAGTTTTTGCATTTGGGGCACATTTTAAAATGTCACAATTTCTAGTTAAAAGGCTTCTAGTTGAGTCTCCAGTACTTCCTTCAAAAGTCACAGTAGGAGTCACATACAAGGCATTTCACAATAACTGGGCTTCACTGAACATTTTTTGGGAGCTACAAATTTGCTAAGATTTGCCAAGGGGTGTACTGCCCTTTTCTAATGAGTTCTTGTTATTTTATGTGAAGGAGTGGGCAGGACTGCAGAAAACTATGTTATCTAAATACTGAGCCATGTCTTGTAAAAAACTGTTCACATTGTCATACAAGCATCTTCAAGCCTTCAGACCGGTGTGTTTGTGAGTGTGTGCACACATTACAGCATGGCAGTTTGGGGGGGGGGGGGACTTAACAGTGCAAACACATTTTATTTGTGTTCTGCTTAAAGTCACATTTAGAATCAATGAGAAACTCACACAAAACGTTTGCAGATTTTTTGGGTCCAAATATCTCTGTGCACCTGTTTGTGGGCATGTGTGTATGTCTGTATGTGTGTATACCTGCAGTACAGTCTTAGGGCTGGTACCAGGCAGCAGGGCCTTGTCCTCAATGCTGAACAGGAAGCCGCTGCTGTAGGTCAGCACACTGCCACATAAGGTGAGGATATTCAGGTTGGGACTGGACATCTTGATGATCCTGAAGTGCAACAAGCAAACAGTCTGAACAGGCTGGAGTGGAACGAAAGACCCCAAAAGTGCAAATACTAATACTGCCAGTGTTGAGAATGAATTCACTGGGAGGAGGGTGTGAGTCCAATAAGAAGGAAAGTCACAATAAACCTAATATGAGAAATAATTATACTTTAGTCAACCTGTCAAATTATAGTGTGTGGGAAAAAAATGTGATGTTGGAATTAATTACTGTAGCTGTGAAGTATATGGAGAAATGTCATTCCTGTCAGTAGGTCAAGATTCCCACCAAGGCAGATTAGAAAAGCAGAGTAGAGTAATACGAGCAGCACGTGGCATTTTGGGCCTGTCAGATGGTGCAGAGGCCTGGTTGAGGCACCTGTTGTTCCTGCAGCGCAACGTAAAGGCCAGGAAGAGCAGGGCCAGCAGGATGCCGGAGGACAGCAGTGTCCACACCACAGCTTGCAGCACAGGGGATAGCGGCCTCAGTGGCGCCTCGCGGCTGCCCTGCATCACAGGACGCAGAAACACAAAACAGTTGGCGAGTCACATTCACACTAAGCACAGCCCGTAATCCTGTGTCTGAGCCCTGACCCCAACATACAGTATACCCGACAGGATCAGAAAATCCCATCCTACCTCATACTGTACATTAAATATCACTTTAGTTCACAAATATGAAGAATGTCTCAGTCAGCTATGGTCCTGATACTCTGTCGATTTCAAAAAACTAAGTAGCTGTTTGCTGCAAACTGTCTTGTTTATTTAACCTTGTTATCTTATGATGCTATACCAAATAGTTGAAATTTCAAAGAAACACTAGTAACTGTACCTTAAAACACAGACTGAAAGAACATGGTAAACATGAGGACAGTTTCAAGAATTGTATGCTGCAGCAGCAGGTTTTCAAAATAAAAGACGTTTCAGGCTCCAGGTAAATTGTTTATGTGCTTTTTCTGTGCTGTAAACATAGCGGTTGTTTAGAAAAGTTATACTCCTGATGGTGTTTGTCTTCAACTGTGGGAATGTGCAGATAATCAATAACTGCTGTGGCTGAAAGAGACATGATGCATGTGAGCATTATTTGCTAACCCTCTGGGGACATGTTTAAGAAAAATAGAATTGCTATAGAGGTCTGTAAACTAAACCGGCAAAAAAAAAGTTTGGTAACAATTATCATCTATTTTCAGTTTTTGATGGGATATTATAAGGAATGCAATGAAATGAGAGTCAACCCATGTCCCTACAATTATGCATCAACATAACCTTGTGTTTATATACTGTGTATGTGTATCAGATGAAGAGCGTGTATGTTTACTGTGGTCAGGGCACAAAGATGCTGAAGGACCCCCAAGGCCTCCTGGCTACTGATCCAGGGGTCAACCAGACATTCGCTGGAGCCACAATCCACACTGCAGTTCGGGCCTGGGTCCATGGCAGACCCCTGGGGGCTGGCCTGGTCCCACACGCTCATCCCAGCATGGAGGACCCCCTTTTACATAGCTGCAGATAATGGAGAATAGAACATATCCAGGACAAATCACAGCATCACACAGTCATAAAATCAACAACCAGTTTTACACTTTTACTGATGGAGAAACATACATCTTTCAATACTTCAACATGTGCAATATCTGAGAGGAGCAGAGACACAGTTCCCACCAGAGTATACCAAGGTGTAGTCAGCTGTTTCTGTCAGTTTCAGTGGATAGTTACCTCAACGGGGGTCCTCCTCTTCTGGGAACGTGTGCAGTGATTTCTCTCACACAAACCCCGTTCACCACAAGAGGGAGGTCTTGCTAGTACTACAACTTCACAGCACTGTGCACCCAAATTCTAACCTTTGTAAGGGTTTCACTGGCAGCAGTATTAAGTGCACTTGTTTCAGAAAGTTTTCAGCAGTGTACAGTGTTACAAAATATCAAAATATTAAATATTAAAAATGATGTGACATGATATAAAGTACCAACATAATGAATATAACATAGGTCTGGGACTACAAAAAAAAAAAACACATTTTTAAGCAGTATAGATAAACACATATTTACTGTCCGGCTCTCATATTTGTGTTTTTTCACCATTTAGAAATAAATTACAGTATGATCCACTGGTTATGTTTCTCATAGATTCCCTTTTACATATGAATAACAGGTATTAGATTCTGTTTCATGATGGACGAAATATGTGGTTAAACATACATATCGCAATTCTCTAAAAATAGAAAACAAGTAGAAAATATTATTTCGTGTTTGTGTCATTTAATCGTTTCGGGTTAAAAAGAAGTCACGCAGTTTATGCACAGAAAATATGACACAAGATTCAGCGGCATGCTGTGATGCGCAGTGCCACGCTAGGGGCATTTCGGATTCTGGGACATACAAATAAATTAAATTATGTAAGCAATGTGAGAATGAAATTAATCTCGTAATGCATAAAACTAATTTTCATTCTGGCAAGTATGTGTATAATTAAGTCATCTTCCACAATTAGATCAGAATTAAAACTTAAATTAGTGCCCAGGAATACAGCTATGATCATGACAGTTTAGTTTTGAACAGTTGGTTTAAAAAAAAAAGTTTCTCTTTATCATTTTATGCCACAGGCTGCAATCGTTCGGCTCAGTTTTACAGCTTCCTATCCACGGGACCAGATGAGCATGTTATTTCCTCTCTGCAAGTGGGCCTTTCATTTTGATTCGCTATGTTTTTTTATGTAGAAGAACATTTAGACTGTCAGAGAAATCACACGCACAGGCCACCCATGTGCCCGGCGAAAAACAAGAACCAACTCAGGCTTGTCATTGTGGGACATCTTTTAAGTCACAAAAATACATTTAAAAGCCATATTATGCACCCTGTTATTCAGTAAGCTCCTCTGTGCTTAATAACTGAGATATAATAAGCTTGGGCACTTTGTTTCCATTAAAAATGTCATAATGACTTCAACTAAACTAAGGCTTTCATTTCCACAGGATTGGTTGTATGAAGTCTGGGATAAGTGTCAAATCCTGAAAATTAGAGTGGAGGGATCACTGGGAAGGTCATGCAGCTCATAGAGACGGGTTTACTAAGAAAACCCTTGAGGACTTGACCCCACGACGGGGGATGCAAAGCAGGTACCGAACACCAGGGCAACTGTGACAAACAAAGATGCCGAAACTTGTTCTCGTTTACAGTGTCCTTCTAAAACATGAAACCGCTTCAAGTCCTAAACTGAAATACTCTAAGGATTCAAGGATCTTGTCTTGTGAGAGACAACAATCCACAATTATAGATAATTACAGATTATGGTTATAGACAGTTGTAGAATTACTGTAATTTAAAAATGAATTTTAAAACTATCGGTGCAAACGAACGTACATAACGTTACGGTCGCTTACACTGAGATTATGTTAAATTACATTTCAAAACAACACATGGCAGAAAGCTAGTCAGTGCATTCAGAGCTACATTTGACGGGGAAAAGAATCATTGCTGTATTCGCCTCCTTGTCAGTCTTGAGCTGTGTTACAGCTGCTGGTGGAGTTTTGTGGAATTTTGTTCAGTTTTGTGTAGTAATTATTAGGTGTGTCTGTTTTCCTTTCTTCACAATCCTCAGAGACTCATCTTACTTCCTTGCGTGTTCATAGCTGCAGGCAGGAAAGATTTAACGCTGTGCTCTCAGAGACGGGCGCCAAAATATCACGTAAACAAACAATAACAATATAAGAGAGCTATGTTAAAACTACGGTACATGTCAAAATACGGCCCCTCATCCACAGCAATCCACTTTTTTCAGTCTCTATATAAACGTACGTGTCGCCACTCACAAAAGCAGCTTTTCGAGGGCCGAGTCTTCACTTTTTCCTCTTAATCTTTTCTTTTTCTTGAAGTAAAGGTAAGTAGAAGGGGACAAGCAGCAGCGAGCACCTAGCGGATCAAACTGACTACATTCCTCTTCTCATCATAATCCCCCCAGCAATGTACCCTAAACCTATGTGACGTGAGAGTGTAACTTACTGGTTTACCCCCTTCCGACCGCGTTCATGAAGTATTAAAGACGAATGTGGGCTTTGTCAGCGATAGAGTTTCACTAGCAGGACTTCAATTACACATATAATCTCATGTATAAGCCACTGTACTGTCTGCACTTTGTTTTTATTTTATTAAATGCCACTGTCAGATAGAATTGTTTACATACACAAGTAGTGAATGTACAATATATGTTTATACGTGTATATGTAATTTTGTCTGACACACATAATAAAAACAAGGTGCAACAGTGTAAGTACTACATTGGGTTAATGCAGTTAACTGAGAAAATGGTTTTTCTTTTGCATTATTATTATTATTATTATTATTATTATTAGCTATCGCCTTAGTCGCAGAGCATGTGCAATGGTAGATTAGTAAGAAACATTTCTCGAACATAATAATACTACAAATACCATCTTTTTACTCTTAAGCTCTTAAAACATGTTAATCCCACATTCATTCTCTCAAACGTTTTTCAGTTTTATTAAATGTACGTTTACATACATTTGCACCGAATTTATGTATATATACAGTTTTACCGAAAGTGCAGCGCGGTACCTGCACGAGCGAAACAGACGTTTTTTTTTTTTTTTTCTTCATTATTTTAGCGGGACGAGCAGAGAGACGGTTCTTACCAGGCGGTGGGCGTCAGCGGGGTCCCTCAGGCCACGAGCCCGGCTCCTCTCCTCCGCCCCGACTTCATACTGTCCGTCCGCGCGGGAGACGGAGCGACAGGAGCTGCACTGAGAACCGGCTCGGCGGCAGGAGCACGACTACAACGACAACGACGACGACGACGAGAAGGAGGAGGAGGAGGAGGAGGAGGACGGAGCCAAATCCCCTCTGTGGGGAGCGGTGGGAAATTTAGCGAGGTCACGGCAGAAACGCAGCATCCATCCCGTCTGCGTGGAAGTTCCACCTGGGGCAAAAAGACTGTTTTCACACGAAACAAAATGACGTCGACAAAACCGGGCCTCAGGCATTCGGGCGAGTTGTGCTGTCTGGCAAAATGACTTAGGTGAGTCGGAAGATGTTTCTCTCAGCGGTGTCCTTATAAACAAATTGAGAAAATGTCGAACCGGAGGGTGTCTTTGTTTCACGGCACTAAGTCTGTTTGTTTCAACACCATTTGAAGTGAGTTATAAAGACGAAGAGCCAGTTTCAGGTGGGACCGCAGTTCATCTCCATTCTCCTCATACACTTTCCTACAAACTGTGGCAACATTCTTATCCTCTAGTAAAAAATGTCATGAATATACAATGTGCTGAAAAACATACATGTATACAGTACTGTGAATTTTACAGAAAAAAGGATTGAATAAGGCGGTGGATCCGAGGGCCGATGGCGGGGGACTTCGACGCCTTCATGGAAATAAAACTGGAGACGGTGGGGCGGTTTTTTCCAAAGTGTAAAGTATTACATTTGTTTAAAGTTTTATCCAGCAATTAAGTTATTTTCTTTTTAAAAGTTACATACTTATATTCGCCGTATATTTTATTCAAATATATTTTATTTTTTTTCTTCCAATACTTTTCCAATGGTCAGTAAAATCCGAAATCCCTAAAATCGAGACGGGCTGGATTTGTTTTAAAGTGACCTCAGCTCTATCGTTCACATTTCATTTCTTGCTCAAAGTTTGAATGTGTTCGTAGTAATAATAACCTCACTGAGTTTCATTGTATGCAGTTTAATAAAGCTTTACAATTATGGTGTGACCGTACAGCAAAATTTAGATCGCTGGTCTTCTGCCATGTTGTGGTCAGTAATACTATCAACAACGCTTGTTTTCAAGTCAAATGTTTGTGTAGCTGCAAAAACTGACTTTGCCCATATAGTCAGAGGTGTTCGAGCAAAACAAACTACAGTTGCACCGTCCAGCACCGCGGGGGGTGAATAGGGTTGTGTGTCAGGGCTCTTCATATGAGGGGGGTCCTCTAGGGCAACAAACACAGTGAGGGCGTAACCTTCGGCACAATAACATGACAGCAAAACAACTCGCAGTCAGATGTCAGTGGAAACACAAATACACATATTTTTCAAAGCTGCTCCATCATGGAGGTGACAGAGATAGGGAACATTTTTTTCCATATTTCAACATTTTTCCATATTTTGGCTGATGATGCATGTCTGGTTATGTTAGTGAGAATCTTTAAACACCACTGACAGGCATAACGCATCATGATATTACAGCATAAAGGAAAGGTAGCAATTATATATAATTGTATCATCGCATTTCCTCTTGGTTTTAATGTATAGCATTAGTTTTTTATTAAGCATCTGCATCATTTTTATATGGTTTAATACGTCATTACTATTTACCATTAGCACTTGCTGGGCTTGTTAGCTGACATCTGTTGTTCCCAGACTTGTTCATCTCCTCATGTGAAAATGTCTGTATATCCCAGCCTTTTGTCGCTAAGACAATAATGTATATGACGGTGAGATAGGAAATATTTAAAATGATGCAAAGACATATGAAGTTAAATAGCAATAATGAATTATGCGGTTGCTTTAAAGGAGGTCAGACAGTAGCTACAATCTTAATGAGTTTTTTTAATATGACATGGAAAAGATTGTCAAAAAGTAGAATGAAGAGAGCAATGCGATGAAAGCGACACTATAAAGGAGCAGAAAGTATTTTTGAAGTCAGATGCTTGGGAAAAGTGATACATAGCAAAGTTATAGAATAACTGATAATGATACAAAACATCCTGGCGAAATATTGCATCAAATTCAGTTACCCAAACACTTGCTTGAAGCTGGTAGTCATGACAACAATTGGACAAATCCTGGACATCTGAAACATTGAAAAAAGTACTGTAGTTTCATGAGTCAATTTTGTTCTTTTCTAAGTTTGGACAGTTGTAAGTTTGGGAATGACCAAAGAATTCCCTTAACCCACAATATCTGTGGCCAGATGTGATACCTAAAGGCAGATCTGCAGTTGCGTGGCCAGACATCTTATGAGTGTTGCTGGGGCTGATGACGATTCTTTTTGCTGGTATAAAAGCAAAGAAGAAAAAAGCAAAACGGTGATCTGCATGGTTCAAACACGTTTTCCTCGGCATGTTTCTATAGTTCAAGTGGGCAACATCCCAGGAAACACTTCAACAAATGTAGAATGTATTTATCTCTAAGCAGAGGCATTCTTTCTGGAAGAGTGGTCCAATATTTTAGTCAAAGCTTCACTGTGAGCTTTCTAAGAATGTCTGAAGATGTTCAGAAAGTGAACTGTGGCCCTCTCCTTGTTGCTGACTCCATACTGTAGTCATGCTAAGTTCCTTCTGCCACTCATTTGTCTGTGAACCAGCAGATGTCAGTGTTTGCTGACAGCATTAAGTAACCTGGACAAGGAGAAGAGGTGTTTTTAGTGATTGGTGTTCACTGACACACAAACGTGCCAAGTCATTACGACGTCGACATAACAAACAGGGAGCCTTAGGCTTTAATCCAAGGTGAATGAATGTTTTCTATTGGAAAGTACTAGTTTCCCAAGCGTTAACGTTTCATGTTTCATCCTCCGTTCTGTTGTGCCGGTGCTTTCTGCATATCTCATGAGAAAATTAAGTTTGCATGCATTCTTTCTTAGTGCAGCGGTCATTTATGGCTTTTCCATCGCTGGTACCTGGGATTAAGTTTACATTGAAACAGGTGTAATGCATGTAGACTCTAGTTTCAAGGCAATAAATATTTCACAAGGGACCAAAATATTTAACTCTTTACAATGACTGAGTGAGTCATGAGTTTTGGTGCAGCAACCAAAATGCTTTGATTATATGCAAATCCATCTGTTCATCTTCAAACAACATCATTTTTCTTTGCTTTAGAAAATAAATGGCAGAATTGTAATGGGTATAAACAAGAAAACTTGACTTAATGCTTCTAATTGCTTCAGCTGACAACAGTGGATCACAAACCATTAATTTTTGCTCTTAAAGGATGGAAAAAGAACTCCTGTCTTATGATAAAACATTCTCTCCATTTGCACCTCAGTTAATCACTTTTACTGTTATTCAGCTGACTTTGGTCTCAAATTTACCACTCAAACAACCACTCATATAAAAGACTTTTTTGGGGAGCTTAATGTGGACTGAATGATTCTTGGGTGGAACCTTGAATCCATATGACGTTCCCAGGCATTCAGTGGTAGAGGTGCTGTGTGGCTGCGCTTTCCCTTTAGTAGCTGTGTACTCACAAAAGCCGGTAGGACTTGGACCTGCAAAAGTTTTGGACACAAGGTCCACAAACCTGCTCACCTTTTCCATTATCTTATGCAAACAAGCCTGTTGATGGCGGAAATGAAGATATAACTTGTCAGCTATTAAATTCGCTTAATGTTTGCAATCGTTGTTTGCAGAAGAACAATGGATGCTTCAAATATGTGCTGAAAGTTCCTGTCTAATATGGGACAAAATGTAAAAAAAAGGGTTATCTGTGTGGTATTTTAAAGAATATAAAAGACAGTATTTTCTAACCAAGTTTGTGTGTTTGCCCTACAATGGCCTGTTGTCTGGTCTGAGGGGTTTCCGGTCTTGCACTCTGTGGTTCCCAGGACGGCCTCCAGACCACCGCAGTCCTGCACAGGATAAGCAGTTTATGAAAAATGATGAATGGGTGGCGATATTTGCAAACCTATTAATAGCTAATTTTATTTGTAATTTTAAACCTCACGGTTATGTATTTGTAACAGGTAGAAATGCCAGTCAAGTACAGATGTCCATTCAGTATTTGAACATATGGCTTTAGCTGGGGTCTGCCAGTGGGCAGCAGGTAGTGTTGTGCTTGGGGAAACAACCTACAACCTGAAGGAGGCCAGTTCAAGCTCTGCACCCACCACTGTTGTAGCACCGCTGAGCAAAGCTCTTCCGCTGAATTGCTCTGTGCTGTAGAAGTGGGTAAAGCCTCCAAACTTCTTTGTATAAAAGTGTCAGCTAACCAGTGAATCTCTAGATCTGTGAAGCTTAATCTCTGTTTGTTCTTTATGGACAGCTTTGTTTCTCAACCCACAGACTTGAAGTTTAGCACCCAGGTACTTTTCACCGTAAGGGAGGTGTTTGTGTAGCCAAACTCTCTCTCACACACACAAACACACACATTAGTGACGTGTGCCAGCAGGCAGTTCCAAGGCAATTTGTCAGTAGGACAAGAAAATGGAAACAGAACAGGCTAAGAGGGAGGGGTGACAAGGTGCAGGCTGCAGAACAGACAAAACTGTTGTTAGAGAAGGTGATGGGGGGCTTGAGAGATGGAAAACCACCATCATCAGCACCATGATGCTCAGGAGCCAGTAGCTTTAACATTTGTGCAAATAGAAATAATTTGTACAACTTGTATACAGTGAAAGTGCCATAATTAATAAGAATTTATACATGACACACAGGGTGCTATACACATTAGCGACATGAAGACAATAAAGTCTGGTGATATATATTTTCTTGTTACTTTTTCCTTTCCATTTGACTATGACCATGTATGTCACTCTGCAGCATCTGCCTGTTTGACAGCATTAATACTTATGTACTAAATGCAGCCACTTTATGGTTAATAGAGTTTGGTGATGTATAATGTATTATTTCTTTTTTCCTTTCCACTTTCCAACCCAGGCAATGACAGATAACTCAGCTAGTTACAAAAAAAAAAAAAAAAAAAAACTGTGAGGAATGAAATCTCTGTTGCCCTGCTGAGGTCTGCACCAAAATGCCAGTACAGAGCTCAGGACCTCGATTCAAACAAAGCTCCTGACGTCACAGGCAGAAGGAAGCGTCACACCCCATTCCCGCCTGGTGCCAGAGTGGCGTGTCCCAACAACCTTACAGGTAAACCCAGCCAGAATTGCACAGGGCAATAAGAGCTTTATGTTCATAGCGATGAGTCGGCCCTCGGTGTATTGAGAACACGCCGCGCTGGGGTGACTTGGAAAGGTCAGCTGGGCCATCTGGGATAAAGGCTTTATTGTGCAGCTGCCTTCTCATAACCTTCGCTCTTCTACTTTACCACTGTGAAGATGAGCTAGTGCCCTTCATTCCCTTATCTTTTACCGTACACATTCTAGTTGGCATAGATTGTAATTTACTGCTTTGTACTACATTCTACATTATGTGACATGATATTGAATTTATGGTTATGAATTTATGCTCTTTATCAACTGAGAGAGAGCATGATAATAGAGAGAAATCTATGTTCATGCTGACTTCAGACTTCGAACATGATTGTTTGCAGTGGCTTAACATAATTTTAAAATCAATTCTGCAACTCCTATCTGATTGACGTGAGAATTTAGTTACATTTAGCAGCAGATGTACTTGGTATGAAGTGTTTATGTTCTGTTAGCTTAAAATTACTGAAGTAAAAGTCCAAGCATTTACTGGCAGGAGCAGAATCTGAACCAGAACCTTCAGGTTGTAACTGCTCCTGAACAGTGAACTGTCCCATAATAAGAAAACACAACGTAATACAACTCAAATAATGGAGAAATGAAAAAGCCAGACAGTTTAATGGTAAAAATCCAAAGAAATCAAAAAAACTTGTCAGTTAATCTTGCATGAGCTTGTTTTACTCCTCATCCATCTATCTGTCTATCTATCTATCTATCTATCTATCCAGCCATTTTCATTAAGAGCTTATCCCGAGGGGGGCCCCGAGGGGGGCGGTGCTTGGTCTACACAGCAGGATAATTATGTAGCCAGAGCTTGTAGCCTATTAGCAGCAGTTAGTGAATATTTAGCAGAAGAGGTAAACAACAGAGGGAACTTGTCACGACATCTTTATGGTGAGTGTAATTGTTATGTGGAAAAATCCAGATGTAACCACGCTGCAGTCTGAACCAACCAGCTTTACTTCGGTAAGGCAAGTTTGTTTCAGTCTGGGCTTCACTTCAGCCCTATTGGACAATTAATCTTATTAAGGAATTGTTTTAAACCCCTTTCAGTTGAATTCAGTTGGTTGTTTGACTTTGTTTGGTGGTGTCTCGGTGGGGTGGGCTAAAATTTACTTAGATGGTGTGTTTGCAGTTCTGTCTAAACCTGGTTTAGGGGTCATGTTTGGGGTCTCAGGACTGACCGGGTTGCATCCTTTGTCTCCAAAATCCTGCCAGGAAGTCGGGTGGGACAACTTCTTCAGATACCTGTGTCAGCTGATCACTTTAAATGTACCTAACCCTCGGCCTGCTTTGCTACTGGTGGTTACTGTTCTACTGCGTATAACACTTGTTACCCAGATATTGGGGAACTGGATTTTCTGCCATCTTCGCATTGGTGGGGGGTCCCCCGCTAACAAGTTGTACTGTGTTAATCTCCCGGTTGTGCGGTTTAACTAAATAATAAATTAGAATGGTGGTTAGGCTTGTTGTTGTTTCTTCTTTGACAAAATTCTTCCACAGCCCAAAAGACAGGACATACAACAGCAAACAGACAGGATGACAACACACACACCAGCTGAGTCGATAAGTAGATAGAAATCAACACGAGTAAAAAAATAGATGAGAAGCAGAGTAGATGAATAAATGAGAAGATGATTGGTGCAAAGTGGTTATGATACAGGTGGTCGGAGGTGGTAATCACTCCCTGCACTCTCTGGAATTCGGACAACCTGCTGAATATATTGCCAGATAAATTTACAAAATGACTCCTCAGATTTGTTTACGTTATTAAAGACCGTTTGTCATCACAGTCCTTTTTGGAGTCTTTTAATTTATGGAATTAGGTAACACTTTTAATAACTGCTTGTCCTGGTTAGGGTTGTGGAATCACTGGGCACCAGTATAGCACGGTGGCCACACATACACACACGAAGGAATTTACACTCGCCAATTAGCTCGAAACACGCCTTTGGACTGTGGCAGGAACCCAGATGACTTGGGGAGGGTCAACACAGGGAGATAGAGAACATAAAAGCTGCAGAGACCCAGCTGAATTCAAACCTACAACTAAACAGCCTGGGGACTGCGAGGTGGCAGCACCACTTGCTGTGCCACATGAAGAAATGTCCACAGCAAAAGGGATTTGAACCTGGGTCCTTTGAGGGCAAAGATGGTACTCTAACCACTGCACCATCTGCCCACAATTTTTGCTGGAAATTTACATATGAAAAGGAGGAAATGTGACTCCTTACTGCCTGCATCTCATTAACTGTCCATTTTCCTCTCACTTGTTCCTCAAAGGTCCACGTTCGGGTTCCGATTGGAGTCTTATTTTTCCACTCACTCATTTTATGCCTTTTTCACCTGTGACTGATCGTTTTCTGACCATGAACTCTAAGGCAGAGAAGGAACTGCCAGCACCTGCATCTCGTCTCTGACATGGTAACGTTTCTCAGCCTCTCTTATCGTGACTGAACCCTGGATCCTCCTTGTCGGTTCTGAAATAACTGGTATTTATTTTCTCTTTAATAACATAAAGCTGCTGTTCTAGGGCAGATTAGGAACTACTTGTTCTGGTGGCTAATTTTATTTTCTGGACCTTAGCACTGCTCTACTTGGATATTCCAGATAAACAGCCATTATCTGCTCTGCCTCATTATTTCATTACCAAAACTAGAGAGGACTAACAGTCCATGTTCTTAACGCATTAATTTATAATTGATGAAATTCCTCATGATGACGATCATATACCTGGGAGCAAAGGTATTTCTGAGGAGAGCAGGTTCTAGAACCAGACTTACTGCACTAGAGGCCCAAAATCCTAGTCAAATGCCTAATCAAACTCAAGTCTTGTCTCTAGGGGATGATGTCATTGCCTGCGAAGAACCTGTGGACCAAATGCCAACTCATCACCGTCCAAAAGGAGCCCCCCTTCCTCCAACAGAGCTTCTCGGGCACATCAATACTTTTGTTTGCCAGATAGCTGGACTGTGCAGAAAAGGAGAATTCAGGCAGCATACAGTGCGCTACATTCAGCGGAGCTGGACGAAGGTCCGGTCGGCGGCAGCGGGGCGTCTGATCGAGACACTCGGCTCTGCGGAGGTGAAGAGCGCCAAACGGAGGTCAGTCAAACCACAGAACGTACAAAAAACTCTGTCCTTCAAACTTATCAAAGACTCGGGCACCCTGCTCAGGCCAGTGAAAAGGAGAGGGAGGAGGAGAGATGGATTTTGTCAGCAGGGTTTGGCAAAACCCTCTATCGTTAAACAAAACCAGCGACTCAAAAGACAACTAGAGAGAAATACACGGGGCCTTTTGTTTTGAGGTGAAAAGAGGTGCTTTGTATTCAGTCTGCGTGATGCAATCGCCTTCATATGCAAATGTGAATATCGGTCCGTGGGGGTCTGGTGTCGCTCACTGTGCCGCTTCCCCAAAATTAGCGCGATAAAATGTCATACTTCTAGTTAAATTACTGTTCATTTCGGAGAGTTTGCTCCAGGGCAACGTCCGGTGACAGGTTTCGGTACCAAAACGCTCACTGTAAATGTGAGTTTGTAAAGCAGCCTTTTGTTATTGTGTGATATCGAATTGGGTCGAGGGCTTTGAGCCGGGGGAGTACAGGAGGAGCCGGTACTCGAACCCACGTCCTTCAGGGGCAGTGAAGGCTGTGACCTTTAAGTAAAAAGATGCCTTTTCTCTTACCCCGTATAGCTGTGCAACAACATTAAACAGGGTCACTTCCTGGCCGAAAGTGGGAAAACCGGGCATCTGAACGTTGTTACGACAGTTGGCTGCAGGGGAGGGGAAGGGCGACACGGACGGTGGGCTGTCCTTTGCCACTGATAAGCTCACGCACTGTAGAAGTAAGTGCTCTGCAGCCACAGGTGAGCAGTTCTCCAGTAAAAAAGTGGTTCACTTGGGTAGATATTTACAGTTTATCAAACCCAGGATTCATCCAGTTGATGGGATTATCAGGAACATTAATTACAGCCCCATTCAACACGATTTAGGAGATGCGGCAAACATAGAAGCGATACAAGAAAAGCCAGGTAACGTGAGGGATTGTGAACGTGAGTCAGCTCTGCTGCTCACCTTTCCGAATGAAACGTCCTTGTTAAACTCACAAAGACCGACAACAAACTGGAGAGAACTCTGCTGTCCTCCATTTTATTGTGATTCAATAGTGTTAAACAATAACACAACAGTTGCATCCCAACTGGAAACGTAAACCTTATGAGGTTTAACCTACGCTGTGGAAACACAAGTGCAGTAATGTGGTCAAACAGTCATAGATCTGTGCAGAAAAAAATCAGCTCCCAAGCGTGTCTGTCTCATCTCAAATGGCCTCGAGAGCAACACAGTGCGAGAAAAACTGGTATAACTACTACACCATCCAACGGAATATCCTGACCATGATGTCAGAAAAGTCCAAATTTAGGCAGAAAAATGCTTCCCCCCCCCCCTTTCATAGTGTATTTCATAAAGGAACTTTAACAGGACAGTAATGCACAATAACATGTGACAGACACTGTAACAGAACCAAACAGCAGTTCACCAGTCCTAAGCACATCCACATTTTCCTGCAGTTATTGTAAAGTAGACTTGGAGGGGGGTGGGTCTGGGACGCCAGGCCTCGCTGCTGAGCCATCCGGAGGTGTTGTGGGCCCAAGTCAGCGGAACGCCGATGAAGGATGGTGCCTACCTGATGACCCCGGTGAAGAGCTTACAAGGTGGCATGTTAGGGTATATAGTGTTACGGTTGGAGGGGAGTAAGATGGGTAGGGTAGGGCTCTATGCTTCATCCCAGTGGGTAAGTGCAGGATATGTCAACTTACCCTGTATATTCGTAATTAAAAAAAAAAAACCTGCAAACACTTGATTTGGTGGCGAGAAGAAGCACAACAGCAGCTGCCTTCTGATCCAAATGTTGCTGAAGGGCAAAAAAAATTGGACAAACATGAAGGAGCCTGGATTTGGGAGCTACAGGCCAGTTAACAGGTACGTTAACCTGTCAGATGCGTCACCCCGCACAACGGCGACCGACATGGATTAACAGAACTACAATCAAACAGGTGTAATAAAACTGGATTTCCACTGTTAAGGAACTAATACTCTTTAAATCAAACGATGCGACGTTCCAAGTGTCGTCCAAATTGCGAATCTAATGTTATACAAATGTGTGTTCTTCATAAAACTGTGTATCCAACTGTGCTTAAGATGCACAAACCTGCTCAAAAAAAGATATAAATGGCAGCAGTGAAAATTGACAGTTCACCCAAACTGTATTTTAATGGTTCTACATGGCATTTTGTAACAAACATTCTCTCCCTGACATTTTATAAGACAATAAATTGGTTTTTCACACCGTTTTCCTAGAACTGAGAGCCTGAATGAGAAAAACAAACTCCTTCATAAGAAGTCGCCCTCCCGTTTCTCATCGCTCGAGTGCGTAGGCGAGTGGGGCTGTAGGAAATCCCAGTACCTCACTACTTCAAATGGGAAGTTCTTTATGCAGAAGCTCCTCGTCGGTCTCCTACCCCAGCAGCACCCTCTGCAACCTGTCAACAGGCACGCTGTTCTCCTCCTCCGAGTCGGCGTCGCTCTGCGGAGCGGAGCTGCAGGGGGACGAGCACTCGGGGGAGCATAGGTAGTGCATGAGGGGCAGCCGGTACTTTCCGCAGAAGTCCACAAACTTGATGTGCCGCACGCACGAGTCGAAATACACCCCTGGGAAGAGGGCACAGGAGACGGACGCTGACGCACGGAAAGAAGAAACATAAACACACCTGCATGCTCTCACATGTGCATGCACACACACAAAGGTGCTCACGCCTGTCTTACCTGCACACTTGGGGTTCGGACATTTGCTTGCCATATTTAGGTAGTTCACCAGATGGGCGGGAACGTTCTGGGGCGAGTAGGATAGGTTTCGGGATTTTATGGAGCGCCCAGCCAGTTCCAGTAAAGAAGGTGGGTCGTAGGTCATGTCCCTGATGAAGCGCACGACCAGCGGGTTGCCACGGAGACTGAGCTCCTGCAGGTGTACCAGGCTGAGGATCTCGCGAGGCAGGTAGGAGAGCAGGTTGTTGTGCAGACTCAGAGAGCGCAGAGAGTGAAGCCTGGAAAAGAGGAGGCGTCACTCTTCAGTCCGGAAGTGAGAGTCTAGCGAGACGTTACGTCGTTGACTACCAGCAGTCACTACCATAAAGTGATGCAAAACAGAAGGAAAGTTAAATCATGATGGTTTAAAAATTACTATAGTAAAGCTGGCTAAAAATAAAAAACAACAGGAACCTTAATGATCTCAGTTCATGCAGGTGAACTAAGGAATGTCACATCACCTGTTGAGCTGTGGCGGGACGCTCTGGATGCGGTTGTCGCACAAACCCAGGTACCGGAGGTATGGCAAGTTGGCCAGCTCAGGAGGGATGGAAGAGATGAGGTTCCCCCCCAGATAAAGAAACTCCAGACTGCATGGAACAAGAAAGAACGCAAATGTACAGCACTGATCAGCACAACTAACCTCTAGTACCTCAAGATCCTCTAGTTCCCACATGTGAGGAACCTACCCTGAACTCCTCTGGTTGCCATGTGTGAGGAACCTACCCTAAGCTGCTCTAGTCAAAATGACGCAGCTCTACAAACTGGTAAATAACAGTTTAGTGCACACACCTCATATTGTAAGTCCCTCTGGAGAAAAGTAGTATCTATAGCAACAAACAACATAAGGCACCATTTGGTTATGACTTGAACAACTCCTTGAACTACTCTGCAATCTGCATACCGTTACCTACAATGCCATCACCCTTAAAGAAGAATTGGAAATGCTACGTGTACAGCAGTCTGTCACAGGATCCCAACATTGTTCACCACCACCTTAGTTGGATGTAAAATGCTTGTGGAGCACAAGGTTCACTTTGGTGTCACTGTGCAGATCATACAGATGCAAAAACGGACAAAATGTAGTTTCTCCGGGACGACTGTTTAGCGTGCTGTAGTGCACAGACAGCATGACAACACACAGTCCTCGTGGGAACTCAAACAATTACTGTAGTATGTGGCATATAAATACACAATTTAAGACAGTACAGATCGACCAAAGCTTACTTTTTATCTATGTAGTGTTTCATGTGTGGAAAGAGAAAAAGATAACAGGTTGCTGACAATAATAGAAAGAATAACGTGAAACGATCTGGACAGCAGACTGGCAGTCGGTCCTCCTTCTCAAAGACACGGCCACCATTTTGTGCCTCAGCTTCTCGGATTTCCCCGCTCTCCTTTATCCACGTTCAATGGCTCATTCTGCTCTTCTCTCCAGACATCTGCAGGCTGAGTAAGCGCTGCTGCCAATGCAGGCAGTGGGCCGACAGTAATGCGATCCCACTTTGCTACGCTCCTGCGGGGAGACGCTTCCACATTACTGCAACTCTGAAGACACAAGAAGCTCCAGCACAGGGTCCCCAGTTGCGTTTGTCTGGCACCGTGGCAACAAAAGCTCATCTCTCTTAACATTTCTTAGCCATGAGTGAAGAACAGGGCACATGTTGGATATTCACTTATCTCTCCCCAAACAATAAATGTGCACCTGTGCATTTGCTCAATAGTGCTCTGATGAACCACCCTTACAGACCATGCGATCCAGATACCCTGGTAACCAGCTAAACGTGACATTTTGCCAATTGACAAAAATTGTTTGCAAGCATGGCACTAATAGGGGGGAGTGTAGCTTTAGAGCCTCCGCTTTTCATTTGAAGGAGTTCCAACTGATACTACTGCCGTAGTACCCCTTGATCACGGTGCTTAACTCCAATTGATAGAGTAAGAATTACCCCAGAAAATAACCAAGATGCACCACTGTAAGCTGTTTTGAAGATGTCAGTTAAAAGGCTGACTAAATTAGTATCTCACTTTGCACAAGTCCTTTAGAGAGGGAAATTCAGACAGTGATAGCGTACAAAGGGCCGCACCTAACATCGTGGGGTCCAGAACCTCAGTAGGCCTGGGATCAGCAGCCAGTGTGAAAATACTCCCCCTTTCAGACAACATGTCTATAGAGAGGGGGAGAACTTTGGCAAGGAAGGAAAAACTGCACAAAAGGACTGTTTAAAGCAGCCCAGCACTGGGGTGAGAATGCTCACATAAAAGGCCTCAAACTATACGCAGAAAGGGAATTTTACACAAAGAACACAGCAATTTTAAACCTTGAGATCCGGTTTAGTTTTGTTCCCCTTCCTGTTGAGCACAGCGCTGAAGTGGGTCTTCCTTTTACACCAGCGATTGAATCGACGCCTTTGCTTTTGGTGAAGACGAGCGGAGGCATCATTAGCGAGAGAACGTCTTTAAGGTGGGAGAGAATGAGCAGAGATTGGGTGCGAGAGGCAGAAAACAACAAGGTTAATATAAATCCCAGTCACTCGGATACGTGTAGCTCACTAAGGCCTCCTTGCTGATAGAAAACAGCAAGTCTACAAGTTGAAAATTCTTTACCAACTTCCTGAGTTCTCTCTCCTTTAAAGAATGGGTGAGAGATGAATACAGTGGTGAAGTCAGACAAATTGGGGACAACGAGGTAATGAGGTGTAGTTTTTACAATCCTCCAGGCCTAAATCCTCTTTTGCAGGTCAGTGGGTCACAGCAACACATTGGAGCCCCTCCCCACATCCGGAAGTGAGCAGGAGTCGCCTTAACTGAGGGTGTCTGGGTGACACTGAAAGGCATTGTCGAACACACAAGCTCTGGTTTACGGACACACAGGCTGTGCCATCTTCCAGGATGAAATGCTGAAGGATCGATCCGGGAAACTGTTCCAGAGATTAAGGTCCTGACTGCCGACAACCGGTCAGGTCAGCTGCACAGTTTCCCCAACCTGGCTGAAGGACAGACAGCTACGTGGAGAACAAATCTAAATGGCAATAGTTTACACAAGACCGTAGAGTATACAAGCAATCTGCATGCCCTGCTTTGTACAATTTACCAAAATGATGATATTATTATTATTATTATTATTATTATTAATAATAATGAGAGTACACCAACAGTAAGCTACAGTTTTCTCTTGCCAAAATAGTTTTACTGCACTGTTCCTACATCTTCCGGCCACCATCTAAGTTAACCTGATTTGGGGCCTAATTCTTCCCTACAGCATCCATTTGTGAAAATCTTCGCAAAAACTCTACATTTGACTTAGACAATTTGCCACATTACCTCACAGCTCCATTTCGAACGACAGACTGACGGTTTTGGGTCATTGTTCATTTGGCTGTAGAGTAATAAATAAAAAGGACCTGCGGGTTTAGGGGCACAGTCTCCCCGCGGTACGTCACTCCTTACTTCGGTCCCTGTGTCGCCGGGGGGGGGGGGCGTGAAAATATCTAGTGGGACGCAGTACAACCTCCAACTCGAAATGTTCATGAAGCAAAAATAAGTGAATAAAAAGCGTCACGCACCACGGAATCGTGAAGTCATTGTGCGAACAGTGCAGCGCCGGGCTGACGCGACCTGGCGTACCTGGTCAAGTTTTCTATTTCGGCCGGAATGGCCTTGAGCCTGTTGCCCCCCACCGCCAGAGAGCGCAGTCTCCGCAGCTTCAGACACTGGGGCGGCAGCTCCTCGAAGCGGTTGCCGCTGAAATTGAGCACCTCCAGCTGCAGACAGCCGAAATCTTTGGGCAGCGACAGCCCGTCCAGCCGGTTGTTCTTCGCTATGAGCGCCTTCAGCTTCGTCAGGCGGCTCACGTGCTCGCAGATGCGCTCGAGCCCGTTGCCGCTCACGTCCAGCACCTGCAGGTTGGCAAACAGGCAGAGCGCGCCAGGCAGCTCCGCGAGGCGGTTCGAGGCCAGGTGCAGGCGCGTGGTCTCCCGCCTACGCTCCTCGCTCACGCCGCCCAGGTCCACGTGGTGGAGGTCGAGCCGCGACAGGTCTAGAACGCGCTCCCCCGGCTCGAGACTCTGGAACACCTCCATTTTCAGCGCGTGCAACAGCCTACAATGGCGTTGAAACTGTTTTTCTAACTTAAGGGAAAAGACTGACGCTGTCGGTGCTCACAGCTGACGGCAGTTTAGCTCAGAGATTATTTTAAGGAAGAACAATTCTCAAAACACGATTGTTAAACATACTTTGTGTCGTATAGAAGCAATTCTACTCAAACGTTCAGGTTCTTGTGTTAAACCGGCGAAACCTGTGTAAGAAGCACGGACTCACGCCTACTCCGCGCATATTTATTTACAGTTCATGTTCCGGGGTGAGACCGCTGCGACGCAACGCCCCGCCCCAGATGCGCGTGAACCGCGTCCTGCCCATGAGCGCTGAGTTACGGCAGTTCGAACAGTTTTGCTGTTTTAAAATACGACGTGGGTATCGGTGCTGGAAGCGGGTCCGAAGTTCGCACAAGATGAGCAAAAGTCGTGTGACGTGATGGATGGGATATAACTGGCTTAAAATGTGGAGACGGCAGGCAGCTGCAGCCGTTCACTACGTCGCCCTTCGCTCGCCAGCATATTATAGAACCGGAGCCCAAGTTTCGTTGCACAGAACAAAATGGGTCTGGAGGCCGAGCGCAAGTCGGACGCTGCAAACAATCATAAATAATACTAAGGGCGTGGACGATGGTGGTCTTAATACAGGTGGGAAAAGGCCCGGGATGGGGTGGGATAGCGGGTTACGTCAGTCCTCCTGGGCTGTCTCCCTGGTATGGGGTTCGAATCCAGCTCGGTGGGTGGAGTTGTCACCTCCTCCCCACGTTTGCACCCCTCAGACGTGTAGAAGAACATAAACCACTTCTGATCTTCTTGGAAACCACACGAGTGAGTTAGACTTAATGGCATTTACATGCGCAAAAAGCTCAAGGTTGAATTCACACAACTGCTGCACTTTTCTGTTGTTTTACAGCAGTCCTGTATAGTAGTGTCACTTTTCACTGTAACCTTTTCTCTCCAACATTTCAATTTCAAATAATTCACTTGCAAACATCTCCATATGAGCGCAGGTTACATATGAAGCTGCACAATATGCAAGAACACAGCCTGACACACAGCTACAGATCCAGCCTGTGGTACAAACCCACCTGAAACGCTCAGCGACATGATAAGAGTCCGAAATGTTAATCCAGTAATTGTGGTACTTTTATTTATTGGCTTGTATATCTCAAGAGAAATAGTTGTAATAAAAATCGTAAAGAAACAATAATAGTCTTACAGGAATACAAAAGACATTCATACACATATATACACAACCGTACACACATTCGCGACTACGTAATAAACTGGAAAAAGACAAAACTGTGACATACACTTGTGCTGTTTCTAACTGCTGACTATTTTCACTGTGTGGTGAGGACACCATTTCTGTAGACACGACAGTTATGAATTTAAGGCACTAATAACCACACAATACACAAGTGATTAGCAAGATTATGGCAAAAAAAAACTAATACAGTAGCATATAACACATCTACGCAGCAGTACATACTTTACAGCGCTTCTAATCCTTAAGAATGATGCTTTGAGAAAAAAAGGTATAAAGTAGTTGCTGGGTCCAGAGTAATGCTTCCCCTGGAGGCATCGTACATTATAGCAAACTTTGGTACCAACACTGCTGCCTCATATGCAGATATGTGCCACTGGTTTGTAAGATGAAAACATGCTTTTCCTTTTTAATGTAATGTCCTTTTTATGAATAATGATGATTATAAAAAAATTAGTTAAAATTATGCAATTTAAATAATACAGTTTGACACTAAAAATTCGCGTTCAGTCCTTTGTCAGTGATATTCGTGGATCAACATGTTTTATGGTTAAAACAAGCACCAAAATCTAACTGAACTAAACACAGATAAAGTCAATGCAAATCACTTTCTTAATTAAGCAACTCTAAACACCATCTTTGTTAAATTGCTCACTTTAAAATCCATTAGTGCTTCTATGCGATACCCTAGATTTACCTAAAGCTACACCACACATATAAAGGAAGTGTCAAGTAGTGTTAATAATATCGCTATATATTTGCTCAGCTTCAGCAATGAGTCTCTATGTGTAAGTAAAGCAACTGATTTGAGTTATTCCTCTTAAAATAAAATGTAAGAATTTGCTACTAAAGAGAAATTCCACTAAAGCATTAGACACAGCACCTTACTAAAATGTCAGGTTTATTTTTTAATATAGCAAATAAAGCAAAGAGACGTGTGTGGTTCTGCTTCCTACTTAGGTCACCTCTTTGCGTTAAAAAAAAAAGTTTCATATAGAACAAGCCGTAATGTGACTTAAAAATTAAAGGATAAAACAATATTATCATGTCTTCAGAATTTACTCTACAGCAAAAGTAGTTGTAAAAGTCTCTCTGGCCTCAATCTAGATATACGGTAATTATTATTTGCGCTGGATGTTATCAGACTGTTGGACAGACACACTCAACTATTCATTAACGTGATCCATGCATTATCAAATAGAAAAACAGTTTATGAACGTATATCAGCTCTTAAGGGCAGTGGTGGAGGTTGATCTAAATTTTCAGCCATGCAATGTCATGCCTGAACACACACTTGTTTATTACCAATTACTAATATCTCAGTCAGATTAGTGTTTGACACCCCCAGCCTGTACTTGATGAAGTTATACAAACCGTTCAATACTACTATAAAAAGGGGGGAGGGGTAAAAAACTATGTCAATACTGCAAAAACGTGCCTCCTCAGCAGCTATAACCTAGCTAAGATGCTGTCCTCCTGAGCTCTGCTGCAAAAGCTGGCTACAGAAAAATTGACTTACCTACTTAATCTATAAAAATGTAAAAATGAAAGATGAAACGCTACCAATACAAGATAAACTAAAATCCTTCTATTGTACTACTGGTCCGTCTTCTCCCTCGAGGTTTTTTTTTTTTTTTTTTTTTTTTTTTTTAAACAATCTAAAGTAAACCCTTAGACTGCAATGTGATGGTGCACTTTTCCAAGGTTTGCAGTGACAATGCCAAAAGGTTACAGCATTTTACACAGGAACATCAAATAAAGGTAACTGTCACATCTAACAAACTGCAACAAAAACGTAACAGTATATATACTTGTCAAGTACTGTAATACTTAGAAATTATATAAAATTGAACAATTATGCATTTTTTTGCAACAGTACAAGTATTCAAGCCTCAGCCTGATATTTTGGCGAAGTGACCAGAAGGTTCTTGCTTTTTTGTCACACACTTTCATTTTTTTGTTCTTCTGAGGTTTGTCTCCATTAAATCTCCTTTGTGCTTCCCTTCATCTTCTCAGCTGTCTCCTGTAATGCATACATACATGTCATATGCCAAACAGGAACCTGGCTGTCACTGCGAGATAATCGAGCAAAAAAAAAAAAAAAAAAGACATCAATCTGAATGATACATTAGTTGAACCCAAATCACAACATCAATATCAAATATGCTGATTTCAATATGAAATTGAAAAGTTCTAAGCTGCTGGAGTAAAGTATACAGTTTTAAGGTTCAGCAGTCAGAAATTAAACACTCTGACTGGTGTCAGTGACCCCGACCTGATACTTATTGAGCTCAGCCACCCTCTGGGTCCACTCCTCCTCTGTCATCTCTTGGTCTGGACCGTCACTTTCCTCCACGCCTGCCTTTTTGTCCTTACCTGATGGCAGGCAAACAGAGAGCACATGATCATCCAGACCATGATTTCATACCAGCAGTGACCAGTTGATGGTCCTTAGAGGCTGTCATTTGGTGAAACCAAGTCCTACTTTGAAGTCTTTCAGATAAGTAGAACCTTGAGAAGAATGTCCATAGTTAAAGAGCAGTTACACATGCTTCAAAAAGATTTTTAAAATGGCATCGGATAAATAGAAAAGTTATTTATATTACGACCGATCCCCCAATAGGTATAGCAACGTGTGGGAATGTTTGGGGGTCGACCCGGGCAGCCTCACCGTTGCAGGTCATGGCGGTGCACACCCAGTTTCCACAGGCACACACACAGCGGTTGCACTCCACCTGTGTCTCTGCTCCGTCCTCGTAGGTTCCGTCCTCCAGGGCACACTCTGCATGTGGTGGAGGGGAACATTGAGGCTGTAATGTGCTGCCTACGATGTGACCTTCAACTATCAGTTCCTTTCCAAATTGCTACAAAAACCCTTTTGAAGCCCCATCTTAAACAGAACCACCTGAGCACAGTATTAGTGTATGTCAAGCCTTTAAGAAACAGAGCTGCTTCTGCCCCACCCCACCTCACCCTTATTTTTGAGCTACATTTAGGTTACACACATCACACATGTCCTTCAATTTCAAAGAACGGAACGTCTATGCAGCCTGTTTCACCCAGCTAAGTGTGTGTCCCGTAATCTGGCTATGTGTACACAGGAGTCACTCCTCAAAGCTCACTCTTCTCTGGGGGGCTGAAGCCTGGTTTGAGGCAGTTGAGGAACTCATCAAAGCTCAGCTTCCAGTCAGCATTCTCATCAGAGAACTCAATCAGGGCATCCACACACATGCTCCTATAGGAGCGAAAGGACAAAGACACTGCATGAGATCATGACTTTCAGGGGTGCAAGGAAAGTCCAACTTTTAAAAAGATTTTCTGTTGATGGATTTCACATACTGAGCTCTGAATACTAGATCCAGTCATAGGATGGGTGAAATTGGTACAGGAGCAAACCGGATTGCACAAGAACACATCATATCACACAGATCTTTCGGGACAAACCAATGAGAAGCATAAGAAATTGTACACACGCAAATGCTGACCTCGGCAATACCAACGCCCGCAATTGCAGCCCATCTAAAGAGACAGTTTATTGCTGATTTCTCCTTTATCATTTATCATTGTCCACCTTCACAATCCTTCCAAGGAGAGACACTTTAATGCTGATCTATGCATAATCCAAAAGTACACTCTCTGCCAACTGGTTAGTGCCAGGCAGAAATGCTGCTCCTGCACTTAATGTTACAAAATCGCCGTATTCTTTCTGCACAGGGTCATTGCAGTCAACAGTCATCATTAAATAATGGAAAGAGAAGCACATTTGGTAGAATCATCGCTTTCCGTGTCAAGACAGGAGAAAGAGAACTTCATTGCTGACGGAATGCATGAAACCATTGTCCCCAAAATGGACTGTATTCATCCATGTTAAAGAAAGTAAAGAAAGGCTGGTTGATGACCTAACATTTTGGACAAACTGTAAAATGGTCGACAGAAAAGTGGATGACTCCTCTTCTGATATGCAGTAAGCCAACTGTTCAGGTATTCCACAAGTTTTGTCTTTTAAATGACTTCAGGAACCCTGGAAATAATTATCTACATGGATTTATTATGTTATAGTGGTTAACAGCTTTTTTTTTTTTTTATTATTTTGGACTCGTGTCAGGAAATACACCTGCATTAGAACACTGCTGGAAGTGAACCGATTCACCTGAGAAGGCGGTTGTTCTCCTCGTCAGCATAGAAGGTCACATTGATGGCCGTTTCATTGTGCTGAATGAACTTCAGGAACTCAGAAGAGTCCAGCTTCGAGTCTCCGTTATCATAGCTCTGCAAATGCACCACAGAAACAGAAATTGAAACCTAACAATGGAGTTACTGAAACGGAGAAAAATAAATTCCTGATAAAGCCACCACATTAGGTGCATACATTTCATGTACTTTGTGTGAAGGCTTATTTTTCATGTCAACATCAACACAGACGAGAAGCTCGTGACAACTACTGGCATGGAAAGCTTTCCCAGAGATATCAGTGATGATAGAAACCAATAACCTTTTGGATTGAAGACATTCTTCCATCATTCTGAAGACATTACAAAGGATAAAATTTTATCTGTCAATACATTTGGTCACTTTGACCAATTCTGTACAGCTAAATACAGGATCGAGACAGATAAGATTGTCCTACTGAGTCAACTATTATTCATTTTCTAGGATTATGAGCTACAGTATTTGGATGCAAAGCAACGGTGTTGTTTGACAATAAGCACTGCTTCTTTCTGCACAAGGACTGTGGTGTGGCCAAGACCCAGAACTTCTCCACAAAGAAGAGTTGCACTGTGAACTGTTCTAATGTTCAGCCTTCTTAAACATTTAGCAAGATAACTCCCCAAGGTCACATAATCTGTTATTTATTAATAAACTTGAACCCCTGAAACCAGTTGTCCAAATGCTACAGAGAGCATTGAGGTCAGAAATGAAATCAGCGAAATGCACCATTTCACACCATCACATAATATAAGCAGGATGTCTGTGGAATATCTCTTCTAGAAGATAAAAATCAGCCACAAGTTGGCTGGAAGCCAGAAATAAGGTGAACCACCAGTGTTCAGATTTACCTCTAAGCTGTAAACCATATGAAATAAACCACTTGAGCAAAGCTAACATTTACTGAGGGATTCCCAACCTGCAAGGCTGGTCGTTCCTCCAGAAAGTACAGGGCAGCAGTCACATCACTGATGTCAGAACTGTGACATAGGGGGAATTGTGGGGGGCTGCAGAGTATAAGTCTACAGCGAGAGACCCTTCTGTGAAGCCACAGGAAGCCCTTTAGTAAATGGGTTCAAGTCCAGCTCAGTCCCTATTTCCTCCAGGAGCTCCAAACAGTGGACCTCTTAGACTTTAGCCTTTAAATGCGAAATAGCAGGGTTTGTTTGCTTTAGTCATTTTTAAATTTCAGGACTTTTCACAACTTATCCAACACCGAACAGCAAAAGTCCAGGCCCCAAAGTTCATTACTTCAGTGAAATAACTAACCATTTGTAAACAACAACACAGAAGTATGCTGTATTTATGAAAGTCTAGACACAACCATAAGAGGGCTATAATATCTAACATTTTGACCAGCATAACGTTGTCACGATACTGAATTCGCCGTCACAGTTGCCACGTGCACATTTATGCGATTTCATCGACACGAGTCAAGTGAACAAGCAAATGTTTAACATTAGATTTAACTGGACTGTTGTCCCTTACTTCCGTCCTTCATCCTTTCCTTGACTCTCCACAGAACATCAGGTTCACCGTTTCTCCTCACGCTGTTTGATTTATCCCTGTAAGCTGCCCCATTGACTCAGGCTTCTCAGCAAATCATCTGGCAATTTCATGCAGCCACATCCATGCCTAAGTGTACTTTCTTTTTCTTCCTCAATTTCATCTGCCTTTGCCATGATTTATGATATAGGCTTTCCACTCAAAGGAGCACATATTCATTGCCTTTCTCTTTCACCTCTTCAACAAGAATTTACTTAAAAAATGACACAGGACCTTAACAAAAGTTCCCCACATGTAAACGATTCAGGGATCTCACTATCAGGCAACGTATCCTGAAAAACTTTGCCCATGTCCTTACGTGACTTGGAACAAACAATGCTTGTCCATCACATTCGACAGTCCGCGGATTTTGGATTTTAGACGATCACCTTTGGTGACATATGAATACGTCGACGGCCCTTCTCTTGGCCTACAACAGCTGTCGCAACCATTAGAGCTACTGACGGCTAATCCACCCCTCAACCCCTTGCTGATATTTTTCACAGCTCTGATGATCTTGCAAATGGCCTGAAATAATCTTAGCAGACTTAGTGGACTCTGCTTTTTCAATTCACAAGGAAAAAGTGGCTTTTCAATGCTGACTCTCCCATACGTCCAACGTCAGACTTATTCGTGCAGTAACAGCATGTGACCATATACTTATTTCCGTTATCCTGTGAAAACCAGACTTTGTAAGCCGTCTTTGAAATCTTCAGGTCACCGCTGTCACAGAGCACAACTGAATTACTGCTCCTGCCAGCCTGTATCAGCGAAACCTCCCATTCCGGTTCCCTCCTTACAACCATTGCTTTTATTTTAATCATGGAAGTCCATTTATAGGTTTTGTAAAGTAGCTTGTCTGGTGGATTCCTGAGTTGCATATTTCATGTATTTTCTCTTCACCCCACAAAGTGGGGAGGCTCTAAAGCGGCGGCGTTAAGTTATTAAAAGTAGCCACTGGATCTTTGCAACATGTCTGAGATGGCCGTTGCAGAAATGTTTCAGTCTAGGCAAGCCCGGTTTGCAGCTTTAGAGGAATACAGTGTAAGCTACCGTGACCGGCAACATTTAGCCTAGAGAATAACTGTAGCTATGGCGATGGATTCTGGGGGAGGTGCAAAGGTTTGTCCCGCTAATGTCTAAAGTTGAGATAGGTAGGGAAGACTTGAGGGGCGGCACCCGGACTGTACAGGCTATGGGTTCAAGTTCAGCTCAGTTTGTGTGGAGTTTGCATGTTCTCCCTGTGTTTTCTCTGGGAGTTCTGATTTCCTTCCACGGTCCAGAGACAGGCACCGTAAGATAAACGGTTGCTCTAAACTGCCTATTCTTGTCCTCCGCCTCATGAAAAAAAAACATGAAATGTAAATGACACACCAGCCACGTGTAGTAAGAAGGAGAGAAGATGGGAAGTTGGTCTTTATGGAGGTCAGTGCAATAGTTAGTCAGTTAACTCAGTTTTCCACAAAGTTGTAACCAGCCCTTCTAGCACACGGCCCTGGACAATGGAAACTCCAACAAGGGACCTGTTATTGAAATGAGCTTGAAACTAGTGCCCAGATACAAGACTGCATCCAACATTAATGTTATTCTCCTGCTTAATAATGTCGTGGGCTCCTGCAAAGCCATTGTCACGCCCCCTGCTCCGCCTGCCGTTCCGCCCAGCTCCACAATTGCCAGCACCTGCTCTTTGTTTCCCCAAACAGGGTATAAGACCTGTGTAGCCCAACAGCCTGGTGTGAAGTATTGCCCATGTTGTTACTGAGCATACCAAGCAACGCTCTCATTAGTCTAACTCGTTGTCGACCCTCATTTCCCTTTGACCACCTTTCTTGCCTGACCCGTTCCTGTCCTGCACCGCTTTCTGGTTTCGACCCCCGCCTGTCTCTTGACCACGACCTTGGACCGTCCTGCGCCCACACCCGTCTCCTGACGTCTTACGCCTACACGCGTCTGCGCCCTCGCTCCAATATTACAGCCCTGCACAACCTCTGATAAACATCCTGGCTTTCTGGTGTCCTTTCATGGTGCTACAAAGATGCAGACACATTTTGTTGTGCCTGAAGCTCTGAATAAACAGCTTTTTCTGTTGTTCATTATAAAGTACTGACATAAATCCCGTCAAGCAACTACTCATTATGATATTATACAGTCACTTGTAACAAGACGCTTAGATTGCCTCTATTCTGTGACATCCCTGTCTCACACCCACCTTGAAGTATTTGAGCAGGATTTCAGAGAAATTGGAGCCCTTGGAGAACCAGCCATCGGGGACGACCTCTGCCTGCAACCACTCAATGATGCGGCTGCGCAACTCATTCCGGTCGGCCAGGTAACACGCAACTGCATGGAAACACACAGAGACCATCACACCCACAGAAGAATGTACCAGAAACCCTTGTCAGGCAAGCCATGTCAGTCAGACACCTAATGACTCTGACAGCATGTTGAGTCATGGTCCAGTCCCACGTCTGTTTCTGCCTATCTGATGACACACTGATCCTCCTGCTCCTGCACTCTGATAGAAAAAGTGGTAAAAACACAGAGACCTATACAGCCTCTGATAACCCAGTTTTTTTTTCAGAATTTACTGCAGTATACTTAAGTGAACTGTGTAACTGTGTCCTACACATATACATTGCATCAGACAGAGCTATATATTAAAAGTCCCCCTGTAATGAAACTGAGGTTGAACTCAGATGGCCTCACATTTTAAAAGTATTCGTGTTCATTTTCCTGGAAAGCGGCCTTTATTGTTAATTCTGCAGTCATGTTGCTTATTTTCAACTATTCAAGGAAATATTAAAGTTTACAAACGGGATGAAATGCTGTTGTTGCTGTGGTTACATAGTGTTTTTGACTCTAATGACTTACTTGGAGTAGCAACTGCTGGGTCAGCTTTTCTCTCTGGATCAAAGACAAGAACAAAGGAAACAGCTTCAATTGTTTGCACAACAGCAGGGCAACAACAATGAATTAGCATTTTTTTGAGCACTCCCAGTGATTCAGCAGTGTGCAAAAATCACATCACCCCTCATGTCCAGTGTGGAAAGATAGTGACACTTAATGCTGCATTTTGGACTCTGGACACTGTTTTGATGAAAGGTTGGCAACGCCACACGGTGTTTATGGCTTAAATCTCTGAGGTCACACGTGGCTCAGACGGAGTGACACAATGGGTATCTACTGTGTGTGAAATGGCCTGATCAATGTCCGTCTGTTCTTGTATGATATCAGTGTGATTACAAGACAGATTAAAAGTTAAATATGTGTCTGGAGAAAGAGTAGGTGTAAAGAAGAGCACAAGACAGTCAAGAAAACTGATTTTAACAAAATAACACTGACAGTATAAATTGCATGCATTTATACTAGGTAAAATGATAAAATCTTGCTTGCGTTTCAGCTTCTTAGATGTCTTAGAAATATACTTTACAAAGCCAGTGAAACGGTTTACTTTGCAGGCAGGAAAACCAGAATCCATTCATGCAATTGCACAGAAACTCAAAGGTATTAATGGGGAGTAGCATTAACCAGAACAGAACCAGGGCAATAAAGGGAGCGATGGTCAATGGTGTAGCAACAGTACTGGTAAACAATATGTTGTTGTAAAAAAGATGTGATCATTTGTTTAGTGGTTTTGAATCACTGGGTTTTCTTGCAGAGGGTTACAGGTTTGAGGTGGATTTTTACCAAACCTAAAGAAACCGTTTACAATGTGGGTAGACAAACTCTGCACTGTTACATCTTGGCTTTTAGGGTTGTTGACCAGAGTGTGAATTGTTTTGACTGTTTGGGTGCTTGGAACCCCCTCCCTCCACCCCCAGGCTCAGATTATGAATACTTGTACACTGTACTTCTGCACCCTGTATTTTCTTCCCCAAAGTCCTGTCTGCTCAGCTCCTGTCAGTGTGTCTCTGTGATCCACCCACCTTTGCAGTGTCCATCGTGCGCCACCTGCACCTTCAGGCCTGTGAGGCAGGCATCGCGGTGAAGCTCGCAGTGGTTGCGGTACGTCTTGCTGTTGCTGCCACATACTGTGCGCTTGTGGGGTTTGCATTGCTGAGAACACAAAGCAGAATCACACTGTCACATGCACATGCACAGATAGTCCTGCCATCAGACTGCTGTCCCTTTTCCCAAATTAGGAAGGCAAAACAGGACAGGTTAGCTGAGCACTTTCCCTGTTCATAATCTCTTTTTTTCATTTGTGGACTCTTTGCTTTCTGACCCTGATTCATTTAAAATGATGCAGGGATTTACAGGTGACTTTGATAGTTGGGACATGGCTGGGAGAGGCATGGCACACCTCCCAGGGTGATCAGCTGCCTGCAGGCCCAACAGGATTCATCCCTCTTGGACATGTGCCTGAAATGCCGCCACTACTGCATGTGCTCACACATCCCCGTCAGTTGTGAGACACACAGAATTATGAGTGTGTGTCTCTTGATGGTTGCAAGTGTTTATGTGTTGTCATGTATTTGCACTTGTGTTATATCTTCTACAGGGTACTCACCTCGATGCACAGACAGGTGGGTTCCCCCTTCTCAGTCACGGCACACTCTCTTCCCGCCCCACAGAAGACATTAGCACACACCTGTGACTTGCTTTTCAGCTCCTCCTAAAACCAGAAGAAATATACAAGAACATAACATCACCTGCAGCCTATCGCCAATATCCGTTTCACTTTGACCTCACAACTCTCAAGGTTTTCGAAGACAGTGACTCAGGACTGACTGGTTTGTTAACTATAGATGATGTGGAAATGTATAATTAATGTTATTAAATTCTGTACAGTTATCCCTAGCATAAGGTTTGTGGGAAATTTAACACGGCTCTTCCTTGGCGTGTGCTGCTGTCAAGCAAGAAGGCTGTTATTACAGATTGGCTTCTTGCTCCATCTGGTGGTGATCTCAAAAAAGAATCCATCAATCTTTCGTTTTCTGAAAATATACTAGTTAATTATATGTTGAAAAATATTGACACACAATAGGAATGGTCACATAACGCTGCCCTTTTGTTTACTAGTACATTTAGATGAAAATAAGCATTAAATAGGGTAGAACAACGAAGGGAAATTATGTTGCAATATAAATAATGGACGCCAGGTGGCACTATCGTACAGTGTTCGTCACAATTAACGTGGATGCGGGGGGGGGGGGGGGGGGAAAGGG